>CM070729.1:13206187-13705731 GCA_036346275.1 Otatea glauca | reverse complement strand
GATGCGATATCACGATTAAAGAGCCATGCAAGCTTCAAACGCCCTAAGCCGGGCTCTGCTACGCTAAAAGACACACATGGACATCATTTACAAAAGGTACTTTATTATATATAAATTCCTAGGCATTATGCTAGGAAAACATTACATTTACGATATTTCACACTCCTCTCCGCGCGAACACGCTCAAGCGCTTCCACAGAACCTCCTTGACCTCATGAAGGACGGGAAGATCTCAAGGAAGACATCGACAATGGCACGGTCGGCGGTAACGGCAGATCTTCTCGCCAATTCAAACACCATGCTGCCTCAAAAGCGCCATTCTTCTACGAGCCTAGGGTCTCTGACGCCTCGACGCTCCTCCTCCTCATGAAGAAGATAGAAGCGTGGAGCAAAAATATGGAGAATCGAGCGCGAAGGAATGCATTCTACGAGCCGGTTCGCTTTTATAGCCGATACAAGAAAGATGAAGTAAATGCATCAGAGTCAAGAGATTTGGAGTTAATATAGTTTCGTGGCCAAGGAGTTTTGGCAAAGAAACGAAAGTTGACACGTAAAATCAAGACGACCTCAAGACCGTCCTGTGGTTATCCATGAAGAGAAAAGATATTAAAACTTCGCTCGGGCGGAAGAAGTATTCAATCCATGTCCAAATATGGGTCAGTCCACGAGGCCGCCACAACAAACTTGTCCGATAGAAGATTGTACTCGCTTGAAGCAAAATGAAGGGTTATATCGAGTCCTTCATAATCCACTCACGCAAGAAAAGCCTTCAAATCAAATGAAGAAACCAATCGAAAGTTTGCATTGTGGAGTTCGTAACAATGATTCAAGTTGAGACCTAGCTGGAGGCATAGTAATCGGATCATGAATCACTCAGGGGTTACTGTGGAATATATGAAACCAAGTATCTCCAAGACCGGCCCAGTATCGCCTAAGGAGGAGACAGGTCCAAGCAGAAGGCCCAAAGGATAAGCCCCACGCCAAGCATTGCTACTGCATTTAAAGGGCACATCTTATGTATTCGCTATATGTATCTGGTATAAAAGATACGGGTTGTAATCTCGAAGTCAGTATTAGGATAGATAAAGATGTAAACCCTATCCTCAGTAACCAACTAGAATATAACAACCGATCTAATCTCCTAACCGATCAGATTCTCAAACCGCCCCACCCCCAAAGATATATAGGGAGAGGCTGTAACACCATAGACATCCAATCATTCAAGCATAGAGCAATCAAGCCCTAGAGCGCACCTCACATCGCCCAGAGCATATTGCGCTTTGAGCAACCTTAGATCCAAGAGATCCATATAATCCTAGCACACAGGATTAGGGTATTACCTCCATCGTCGAGGGCCTGAACCTGTCTAATCCCTTGTCTTGTGTGACCTTCGAGTTTGAGATCTAGCGCCTACCCCATAAATTTATTGCCGACTACAAAAGTCGACATCCTCCCTCCTTGCTCTCCTCGTCCTATGCACCGGATCTAGCCTCCCCTGCCGACCGTTATGGTTTGATACAATTGTACTTTCTGTTTCCACTATTTTCATTGAATGCGATGTGAATTCCACGTGTCATGGGAACCGCTCCACTGCTCATTTGTGGAGAAGAGAGGGAAGGAGGGAGACTAGTGGGGAGAGGGGAGGATATTTTCATGGATCATGATGTTTCAGTGGGTCCATCATAACACGCATGCATTCGGCTACAAGATGTTCTTGCGTCCTAGATGTATTATATACTAAGATGTTTTTCTTGTATTCATGTTAAATAAGAAATAACATCAACTACTAAATGTGTACTTTACTTGATATGTGTATGAGAATTTTAACATTTATCGTATGATTTATGTCATGTTAGATGATATGTATCCCCTCTTTGAGGGGCCGTTGCAACTTACGGCCACTTGCTACTAATAGTTGGATTCAATCTCTCACGAGTTCGGGTCATAACAATTTGGTATCAACCCACGAATTTCACGTTCTTTCGATTGGATCTGTGATTCCATGGTAAGGGTTGGGTGTTCTCCCTGAGCACCGTGATTCCAGCTCGAGGTTTGATCTGTGAAGGAGGAACATCGACATCATGACCAGCGTTGCCAAGGACCCAAGTCGTGGTGAGACCGCCCCACATGCCACCAACCACGTCAGGGTCAACCTTTGGTGCCTCGACGTCAACTCATTTGGTGCAGCATCCACAAGACCAAAACCTATAGGCAAGTGCATCGAGCTCTTCTAAGGGAGCTCTGCGGTTGGCACGTTCGTGAGCAGGACTGGGTGCTTCAGCTCTTTGATCCAGCGAGCCACCATGGGTGATTGCTATCTGCATTGCACTGATACTTGGGAGAAATGGCGTACCCGTATCCGATATGTATCTCGCACATATCCGTTAATTTCCATTTTTTGAAAAAAAAGAAAAAAAACCCGATACTTCTCGGATTCTTTAATGATACAAGTTACCCTAAGTTACAAAATCCCCAAACCAGTCCTGATCTTTCAGCACACAGCCACCACCCAAATCTCCGGTCCCTCACATCATGCCTCACGCCACTCCCCACCGCCGCTGGCCTACTGCTCCCCGCTGTCGGCCAGCCACTCCCCTCCCTCAATTTGACCACACCGCCGCTAACCCATCGCTCCATCCTCCGCGCAAGCGCAATTAGAAGCTTCCCTGATCCGACATGAGCAGCTCCCCCGATCCTACCTCGGAGCGAGCAGTTCCCGTGATCCGGCACGCCACTCCACCTCTCCCTCGATCCGATGCATCGCTCCCCCAATCCGGCCCACCGCTCTACCGCCCCCCAATCCTGCATCAAGCCATCAAGGTGTAGCTCTTAGTTCTTTCTGAGTTATTGGTTGTTACTCATCAAAGGAAGATATGTTGGAACCTTTTCCAGTGTACAGATACCAATTAAGAGTCTAGTCTAGTGTTCATTACTTAAATGTCTTATATATTGAGTATGAAATTGCTAGAGTGGAGGTAGTGAGTATGAGAAGCTTGCTTAGGGAAATTCCACTGCCAACAGAGGGCGCAGGTGCGAGTGCGAGGAAGAGAAAGGGGGGTTTCGGCTATTGAATCAAGCTTCAATAATGAAGTCCGTAGCCAACTTGATGCTTTGATTGCTAGGATGTTCTATATTGTAAGTTGTTCTTTCTTCACAAAGTAATCTCATTGTCTTACATTAGATTGTTAATTGCATTTAGGAATTAATTTGGACCATTGTTTCATTTTCAGGCCTGCCTTTTAATGTAGCAAGAAATCCTTATTTTAGGAAGGCTTTTACCTATGCTGCCAACCACAGCTTGGGTAGCTATGCCCCTCCAAGTTACAACAAGTTGAGGACAACTCTTATTGTGCAAGAGAAGACACATGTCAAGCGAATGTTGCAGCCCATCAAGTTAACATGGAGCTCAAAAGGTGTGAGTGTTGTATCAGATGGGTGGTCTGATGCTCAAAGGCGTCCACTGTTAAATTTCTTGGCCGTAACAAAAGATGGACCAATATTTTTAAGAGCAATCAACACTGAAGGTGAAGTCAAGAAAAAGGAGTACATCGTTGAGAAGATGCTAGCTATAATTGATGACGTTGGATAGTAGAATGTCGTCCAAGTGATCACTGATAGTGCAGCTAATTGCAGAGCTGTTGGGCTGATTGTTGAGCAAAAGTATCCCCACAATGCTGCTAGGGAAAATGATGATGAGGCTTATGAAGATTACCATTGGATCAGTGAGGTTACAGCAGATGCTAATATGATGAAGAATTACATCATGAATCATTCCATGAAGTTGTCTATGTTCAATGATTTTAGTAAGTTGAAATTCCTTGCTATTGCTGATACGAGATTTGCTTCTACTATTGTGACACTAAAGAGATTTTGTTTCATCAAAGAATCTCTTGTACTGATGGTAGTGAGTGAAAAGTGGAATACCTATAGGAATGACAATATGGGTCTAGTACAATTTGTCAAAGATAAGGTCCTAAATGATGTGTGGTGGGATAAGGTGCAATACGTCCTTGATTTCACTGAGCCTATCTATTCTGTGATATAGTTTACACTAACAAACCATGCCTTCTTTTGATCTATGAGATGTGGGATTCAATGATTGAGAAGGTGAAAACTATAATTTATCGCCACGAAGGGAAAGAAGTCAAAGAGGAATCTACTTTTTACAATATTGTGTAGGAGATATTGGTGAGTCGATGGGCAAAAAGTAATACCCCCTTGCATTGCTTGGCACACTCACTAAATTCCAAGTGAATTCATTTGCCTTTTTAATTTGTATTGCTTGCGGTTCTATACTTCATTATTTTTTTGTTGGCTAGCTGAGATTTGATCTTCATGATTTTAGGTATTACACTAAAACTTGGCTTGCTGAGATTCCAAATTGCCAAGCTCCTCATATGGATACTGAGATTTCAGAAATAAGAAATAAATGCTTTAGGAGGTTCTTTTCTGGTAATGAATCGTGAAATATCAAACAACAACATGCTGATTTCTCTTTATTTGGGGTGGATTTAATTCCTTTGAATCAATTGAGGATAGAGCCCATTTAGAACCAAAGCAATGGTGGGGAATTTATAGTAACTATGCTCCAGATTTGAGAAAATTGGCATTAAAATTACTTGGGCAGCCAACATCTTCTTTTTGTGTTGAAAGAAACTGGAGTGCCTATGGTTTGATCTACAGTTCAATAAGAAATAAGTTCTATACTTACCTTCTTTTCTTAATTTATTATCTTTTTGAAGGATCGATATGGCCTAGAGGGGGGGTGAATAGGCAATTTTACAGATTCTAGCAAATTTAATCAACTAAACTTATTTTATCGAGAGAAACTTATAGCAAGAATAAAGGTAATTCAAGCAAGTAAAAATAACAAAAAGCAATAAAAGAAATGATACAGAGAGACAAAGATTTATCCCGTGGTTCAGAAATGCACTCCTAATCCACGCTGAAGCACTTCTTCCGGTTCACTTTCTCCAAAGCTAGTCGCAGAGCTTTGGTGTTCACTGTAACTCTTCACTTCTCCAAAGGAGGTGAGTTCCAAACCTCTCACAAACACAGCTTGCCTTCCACAAGCACCTTTGGACAGTCACACTGCTTAACTTCCTCCAAGCTGTCTAGGATCACCAAGATCCAAGAGTAATAAACTTTACACAAGTTCTCGCTCTCTTGATTCCTTTGCAAATCACACAACTAGACACCGACTTGAAGCTTACACACTTAGGGATGTATGAAGATTTTTGTGTAAAATGAAGCATGCACTCTTCTTTAGAATGAGAGCTATATGTCAATGACAAAGTGTAAGGAGTTCATCTATCTATTTGGTAGATGGCTTAGGAAATGCTTATATAGCCATTTTGGGTGAAAATAGCTACACTGCTAGCAAGAGCCGCTGAACGTGTCGATGTCGAAACAATGTAAATACACACGCATAACGACTATGTATCGCTGCTTAGCAATACCGATATGTGTATGCTCTGACCAAATTTCAGAGTTCACGACGGACCAAATATTTTGGCCCGTAGTACATGGGTTGATCAAGGAGATGGTCCGCATACAACCGAGAGAGATATATGAGTATCGACTAAATTGCTTGGTCTCACACATGACTTTCAAAAGATTTTGCTTAGGCATAGAGACCTATGAACGCTTGACCAAAATTTTGGTCCATCATACATGGACAAAGCAAGAGATTTTCCAGACTAGAGACATGTACTTCTGACCAAATTTTTGGTCCGTTATGCATGGACTTCACAGTAAGATTTGTTTTGGCAAGAAGACACATGTACTTCTGACCAAATTTTTGGTCCGTTATGCATGGACTTCATGTAAGATTTGTTTTGACAAGAAGACACATGTACTTCGGACCAAAATTTTGGTCCGTTATGCATGGACTTCACAGAAGATTTGTGCCAAGAACCTTTTTCAACATAGACAAACTTTAACAACGGACTTAAAGCAATTAAACATAAATATTTTGTTCGCTTCTCGGTAAAACAAACTATTTTGAAGATAGAGAATACTTGTTTTAGGTTTCATTAAAAGTACATCAAAGATTTAGTCCGCCAAAAACTTATACATCGAAGGGATGTCTGACCAAAATTTTGGTCTCATTGAGGATAGGAAACCTAATACATCTTTGGTCCGACATCGAGGAGTGAATATTACATATATGCCTGACTAAAATATTTGGTCCACTATACATGGGCGTACTTTGACTAAGAAGATTTTAAAGGAATGTTTGACCAGAATATGTGGATATGGATGTGAGTATATTTTAATCAAAAATGATACACAAAAGGAGTTTTGACAAAGAATAGATTCAAGGTTTGCAACGGACTAAAGAATATGGATAGGTAAAGATTGGTCCATTGTCCTGGAAGGTATAATTTTAGAAGGGTAAAGATTGAGTGTTTTTTGCTCCAAGAGATCTAGTTTTGCTTTTGCCTAACAAATTATTTCCTTGTGCAAAGTCCCTCTTTTTGGACAACTAATCAAAGATAAAACACCTAGGCTATTAGACTAAAAACATCTCCCAAGATATAAATTATAAACTAAAAGCCTTAATCTTGTAGTACCAGCTTATTTCATCATAGGTTCCAGCTCACTTATCTTCAAGCTTTGAATATTACTAACTTAGTCATCAATACCAAAACCATGATAATATAAAAATAAAATTGAGGGGTGCCTAGATGCTATCACTTTTACCACCTGCATAGAATTTGATTGCAATTGCATTGTTGTAGGCTGAACCCTGGACATGTTGAGGATCTCGTATTTGTGCACCACAACTTACGCCTTCTTTCAAGGAAATCCGAAGAGTATCACACTGGTCCATAAAGAATGTGGGATGTTGGAGGGGATAACTTTGAGTCGTTTGATGGTGGTGTTGATTTCCTTCAGCATGCTGATCTCTCACTGGATGAACTGGACCTTGAGAGGGTACTAGAAGATCATGGGGCGTTGGACTTGTGTGCATTAGAATTTGGACCTCCATCCCATACAGAGACAATTCCAATGGATGGCAGCAACAATTATACTCGACATTTGTGATCTATTGGAGTTTGTGTGGTCTATGTCTCTATGATTATCATTTATCAGATTATGTACTAAGTGGTTGAACTTTTATGTAATATGTACTAAGTGGTTGAACTATTACCATAATCCATTACTTCATTATATTGGTTTCATGCTTGTATAAGGAAAACAATCATGGGGAGAACGGACCCTCTGTGTATTACATGCGATCCGAGGATCACGCTAGCACACGATCATCTGAGGGCTTGCACATCACATCCTCCGACTTTCACGAAGATATAAGAATAATTAGTGCCAATCATGTATATAAACCATCTTCAACCATACAGGTTATGCGACCTTATGGTCTCCTTACAGATAAATCGACCACACAGGGCTTACATTATTCAAAGTAAAGAAATAGCGAGGAACATAAGAAAAGGTCGTGGAGGCCTTCATCTGGCCACAGGCAACCGACTGGGCTTGCCCCCTAGTTGTTCGAATCCTCGATGTACTCCTCCTCCCAAGCTGGTGTAGTCTCATCCACTGATGTTGGGGTTGATAAGCAAGGTGGGGTGAGTACACAAGGCACTCAACAAGTAATGCACGAGATGCAACGCTATTACTATATGCAAAGCTTATTCCAAAGGTTGGGCTTAAATGGTTCTTTTGCATCAACAGCATTTTTAAACCAGTATCTTAATTAGATTAAAGCATTGGAACAGTTATAAGTAATACTAATTTCTTCAAATGGTTTTTCCTCGAAGATTCTCGGCACCACGCCTTATGAGTTCATTTTAACACTTGGCACACAGCCACCCTTCCCACATTTTGTTTATGAAAAATCTACCCCTTGACTGTAATCCCCGAGCAATGCTCAATACATGAGCACGGCTATTCGAATAGTTTTGACACTCTGCGGAGGTTGTACACTTTACCCACAAGATCGGCCGCTCACCACACAGTGATTGTCCGCAACAAAGCTTTTAGGAACCTCTACCTTAACCAAAGAACCTCTTTGGTATTGCCTTCACTATCACTTCCCTCACAGAGCCAGAAGTATAGGACCGGCCAATCACCGTTGGATGGGCACCAAGCCGTAGCAGTCGCTCCCCATACAGATACACCCACTCGTGTCTTGTCACCCGAGTATCGGAGGAAGATATCGTAACCCTAGTCAACTAGGTGCATCCCATATCGGACATGTGGTTGTACGGGTGACTCGGATCAAAGGCTTGCAAGGTGAAGTCCTTAACTCACCAAGGCAAGACTTCCAACACTCAACAAGGGCACACAGCCCATTGTGGCACATGGACTCACAACACTCATCAACCCAATGCCACACAGGCCCACACCGCACCTGACCTCTTGCCACTTGCCCCAGTCTAAAACATTTCCCACCCAGTTGATTATTGTGCAACACATGCCGGCAATAACTCATCATCAATATGGAACCACACAGGTCACCATACTTCCATATCATCATGTGGCATCATCACACCACTTTCAAAATACATTCAATATTCCATTAGTCAATTTTGTAGTATTTTTCTGAAAGATCATTCATGACTCGTTGAAAGGCTAAGCATCTACTCACGGTCTAGTCTCCCGTGTTGGCATAATATTAACATCCAACTAATATAATCAAACTTAGGGTGACAAAGATTTAGGGCATACAGTTAATAATTCAAGGTGGCATAACAAAATGGGTTGATTAACTACATTATCCCAAATCCATTTAAATTCATTTTAAATAAATAAGCATGCATAGTTTCAAAGCATAAACTACATTTTAAAAACCTGGGATCAAAATGATCAAAGCATCACTTGCCTTCAAAGAGTTGCTGGTCGTGTTCGAAGCTTGGTCTTGGCGGCGAATTCTTCCTCGAAACTTTCCGGCAAATTTGCGTCTCGCGCACAAACAAAATATACAATAAAAATCTAATACAGAGGACTAAATGGCCTAAAAATTCAAATAAAATTCATCATTAAATAGATCATAATTTTATGAATTTTAGAAATTTGAATCACCCAAATCCGAGTTAAAATGCAAAAGTTATAGTCATTTGAAGTTTGAATAAAATCGAAAATAAAGAAATTAAGAAATCCGATTTTTCCCAATTATTTTTATACTGAAAATTCGCATTTATGATGTCAGCAATGCATCATGATGACGTCAGCACATAAAAGAATTTCGGTCAAAATATTTTATATAAAACATATTTATGGCGTCGGCGATAGCGTCGGCCACGACACGTGGCGACCTCTAGTGCCGCCACGTTGCTTGATTCATGGGTGGGTCCACGGTTGGCTCTGGTCCACCGTGGGTCGCGGCAAGATGTGCTCATGCACCGGGTGACGCAGGCCGTGGCGTCGGCGACGATCTTGCGACCAATCCCGACGCGACACGCGGCAAGATCGAACCGCTTCGCTCATCCAGCGGTCGGATCACACCCTCGCGATTCGGCGACGCCGCACTCCACGCCCCAGCGTCACGCATCAGCAGTGCGCCCGAACTCAACGATCGATCGGTCTCACGCTCGATCAACGCGCTGCAGCGTCGCGCACGTGATTCGATGAAGTGCGGCGTCATCTCCGCCGCGTTCAAATTTGAGCAGCGCGGATCCGCGCGCCACCGATCAACTCACGGCCGCCGTTTAGATCTAATCCAGCGGCCCACGGTACCGAGCTGTTTACTATTCAGCCGCTCGCGCGCACAATCTCACGCATTCACTAACGATCCAGCGGCTAAGACAAAAACACATCGCGAAACTAGATCTAATCCAAGCCGTTCGCTCTAGATCTAACGATCAAGATCAACTAACGTGTAAACCTTAGGGTTAATCCGGACCGTCCATAACAGATCTAATGGCGCGAAACAAACTAAAAGAAAGCGAGAGAAGGCGGCGTGGCACGATCCTTACCCCTCCTTGCGGTCAAGCGGTCAGCGATGCTCGAAGTCCGGCGATGGCGTGCGGCGGTGCAAGCTTGCGGAGATGAGGAAGACGGCGTGGTCGGCGGCGTTCGGTGGTTCCCGGCGAGAAGATCTAAGCGCGTTCGGCGCGCTTGACTCGGCGAGCACCGGTGACCTCGGTGGCGGAAATGGACCGACGGCGAAGCAAGCGGCGGAGAACGAGGCGCGCAGGAACAACTACGGCGAGCTCTCCGTGGTCTCTAGGCGTCTCGGCGCCGCGTGCGAGGAGTCAAAAGACGCGGCGAAAGGAGCTCTGTCGGGCGCGCTACTCGGTGCACTTTAAGGGGCCTCGGCGTGCGCGCTATAGCGCGAACGCAGCGAAAGCGGTCGGCGGCATTAGCTCCGGTGATCTCGCGAAGGCGACCGACGTGGCCTCTCCCGGCCGTTCGTGCGGCGATGATCCGGCGCCGCGCCGCGTGGGCGACGTGGCTCACTCACGAGCATCCGTCGGGATCGAGCGGCTCGGACCGGCGGCGCTAGGGTTTCGCGCGGTTGGGCCGACGACACGCACAGTAATGGGCTCGGCCCATTACTGTTCAACTGATTTTAAAATCATTTCACATTTAAAATAGTTCTAGAAATTCAATTAAATCATTTGGAGCTTTTAAAATAGCAGAAAAATTCTAGAAAAATTCCAGAAATTACTTTGAGATATTTGGAACTCAATTAAAATATTTGCAATAAAACTTTGCAAAAGCTTTTCCATTATTCAATTGTTTTCAAGGAAAGCCCTATTTGAATAAATCCAATTAAATTTAAATAAATTCCCAAAAAAAGATCACAAAAATAAAAAATACTCCAAAATTTAAGTTAGAGCAAAAATTAGGGTGTTACATACAGCAACTAGGCAATAGTGCCATTGAGATGCTCGATGAAATGCCGCACGAAGCCGGCGAATCACTAACTCTAGTGTTAGGTGATGACCACCTTGTGTTCATCGAAATGGCACCAGAAGACAAACTGCAAGAGCTACGCCTACGGGATCATCTCATGGCATGGCTCCCATCATTTGTTCCAGTGAGCGCTTTGATTACGGGAAACACGTGGCATGCTGCACATCATAACCTTGTCAGTGGGTGCTCTGTGAGCGGAATGCTATGGCTAGCGTGATCTGGCTTCACACACGACTCGGCTACGGGTGACATCATCTACCTCACACTTCTTAGCCACCTCTTGCGGCACAAGATCATCCTGGGACGTGACCAAGACACGTGTTGCACCGACGACAATGGGTTGTCAGCTTTGGATGGGGAAATCAGTGATGCACGGCTGGTGTTCGAGGATATGTCCCCATGAAGGCAAAGTGCTTTTAGTCCCTGGAAATATGGCATGGAGTGGGCTTGCTTAGTGTTTGACAAGTTGCAATCATGGAGACTAGGAGGTTTCAGTCCTGGAAAGGAAGAGAAGCTGACCACTGAGAACCAGGTATTACCATGGCCTTCCCCTTTTTGATCAGTGGCAATACATGCCAGAGTGAGTTTAGTTGGTGCACTGCATACCTGACCTTGGGATCCAGGCATTCAGAAGTTCAGGTTGGAGTTAGAATCAATGGCACAATGTGTTTTGACAGTAGTGTATGGCAAAGCAAGTTTGGACGCTGAAACATATTGTTGGCGTCAAAAACTTGAGGTAGGGTTTACGAAGAAGACACCGCATTTAACACTGTTCAAGAGCGTGCCAGTTGATTTGACCTATAACCAACAAGGTAAAATATAAAATTTACTCAAAAGCCGATCGTAACGATCAATCGGCTTAGACCCAATCGACTTGAAGCGATTAAGATCAAAGTAACAAGGTAAGTCTAATTAGCGATTAAGGCTAATCGGAGGATAAAGGTAGATTGATTACGAAGAAGGCGATGCGCAACAAAATCGTAATAAACCAAACACAGGGTGTAATTGAAGAAGATCAACAATCGGCGATCGCAACTTTATTGATCAAGATCGATTACAGAGACTAAATTACAAAAACTACTCCTAGTCGACAGGAAGAAAGTAAAAGCTGGTTGATTGTATTGTGTTGATTATTCTTTTTTCGTAGCCTGTTTTGGTCCTTCTTTTATACCCGATAGTGTCCTGTTACAACACGATTTAAGCCCGTATCCGTATCGGCCTTATCTTGAACAGTTATTTCCTAAAAATCTTGCCGTTAGCATAAATATCTCCAAACTTTCTTAACTTATCTGTTAATGTCCATATCTTTGATTTCATTGCCGATTACGGTTAGATTTGCCAAATTTTGGTGCAAACATATGCCCCCATTTTTGAGAGATGACATGTCATCTTTCAAAAATATCAATAATCGGCTTTTCAATCGGCTAACGTTTGAACTTCACTCATTAACTGTCGCTTTTACTCGCGCCGCAATTTTTTGACATGCGGGTAGTGCGTTTTAATTGCTCACGCCTTTTGAGATTCACTTCCCGCCTCTTCAAATTTTCACCGTGCTATAAAATCGGCCCCCACCTTAGTCATTCTTCACGCGCACAAGCTCGGAATCACACGCAATCGGTTTAAGCTTTCCGTTTGAAGTACTCGAAGCAAACCTTTAGCTCATCCGGCTTCCTTCGCCGGCTACAATGGACCCTAGCAGTACTTATTTCGATTCCATACGACAATGACCAATATTTTTGGGTCCTTTAGGAATCTGGAGGCAGCTATAGTTATTGACCAAGAAGTGACCCGGCTTCCTTTGTCGGCTAGAGGATATAATATCGAGGGTTGGAGTAAAAGTTTTAGGGCTTGGCCGACCGCACTCAAAGGGTGGAAAAATTGGTATAATCGTGTAGCAGCCCAAAAAAGGGAGTCTTGGGAGAGGATGGGCATAGCAGAGTGCATTCCTTTAAGTTTAGCCGACCCAGAGGCCAACGAGCCCTTAGTGGCCACGGCTTGTTATTTCTGGTCGGACACTTTTAATGCTTTCATGTTCCGCACTGGTACGGTTGGTCCAACCCTGCTAGACGTTGCTCAACTCTGCTGCTTGAGACCAGACGGAGAACAGGTGTCGGCCTTTAGTGCTAAACCCAAACATAAGCTTATCCGATCAAAAGGCGAAGGCTGGTCTAAGTATATTGCAAATAATAACAAAGTAAATGGATTAGTATCGGACGAAGAGCATGTCGCTTTCCTCAACCTTTGGCTGGACCGATTCTTATTCTGCGGTGCTTCATTAGGGCCAACCCAAGTATACCAGACAATCATTGAAGGACTAGTAGAAGGTCGTCGGCTAGCACTTGGAAAAACGTTTCTGGGAGCAGTGTATCAGATGATGTATATCATTAGGAGTCGGCTGTATACAGGTTTTGCCGACTTCACTGTGGGTAATGTGGGTGGGCCTCTGTGGTTTATCCAGGTCTGGCTGTATTGTTTTTTTAGCCGACCATTTGATTTGGAACCTCACGAAGACACGACTTTTAGAGAAGACAATGTCGAAAATGTTGTTCCGCAATACCAAGCAAGCCGATCTTTTGGCGAGCGGTTTATCATGTGTTCAGAAATGAGACTAAAATCACAGCGGCGATTCAAGAAAGTATATGTTCTTTTTCCTTAATCGAGCGACACGGTTTGAGGCATTTCTTGATTATAGCAGTGTGGCGATTTTCCGTGGCCTTCATTTCTTCAACTTGAAGTAGATAGTTCTGCAATGCCTCAGGAGACTCTTGCTTTATGCAAATTTTCATTTCTCCTGCGTCCTTCATCTTGGACTTCATACAAAAGTCGGACTTTCCACCCGTCATATGAGTTTTATCACCCATCGGTTTATGCAAGACAACTCGGTTTTGGCCAAATAATTCCAAGCTTCCCACTCCTTGATCGGCAGAGCCAAGAGCCGAGTCCGTAGTGCTACATCTGCGAAATCGTCCTTGAAGTGGCGATGACTTACGGATGCAATCCTTACCACATTTCTTCTTGAATACGGACGGGCGGAGGTTACACACAAGGTGGTCGATTATTGCGGATGCTTTATATCGGTCAAAATCTCCATCTAACATTATTCTTGAGTTCTTTCCAAATCTCCGGGCCGCGCTAGTATCTAATCGTCGACTCTAGCGGTGATACTTCATCGTCGAGATATACTAATCTGAATGTAGTCGTTTCTAGCGAGTATCGGCTTTAGAGTCTAAACTTTTCCTTTCATTACTTACAATCGTGCGAGATTTGTTTTGCATCGACTCAATTTTTACCTTTTGTAGAAGGCAACACTCGGCTCCATCGGGTGATAAGCGACTCAAAAACAATGCATAGCGGCGCGTGCGGCTATGCATCGGGATCCTTGGGCATCTGAGCCCATCTCTGTCGGACTTAGAAAGCAAAAACAACCCGATAAGTTTTATTGTCGGCTTCCTTATATAAAACTAATCCACAGCTAACAGTGATTGTTTGCACGACAAATATTCGAGAAGAAGCGAAAATATACTAAGGTTTGCCGCCAAAAGGGTCTCAAGCCTCTCGGCGAGTGGTGAGAATTCTCCGACAATATCATTACGGGAGGTAGGTGATCGTACCTTGCGTAATGAAATAAATTTTGGCCTTGCGGCTTACTCTATACTTATCTCCTTTAGCCACGTGATCTACTCAAGTCGCGAAGATCCTAGCCGATCTTAGAACATATCTACTCGCCAATCCCCACGCCGCTACCAACTTCAGCGGCTCAACCACCAACTTTGCGGAACCGCCGGATCCGATCGGCGTGCTCGGATTCTCCTTGGCCGATCTCGATGACCGGAGATTATGGCCACGATGATTATGATGCGAGATCGAAAGATCCTTAAAGTGTCGAAGGTGGCATCGGCTCTTTATTTCGCCCGGGCATGAAGGAGCGTCTTGACAAGCTCTTTGATCTAGTCATGCGTCCCCAATCGAGATTTTGTCCAACAATTAACCGATCGGAGATGCCATGGCGCCATCGGCCGACCTTCCTCCGGAAGCCATGCAAGCCTTGCTCAACATATGCCATCTAGATGACAAGAGGTGCTGCGGTAGGCGGCCCAAGACCGAATCGGCGCCGTGAAGCCCGTGAAGCCGACGAAAGCTCTTAGATGAATTGGTTGCTGACGCCAAGGCAAAAAGGGTTTGATGCGGTGCACTTCAAATGAAGTCGACCAAGGAATCTCTCTCAAGCTTGAAAAAACAAAGAAATTCCTTCGGAAGAATTAGCCAAAACGAAAAACAATCGGAGAAGGCCAACAAACCTTGGAGACCACTTTGCGGAGTGAAGAATAAAAACTTAGCATTTCAATGGTGTTGAAAATGTGACCAAACAATCTGCCAAGGTAAAACCAGTGCCCGGGAATGCCAAGGACGATGAACGCCTGCTAAACGAAATTCAAGACATCATCGCCAAGGCAGCGGGTGCTCTGTCGGCCTTGGGCGCGACTCTCCACGGGTCGGGCATTCAGTTTTAGACTATGAATTGTCAAACTTGGTATATGGAGATTTTTTGAATGCTTGTAACTTTTGTTTAATCGGTTGTTTAACCGATTTACTTATGCTTTACGTAAATCGTCTTTCAAATCTTGATCCTTTTAGCGATTAACGACATCGCGTTAACACGCTTCTGAACGCAATATTCGGTTGACTAGGCTCCGATCCAGGCGCTAGGGTAGTATTTCTTCAAGTATTTCCCGTTGATAGCTTTTGGCAATACATACCCCTCAAGTGTTTCCGATAAGTACGAGTTTCGCCGACTAGCGATTAATTTTGTATGGCCCTTCCCACGTAGGTGACCATTTTCCAAATCGGTTATCCTTAGAACCAACAGCAATATTGTTTTCCATACTAAATCGCTTGATCGAAAGATTTAGACATGACCCTTTATTGTATGCCCTCGCAACTCGATCTTGTTCTTCTTAAGCCGATCAAGCGTAGACAAGCGTAACTCGCTAACTCATCCAAGCATCGACTATTAAGTCATTGTAATCTTGAGCCGACAAACCATTACATGTCGGCTATTCAGTATCGACTCAATGTTGATTTCTACAGTAAAACAGCTTCTTGTCCATACACCAATTGGTAAGGTGAAAGTTTTGTCGCTCGTGATAAGATAACCGATAGGCCCAAAGTGACTCGATAAGTCGAATGCCAATTCCTTGGCTTCTCATCAATTTTTCTTTTGATCAACTTGATTAGTGTTTTATTAGGCGACTCGGCTGTCCATTGCTTTGGCGTAATATGGCGAAGAGTTTAACAATTTGATCCCTAGACTTGTGGCGTAACCTTGAAACTCGTTAGACATGAATACCGTACCTTGATCGGTCATGATTGTTTGTGGTATTCCAAACCGATGGACGATATGTTCATTCACAAAACTAATCGCCTCAACACTAGTCACCTTCTTAAGTGGGATAGCCTCAACCCACTTTGAAAAGTAATCGGTTGCGGCCAAAATAAATTTGTGGCCTTTACTCGAAGCAGAAATATTTGGCGATTATATCTATTCCCCACCCCTAAGCGGCCAAGGTTTAATAATTGGATGTAAAGCCGATGTTGGTGCTAGTTGTACGTTGCCAAACTTTTGACATGTTTGACATCCTTTATAGTACTTGAAACAATCCTCTAGCATCGTCGGCCAAAAATAACCTATCCGTCTGAGCATCCATTTCATCTTATGTGCCGATTGATGAGAACCACAAATCCCTTCGTGTACTTCACCCATTGCCACCCGCGCTTCTTCAGTTTCAAGACATCACAATAACAAACCTTCCATAGTCCGATAATATAGTATATCGTCCAAAACAACATATTTCAACGCCTGTTGTCGTATCTTTCGTTCCGTCGGCTTGGATGGATCGACTAGATAATCTTTTATTTGCATTCTCCAATCAGCGATATCTGCGCACATGACTGCCTTGTTCACCAGTTCAGTCTCCTGACTTTGGTCAAAATTCTTATATCCTGATGCTTGCTGAGCTAAAGCATTAGCTCTATCGTTCAATTCACGAGGAATATGACCGATAGAAAATGAAGTAAAAGAGCTGATAATCTTTAAACATTGTTCTAAATATCTCGGTAGTATTTCATCCCGACATTGGTATTCTCCTTTATTTCTTTGTACTACCAATAGTGAATCACCATATGCCTCAACGGCTCTTACTCAATATTTTCTAACAACGGTAAGCCTTTGAGTAGCGCCGTGCTCGGCACGATTGTTGGAGCATCGGCTATTTAGCGGAATGCAAATTCAAAGCTATGCCCTTTGGGTGAAGTGAGTACAATTCCGATACCATCACCTTCCCCACATACTAATCCGTCAAAGAACAGTTGCCATGGTGCTACCAAGACTAGGTTTCTTTGTTGTGTCATGTCCTGTTATAAAATCGGCTAGGACTTGTCCTTTGACTACTTTGGCCGATTCATATGATAAGTCGAACTCGACCAAGGCGTAAGCCCATTTGCCAAGTCGACCTCGCAAAATTGGGTGACAATATATATTTTATAACATCGGTTTTGCGGATGACCTTACAAGCCGATGCTAATATGTAGTGCCTTAGCTTTGTGCACGAGAAGTACAAGGATAAACATAATTTTTCGATAAAAGGTACTGACTTCTGCGTCCGAGAACCGTCGGCTTAAATAAAAGATAACCCTCTCTTTACCATGCACTTCTTGTGCCAAAACAGCTCAATAGTATCTTCTTGGCGAGACATATAATCGAAAGGAATCCTTTTTGAGGTGCAACAAAATTGGAGGGTTGGACAAATACCTTTTGACTTCGTTGAAAGCTTTACTGTGATCGGCTCCCATATAAATTCTTCATTGTCCTTCAACTTCGGTAATGGAGTAAAGGCACGAATTCTACGAGAGAGGTTCGAGATGAACCGACGGACATAGTTAATTTTGCCGATCAACTTTTGTAATTCGTTTTGCATGTTGGTGGTTCATGATTGGCTATGGCCTTGACCCTCGTTTGGTGACTTGATTCCTCTTTCATGTACCATAAAGCCTAAAAGCATCCGGTCGACACGCCGACGCACACTTGTAAGATTCATCTTCAAACCGTGCGATCTTATGTTTTTAAACACCCTCTCTAAATCGCGGATGTCGGAAATCGTCTGCAGATTTTACTACTACATCGTCAATATATATTTCGATAATGTGGCGATTAAATTATGAAAGATCGATTCATTGCCCGTCGTTGCTCGGCGTTTTCAAACCGAAAGTCATTCTTCGCCCACTCGAACAATCCTATTGCACGAGGACATCTGAAAGCCGTCTTTGGTATATCGGCTTCTGCCATGAGTATCTGGTTATACCCGTCATTACCATCTAGAAAACTTATGATCTTATTCCCTGATGCAGCATCGATAAGCATATCGGCTATTAGCATCGGGTATTCATCTTTTGGCGTCGCCTTGTTTAAATCTCTGAAGTCGACGCATACTCGAAGCTTTCCATTCTTCTTCATGACTTGAACGATGTTGGAAACCCACTCCACGTATCGGCAGGGCCTAATAAATTTTGCTTCCAACAACCGTTCTATTTCTTCCTTTATGACTTGGTACAAGGCTGGATTAAAACGTCTGGGATACTGTTTAAACGGCCGATAGCCCGATTTTATAGGTAGCCGATGTTCCACCAGTTGACGGCTTAATCCGGACATCTCATGATACTCCCAAGCGAAACAATCCTTATAATCTCTAAGTATTTTTATTAGTTTCTCCTTGTACTTTACATCTAAATTCGCACTAACAAAAGTTGGTCTTTTTCTATCACCGCCACCTATATCGACTTCTTCAAGTAAATCGGTGGATGTGAAGCCTTGACCTAACTTTTCAATTTCTTCAACATCTTGATGGCCGTAGCTATCCGTTGTTTGCCGATAGCTTTGCATTTTATCTGCGGCGCTTTCAATGTTTTCTTGTCCCCATCGGTGTAATACTTCATTTGCCCGATCAAAAGTGCCCGCTTGACATCGATTGGCATGAGACACGACTTGCTCACACAAATGAAATCGCGATCGTCCAACACCTTGCCCGATATCGCCCGGCTTCTTCGTGTTGCCAATTCGCGCCGGAGCTAGCCATGGCAATGTGAGCCGATGTATCGGTATGCGACCTCAACTTCTTCTCCGTTCCATTGAACAAGCGCTTGATGCATGGTCGATGGGATCTGCAGCTTGCATGAATCCAATCCCGCCGAGCGATATCGTAGTTTCCTTTGGCATCAATTACAAAGAATGCTTTGTCGGCAAGGTCTTGCTTGCCGACAGATCAACTCGATGACCATGACACCCTTTGCTTCAGTAGGGTCACTGTGAAGTCATTCGAACCATGTTAGTTTTGATTAAGTCTTCGTCGGACTTACGCTTTTTGCATATCGTATGCGGCATCGAGTTCACCGTGGCGCCCCGTCTACTAGCATCCTTGATATCGGCTTGCCATTTATATACCCTTTCGATACAATGGTTTCATATGCGATGATCATCTTTGGGTTTCGAAGATGGCGTTACGCAGCCGAACACGGTGAGCAAGCGCCTCTTTGGCGATTCGATTCGACTACGAACTCGGTAGGCAATGTGAACACCATGTTAATATCCATTGGAGGCGTGTCATCCCGAATCATGGGAGAATCCAAGTCATCAGCCGATTCGAAATCTTCTTCGGTTTGTTCTTTTCTTCTCCACTCTTTTTTGACGCATTTAACTGGACGAAGTCCGTTAAACACTTCGTCTCTCTCTCTCTCTCTGCGTCGGCCTCACGAATCTCTTGCGTCCTTAACCTCTGAAGCCGTCGTCGTTGCGATCGGCTCAGGCTAGATGGACACCACCTGGGTTTGGGTTCCACCGGCTTCCGTATTTGACCAGCCAAATCTTCTTGATTAGAACTGGGCTCGTGCGTCTTGTCTTGGCTTGGTTCTTGATTCGGTTTAGATATTCTCGTGGACCGGCCTTCTGTGACTTCTGCCCTGCTCTCTGATCGGCCTAGATAGCCTATCTCTGGCCGATTGCCTTGGCCAATCGTCTTGGGTATAATGTTCCATCGGGCAGGTGTACGGTGATGGTAATGCTACTCTTCTTTCCCAGCAAAACTGCCAAAAGGGACACCTTCTATGTGCCCTCTCAACATTCTCGATTCGGTACAAATTATCCGACCGTGAGTATTACTCGTGGTCGGCTATTCATCCTTCGTATTTCTCCATTAATTGCGAGCGTTGGACTGACCTTTTATTTGGGCGCCTTGATGGAGATTTCTGCGCTTTGTACCATTTACCCACAGGGATTCCCTTGGGTTTAATGGTTCTTGAATTTTTCCTTCTTGATCGGCTTCTATTTGTAAGGAACCGATGGTAATCTTTAGTGTTTGACCGCCGTCCGAGCTTGATTGTATGTCGACTTGTCGACCCTTTTCTCGCGTCTTGCATCGGCTCTTTTCCTTTAGCGAACAACGCACCATGTTGATGGGGAACGGATCAACATCAACTTGCATGGTCGGCTCATCGGCAAACTTCAACCGACCATCTTCAATAGCGATTGAATCATTGGCGAAAGATATTGCGATCATTAGTGTTATGCGAATAAGAATGATGCCACTTGCAATACCTCGTTTCTTGATCTCATCGAGCGACGGTATCACATGTCCCTCTCGCAATGGTATTATCTTTTCTTGCGAGTAAATCAAAAATACGATCGCACTTGGAAACATCAAAAGAGTACTTAACTTTCGACTTATTCCTAGTCGGCAGGCGAGAAATGGACTAAGGCTTTCTTGGATCCTTTTACCCATTCGGCTATATTTATTTACGCTTCCTCGTCTTCCGATGAATCACTAGGGCAATATTCAACCATATTGACCTTAGCCTTGTCCTTTTCTTTGTTATTCTTTGTTTTGAATCGTCCTGAATACCTTATTATCGGTGAATCGGCTTTCTTGAGCCGATACATGATGTAATAAGTGGCCAAGGTCGGTGAATTCTTGCCCTCCAAATTTCTCCTAAGCGGCGGGATCAAACCACGAAATGCTAAATCGGCGAGTTGGTTGTCGAACAGCGTGGCGCTAAAACACCGATTCTAATTTCTCCGAACCTCTTGATATAATCCGTTACCGATTCCCCAAACTTTTGGCGTCACGAACTCAAATCAAATTCGAGCTCAAACCGCACGAAAAGAAATATTCATGGAATCGGCTTTCCAAATCGTTCCATAAATGGACCGAATTCGGAGGTAAGCAGTTGAACCACGTAAATCCGCTCGATAAAGAAAAGGGAATAGTCTAATTTTTAGCCCGTCGGATGGGCGCTTCACGCGACTGCGCGATAAAGCGTCCAACATGCTCGGTGGTAATAGAATCATCCCGAGAATTTGGCAAAGTCAGGACTCTAAAATTATGAGGGTAAGGCATGCGATCTATGTAATCGAGTGCGGCTTTACATGGCCGATAACTTTCCCTTTTGGTTGTATGCGAATTGGTCTCTCAAAATGGTGAGATCTGATCGGCCCAGTTAACGTTATCGGCCGTTGGCATAGCAGGTCCTTGATAATGTCGATCATAATCGGCGTCCTGCCCCCCGAGTGCAAGCTCGGGTTGCCAATATCTTTGTGCCGTTGGCACACGACCATCTTGATCGCGTCGATTATGCAGGTTTGAGCTTAAACCTTTGGGGCAAATGGTTGAGTATGTTACTATCCTATGTGGACTGGGTTCCTTAGCAGGGTAGACTCTTGTGGGAATCTCTCGGAGCCGATCGGCTGTGAAACCGATTGGGGAAAGGCGTAGAACGGAGCCAACGGAGGCAAATTGATTGATGCATCCATCCTAGCGGCATCGGTATAGGCGTGGTAATGGCTCACCCCGCTTGACCGAGGGTCCCTAGGCAATATGACCGTGGGTTGTGTGGGCATCATGGTGGGGGGTGAGGTTACAGCCGATGGTTTAGGATCGGCCATTGTGCTCTGCGTATTTTGTGATATTGAAAAAACAGGATAATTTGGCAGAGCTTGCAGCGGGTTGAGCAGGCTTCCTGACGAGGCTAACTCCTGGGCTATAGATTTGACACTATTCGCTATCATCGGCTTGAGTGTTGTAACAAGAGCCGATGATTGGTTTATTAAGGCGTGGTGCACAGACTGATTAATCATAGCCGATAATTCGGCTTGAGCAGGCAGGTATCGGCTTACTTGTTCTGTTACACCCGCATCGCCCAGGGCGTTGACCGTCGGCAGGGCGGATTTTTGAGTAACGCCACGTCTTGTTTTCTGATAGCAGCTTAGCATCATCTCTTCTAGCGCAGCCTTCCGGGCTTCAATCTCTTGGCGTTGCTCCGCAGATAAATCGTCCATTGTTGGGACGATTATAGCTTCTGAGTTGAGATCTGATGGCGGAATCGATTTCCCTAATGAAGACATTGCGTGTCCCACCGGGCGTGCCAAGAGTGTGTTGGCGTCAAAAACTTGAGGTAGGGTTTACGAAAGACACACCGCATTTAACACAGTTCAAGAGCGTGCGGTCGATTTGACCTATAACCGACAAGGTAAAATATAAAATTTACTCAAAAGCCGATCGTAACGATCAATCGGCTTAGACCCAATCAGCTTGAAGCCGATTAAGATCAAAGTAACAAGGTAAGTCTAATTAGCCGATTAAGGCTAATCAGAGGATAAAGATAGATTGATTTTGAAGAAGGCGGTGCGCAACAAAATCAGAATAAATCAAACCTGGGGTGTAATTGAAGAGGGTCAACAATCGGCGATGCGCAACTTTATTGATCAAGATCGATTACAGAGACTAAATTACAAAAACTACTCCTAGTCGACAAGAAGAAAGTAAAAGCTGGTTGATTGTATTGTGTTGATTATTCTTTTTTCGCAGCCTGCTCTGGTCCTTCTTTTATACCTTTGGCCGATAGTGTCCTATTACAACACGATTTAAGCCCGTATCCGTATCGGCCTTATCTTGAACAGTTATTTCCTAAAAATCTTGCCGTTAGCATAAATATCTCCAAACTTTCTTAACTTGTCTGTTAACGTCCATATCTTTGATTTCATTGCCGATTACGGTTAGATTTGCCAAATTTTGGTGCAAACACATATACAAGGATCCCTACTTGTCTCTTTACTTTTTCAGATTTTACAAGAGGTGCACAGAAATTAGGTTATGCAACATTTTTATTGTTGTTCTTTGTTTCCTGGTAAAGGCATGCCTCAGTAATCAGTTTGTGCAGTCAACGGTTTAGTTTCAGAAGAACAGGTGCACTTGTGGTAATTCTGTGGAAATAGTTAATTTCATCAAGGAAGTCAATTTTCAGTTGCTCTCAGATGGTGTACTGAAAAGCATGAGTTTTATTTGCATCCTTCCCTGCCAGCTGATCCGAATAGCTGTTTGGCTCAATTGATCTTCAGACTGTATCTTTACACCATCAAATTTCAGAAGAACTCAAGCCTCAATATACAGTCTAAGGTGACCCATTTCATAATAGTAGAGAGTAGTACAATGTCAGTCATATTGTGCTACCCATGACTAAAGAGACTAAACTACTGCTGGACAAAGTTTCTGAATGCTTCATCTCTTCATTTCTATTTTTGTTATGGTCATGGAATCAACCTCATAAGTTCTACAGTTGTGAGAAGACTACCATGCGGTACCAGTTGGGCTTGCAAGTATTGGAGGCAAAAAAAATCTGGAACATCAAATTCGCAGAAAGTTCTCACATCCGGCACCCATTGTTGCATTGGTGTTACTCTGATCAACCTTCACACCAAGCAATATTGTAAACAAGTGAGGGATCAGTTTTTGGCTTCCATCTAGTGATGTCTAGCTCTTGTGGATTTCACTTCAAGTATCATACTAACTGTACAGATGACAGTAACTTGGGGGCAAGATGCTCTTCACGGGGGAGAAATGTCATGACCTTGCAGATGTAGTAGAGCAGTAGGAAGAATCGTCTAGATGACATGTAGAGTTAGGATGTAATCGACCGTGTCTGTTGTTGTATGGGTTCGGTGTATGGACAGTTGGGCCCATATGTCAGTATAAGGAAGAGTCATGTATTAGAGAGAAGCTATCGATGAAAATGAATCGACTCTGTTCCGCATCTTGTGTTCTTCCGTTCCCTGTCTCCTATATTTCTCACCCCAATTCTTCCTAAATTACCTCATATCAGGGTTTGAAATATCGTCGACAATGGAGCGATTATCACGATTTTCACCGGTATCGACCTGGCTCAGCATTGCAAATTGGTCAAATTCAAATTCAAAAAATTCAGAAAAATTGGAAAAAATTATCCAAAAGCTCCCCAAAATTAGTATTAATAGGGTTTTCACATCTAGGATGGAAATTTTTTGAAAAAAACGAATTTATGATATATTTTTGAGCCAAAACCAAATATAGATAATTAAAAAGGCAAAAAAAAACAGCACTAGGCTACAGCCCACAGTAGCTAGGCCCAATAGCCTGGTCCAACCCATGAATATTTTATATGTCATTTCTTGATGGTTCCGACCGCATTATTGAGCTCCCGACAGTCTCGTCTAGCCTCCCATCCACCTTGCGTTGCCTTCGACCAGATCTGGTGGCCGCCAGCGGCGAAATCGCCTTCAGAGCTCAATAATTGAGTGTAAGAGTCGATATTCACTTCCCTAGTAGCGATAATTGAACGGCGTGTTAAAATCTGAGGCAAAGATGATTTTTGGCAAAATCGATCGATTTTCGGTTGAATCCGAGCGATTTTCGATGAGTATGTTCGATTTTCGGTTGAATCTTGTTTGATATTCAATACATGCTTTGATTTTCTAGGCACACTTAGTCTACATACAGCATTGTGATTAATAATGTGTTTCTCTGAATTGGACTATACCAGCGGAGATTTGATTAAGTAAATTAACAAGTTAGACGATAGAACCTTTGCATGCTATTCATGTTCATGTGGGGATGACCAACTGGGACTAGTAATATATTGCAATTACAAATCATGTATACTGTGACGTGGAGGCATCGTTTGATGCTGCATGATTGCAGAATGATTTCACAAGCTTGTGCCCAATATATGAAAAATTATGCATTGATGGATATTGGCCCCCATAACAAATAAGTGAAAGGCACAACATATGGGGTTGTCATTCTGCCCTGCGCATTTGTTTTGTTTTTGTTCATGTGGTAAATACATGAATGTTCTTGTGCAGCTGTGTTATTGTATAGGAGTAATCATTATTATCATGAACCATGAGGTCGACACTATAGTGTCTACAGAGATGGCTCATGTAGTCCCTTAATTAATCTATGTGTCATTTTGAAGCTATCATGGTAAATTTGGTAGATGTTCTCAATATTGGAAATGAGGAATTCATTTTAGATTTTTTTGCTAATTCTTTCTCCGTATCTACTTTCTGTTAATGAAGCAAACTTGAATTATAGCATAAAATTTTTGTTGTAACTTGTATGTAGAAGTTTGTCTATACATATGAATAAGATTGATAAGAATCTAAAACTGCATGCATGTTGACTTCTTGTTATTTTGTATTAGTAGATGGCAGACTAGGGCAACGTTGTGTGGAAGCACGACGACAAGATGGGGACCGGATTTGATACAAGTACTGTCAACAAGAGAAGAAAGGAGGCGGTGCAACCCAACTGAAGCACCACTTGGTAGGACACGGTACGAATATCATCCATTGCAGTCAAATTCCTAAGGAGGTTCGCGAGTACTTTCAGTGTAACCTAGATAGGACAAAGGATAAGAAAAAGGGAATGAGGGATGGCTCAGAAAGGAAGCAGCAGCTGTCGATTATCCCTTGAGAAGAAGTGTATATTCAGAGTACACGGGTGATGCTGATGAGGAGGACCAACTCTAGCATGCCATGGTTGTCTCTAGGGCGGAGGCAAAATTTATCAGTCCGTCAGGTGGCAGGTATGATCACAATGGTGGTAATGGCACCTCTAGGGGGCTATAGGAAGTGGCAGCGGTGTGTTGCCGAGGATGTTTCGGAGTTCCTCGCAACAGGAAAGACTGATCGTGGGGGATTTCAACCTTAGTACGACCTGTGACCCTGTGCAAACAAGCATTGACACTGGACAAAAAAGGGGAGGAATGTGAAGCATGCAATTGGCTCGGCTTGGGCCAAACTTTTCCACATGGCTAGTATTGCAAGGAGGAAACCAAACAATCCCTACTTCGTTACTACCGTCAGGGAAACTCAAAAATGTGGTAAGTGAGCTTTCAAATTTTCGTCCAATTATACGTCAATTAATAGCTCACATTTTTATCCTATGTTTTATTTGCAGACGAGGGTGTCCTATCTCCGAGTGAGAGAGACATAGACGGCAAATATTTAAATGCCAATAAATCGGACAAACAGGAGAAGATGGTAAAGTCCAAGCTGGAATAGCCTATGTATGGCATAACAACCATGTGTGATTCTTCGACTAGGCCGACACACACAAGGCTACCACACTATGCTACGGTGCTCCTCTGTGATGAGTCTATATGCCTTCTTGTAGTTGGCACTATTGTCCGTAACAATCTGCAGAACATTCCTCGAACCCACCTCGTCGACCACTGAGGCAATTTCCTGCGTCAACAAACAAAATGAAAACCTCCATTACATGATCGTACTTGCAATATATTTCAGAAGAGTAGCAATGAAAGCAAGTACCTTGCTCAAGTACGAAGCATCCTGAGTTAGGCCGATCGTATCAATGAACTTGCGTAAGAATATGGTGCCATTATAATATATCATGAAGTTGAGAGTGCAAGGAAAATATCTCGATAACTGTACAACCATTCGAATTTGCACGCTATGATGAAGAAGCATTTTGGGGAGAGTTGGTCAAATGGACTGCTACTCACCTCGAAACAAACTACATGTTTTTGGACAATTTCCTTCGTCGCAAGGACAAGTTCTTGTAACGGATGGCATCGGAGGAATTTCTATCATCATGCTTTGTTGGTACTGCGGAGGGGAGCTTCGTGTACTCCTGCCTTTCAAGCTTGGACTGATGGGACAACCTTCGATCGGTTGTTAACTCCGTGGAACCGTTGTACGCCTTCTTGCGTTTCGCCAATCAAGACATGGTGCCTACATTAAGCGAGGTGCTACTACAGTAAAACATAATGTGACAGGAATATGGTAGCTTGTTACATGGCTCTCTAGATACATTCGAGAAATACATGGATGTTATGGACCCAAGAATGGGCGACGTAACACAAGATACTTATATGAACACCGGTAATACATTCTTCTCTTGAATAAAATATCTTGTACTTACACATACGTTACATACTTGTACTGACATGTTTTCTTAAACTTCATGTAGCTGCAGCCTTGCACCCCTGGACACACTAGTCGCACGGCACGACCAACACCTTTTTGCCAGATCTCCAGGATGCTTTTGAAGAGCTTGCTGATGATACTGATAGCACTGTTCAAGCGCTTCACGAGGTCGATCTTTACGGAAGGAGGGTTGGTACTTTCGCAGGTGCACTAGCTAAGAGGATGGCACATGATCCCAAAACTTCCCATAGTATTTTTCTTAAATCATCTTAAATGTAATGCCACTCTCGTATTTTCACCTCGTACTTATTGTTGTTTTCGTTAACTTGCAGCATATTGGTGGGGTGTGTTCGGTTCGGACACAACCATACTCTAGAAGTTTGCTCAGCGGATCATTTTGCATTGCACTTTTTCTAGCAGATGCGAGTGCAATTGGAGTACGTTTACATTCATCTATACTAAAGTTCGCAACCTCCTGTCCAATAAGAAGCTCTATAAGTTAGTATATGTTAACTACAATTTGCGCCTCAGAATTCAAGGCAAAGAAAGTTTAAGGTCCACAGCTGAAGACAATCCATTCCAGCATCTTATAGAGCTTACACTGTACGACGCTAAAAATCCAATCCGATAGTAGATCGAGAAAGAGAGGTCCAATGCTGACTCTTTACTTGATGAGGAGAACATAGGGAGTGATACCCCCTCCCATCACACCTTGTGACAGACCCGGTTGACCCTGCTGCGTTGCGAAAGAATACTGAAGTTGCAAGCATTCTCGAATGGGCAGACAAGACAGTAGGTCACAATCACATAAGAAAAGTAAGAACTAAGCAGTGGCAACGAGGGAGCAAGCAAAAAGGAGAGCTCCCTCGAAAGAAAAGGAGAAGCTTCCTACAAAGGAGGAACATTACGTAGAGAGTGATGACTCGACTGATAGCACTCCCGGGTACCGTCAGAGCCTGCCATACGAAGAGTTCAATGATAGTAGCTCCAAGAAGGACAACGATGGTGGTAAGTCCGATGACGGTACCTCCATCCCTCTCACATACCACTCAGAAGGACAGCGCCCCACAGGATTTACAAGAGAGTCTCAGTACACTCATGTCATACAGGACAAAGATCATACCGATCCATAATCACAGAGGACGACTACAATAGGGAAGGGAAGGGACCATAGACACAGCCATGACGTACCATATGATAGTTCTAGCTCGTATAGCGTCACCGAGACGTAAGAAAGTTATGGCTCATGTGGCCGATATGACTATGTCATCCTGGATGCTCGTGGACAACCTCCACCCAATGGGTCTATTAGT
This sequence comes from Otatea glauca, assembly GCA_036346275.1. Taxonomy (NCBI): domain Eukaryota; kingdom Viridiplantae; phylum Streptophyta; class Magnoliopsida; order Poales; family Poaceae; genus Otatea; species Otatea glauca. Next base: position 13,677,231 of record CM070729.1, on the reverse strand, counting down.
GGTAAGACCTCGAATTTTATGCCATGTTGTACCAAAAATGGCAAACGACTAGCCCATGGATAGGGCAAAGCTAGCACAAATACAAGATGGAGTTACTAGCTACACGAGGATTAGTGATGATGTCTACAGAGAAGTACAACATGGCTAACCAAGTGTACACCCAACAATATTACCTGTAGCCCCAAAAGTATTGTTTTATTTATATGTTTCATTTGTTTGCAACTCAATTTTTTATTAACATAGTGTTCATGTAGGTCTAACATGCCATATGTGTGACAATGGAAGGACAGCGAAGCAATGACAAGTACGAATATTCATTTTCGGTGAGAAATGTTGATTTCAAATGTCATATGTTATGGTATTAAAATGAATGTTATTGAAATGTGGACTTATTGGATTGATTTATGAATGGTATTGAAATGAAACGTTATTTGTTGAGATATTATTGCAAAATGCCTACTTTACAACTTGAGATTGTCTAAAATATAGCAAAGGTGATGCCAAATTTTTTTCATAGTTGTGCTATTATTGCAAAATGTGTACTTTATAACTTGACATTGTCTTAAAATGTAGGAAAGATCATACCAGAATTTTATCGTATTTTTTTATACATTTCTAACATTTTTCTTATTTTGGCCTTTATCAGTTTTTTACAAATTTTCTACTATTTTTCGCAATTTTTCTTTTTTTCTATTTTTCATTCAGTTCGCGATTTTCTATCAAAACCGCTCGATAATCGGTCAAAACCGGTCGATATTCGACAAAATTTGGCAATTTTTGTAATTTTTTGCCCCGATTTGACCGTCGATCTCAAATCCATTTGACTTTGCAAACTACTCATTTTTAATGATTTTTGACCAATTTTTAAAGAAAATGGTAAGGATAGGTTTTGATTTTCAACCATAAATCGGTATAGTTAACCCTGCCTCAGATTTTCTCAAATGCTGCTACTAATCTGTAAGATTCGATCTCTCTCACGAGTTCCGGTCATAATAGCGTCGAGCTCCACCTGCTGATCCACGGGCCGCTTGAACGCGAGGTCCGTCTCGGCCTCGACGAACGCGACGCAAGCGTTCTCGGGGCAGACGATGGCGACAACGAGTAGGTGAGCTCACTAGCGAAAGGGTGGAGGGAGGGGAGCGTTCTGGCGAGGATGCGCTCGAGTGACTCGGAGAGTGCAGACAAAGGCACAGCCGGAGTAGCAGGGGAGAGGAAGAGGACTCGGAAAGCGCGGAGAAAGGCACGATCGGAGTGGCAGGGAGGGGAAGAGGAGGACACGCTGGCGGAGCAGGGGAACTGCCAAATGTCTCTCTTCTTTTTAGGGGAGTAATTTTGCTCATTTTAATCATGGGATTTATGTGTGGTTGAGACATCACATCTCCATCTCCATGATTCAAGGAGATTTATGAAGTGTAATGGAGACATTTTCCATCTCCATGATTCATGAAAAGTCCCAACTTTCCCTTCCACAGCATCCTTTGTCATGCTTAATTAGGCCGCACTGAAAAACTGCAACACAGTAAAACTAGCAACGCTGATCTGATTATCATTTTAACGTCTCTACTTACTGAGAACCACCCACGGAGTGGAATTCTCATGACCGCGCGAGCCACCGGAGGAAAAGAACTGCTCCAATTCAGCAATCAGGCATTGCCGTCACCGTCGCACCGGAAACATTCATGATTCAGCCACAAACATCTCGCGGAACGCCGGCATGTTGTCCGCGGCGATCGCCACCGACGCCTGCACCGAGCCGACCTCCCTCCCGGCGACGAGCACCATCTCGCCATCGTGGTTCATGGACACCAGCTCCGCCCTCGCCGGCCTCCCGAATCCGAAGTCCACCGCGTACGCCGGGAACCACGGCGACCCCGCTAGGATGACCGCGCGGCCCGGTGGGATGGCATTGAACTTGGAAAACCACCGGGCGCGGTCGCCGAGCGGGTCGCGCTTCACCTCCGCGACAGCCTCCATGACGGCCAGGGCTGCCCGGGCAGGCCCGTCCGGCCCGGCGAGCTCCGACCCGCTCAGCGAAGCAGTACTGAGTGCGACGCAGTTGCCGGCGTAGGCGTCCGGCACCGGCGGCGACATGTGAGCACGGCAGTCGGCGAGGAAGACAGCGAACACCGGGTCGTCGTCAGTGAAGCCGCTCGCACGCGCGATGGAGACCCACCCGTGCGCAGTCAGGGCGGCGAAGGTGGATGGGGCCGTGCCGGCGTTCGCCGCGGCGAGACGCTGCTTGAGGTGCCGCACTGCGGACGCGGTGAACGTGAAGGTTCGCCGGCTGAGAGGGCGCCGGCGTTCAGGCCCGGGATCTTCCTTCGGAACAATCTGCAGATTTTTATAAGTGACAACATGTGTATCATTGTACTTCACTCGTGCACTACTGTAGTGTACTTCTAGTCTTCTACTGCTGCGTTACAATGTACTAGTACATAACTTATGGAACTGGAAAATGTGAACTTGATGACAAAATGTTCTGTTGCTCCTTTTAATCATGAGATTTATTAGTTTTAGAATGACACTTCAGTCTCAAATTTGTTGAAAAAGAGCTTGTTCATCATCCGACAATATAGCTGAAACCACCAGCTTAGCTAATTCTGAGATTCATGTGTAGTTCTTTTTTTAGAAAAGAAAGATTTATGTATAGTTGAGGCATCTCCGTCTCTGATTCTCTATGACCCATACAGATAATCCACATTTCCCTTTCACAGCATCCAGAAGACTTTAGGAATATAGGGTTTTGTGGGTGAACCCTGAAATTACCCATGAGGGTATAGACTAAAGAGAAAAAAGTCCAATTCCCCAATACTTGGTGTTCATCTATTTTGTGATTGTTGTTGGGTATTCTCTACATTTGGAGATCGACATTGTGTTCAAACTTTGGTGACTATTGATTATTTAACATCTTATTAGCACGAAATTCTCCAAGTCTGAACGGTATGTCACCGGATTTCCTCATTTCAATCCTCTTATTTCGATTAGATTAATATTGCTGATTAGTTAATGCTAGAACCTTAGATTAGATCGGTCAAATTGCTAATTAGGGTTTTAATGTGCATTACGTGTGGGTTTGGCATGCATTGCTGGCCATAGTTGCAACTTCGCGAGGCTTGGCGCTGCCCACTAAAGTGTTCCCTATAGGATCCAAACATCTTAAGAGATTGTTTCACTCGTTTAACAATAACTCGTTAAGGAAAGTATTAGGTTCCGTTATCCAAATACCTCCTAAAGTGTTCACTATAGGATTCAAATGGATTTTCATCGAGGAGAGAAATGATAACAACTAGGTGATGAATATAAAGCGAGGCTTGTAGCATAAGGGTTCACATAGAGACCTAGCATCGATTACGATGAAACCTATTCTTCAGTAATGAGTGGAACAATGTTTCGATATCTGATATCAACAGCAGCTAGTATGAACTTAACAATACAGTTCTTGGATATAGTGACCACATATTTATATGGGTCATTGGATACGAATATTTATATATTCGTGAAGGAGTTAAAATTCTAGATCCTAATAAAACCAATAGCAGTATGTATAGCGTCAAACTACATAGGCCGTTATAGGGGTTAAAACAATTAGAGAGAATATAGTAAAATCGACTTAGTGATTTCCTCTGAAGAAGGGATACTCCAACAATAATGATTGTCATCGTGTGTTCATAAAGAAGTTCCATAATAGATTCTTTATCATCTCGGTTTACGTCGATGATCTAAATATCATCGGAACCATAGAGATATAAAGGAAGTGATTTCTACTCATGACGGAGTTTGAGATGAAAGATTTGGGCAAAATCAAATATTGCTTAGGCCTACAGCTAGGGCATTTCCCTGAAGGAATCTTTGTGCACCAGTCTATCTATACCAAGAAGATATTAGAAACAATCAACATAGATAAATCTCATTCTTTAAAGACTCCCATGGTAGTCAGATTCCTTGATGTGGATAAAGGCCCATTCAGACCAAGGATGGAAGATGAAGAAGTCTAAGGACCTAAAGTTCTATACTTACGCACCATATGATCACTTATGTATTTTGTGAATTGTACTAGGCTAAATATTGAATTTGTAGTCAATTTATTAGCTAGACACAGTGCAGCTACAACAAGAAGAAATTGGGTTGACATTAAGAGTCTACTTAGTTACCTCCAAGGTACACAATATTTTTGGCTTATTTTATCGAAAGGACCCAGATTCAACTATGGGGGATATACGGATACATGCTATTTATCTTATCCGCATAGTAATAAATTATAGACTGAGTTTGTGTTTCTCTGCAGTAGTACAAACATTTATTGGTGGTTCTTTAAGTAGACCCTGGAAGGTACCTCTATCAACCACTTAGAGATTATAACACTTTATGAAGGCTCACGTGAATGTGTTTAGCTAAGGTGTGTGATTAGCCATATCCAGAAGTCTTGTAGCGTTAACATTGTTGATACCTCACAAGTATCTATAAAGATAATGCTGCTTCTGTTATACACATGCAAATAGATTATACTAAAAGCAATATCATGAAGCATATCGCCCTAAACTTTTCTATCCTTATGAACTCTAGAAGAATGGTGATGTAAAGATCCTGTAAACTAAGTAAATCTAGTTGATTTATTCACTGAGTCTTTACCGATATCTAGTGTTCAAAGATGTGTTTGTGGCATTAAAATGAGGCGACTTAAAGAGATGCAGAGTTCAGAGGGGAGTAAATCCCTCAATTATAACCCTTAGTACGAACCTGAAGATACTACCCTAATCCAAAAAATTGTAAGTTGCACTCTTTTTTTTGTTGAGTTTTACTGAAGTTTTCTCACATAAAGGTTTTTAATATAGTACAATTTGCAGATGCAATGTTCTCTTTTCTCCATCCTGTGTTTTTGGGTTTTGAGAGGATTTTTTGACGAGGCATATGCATTACACGATGCTCGCCTAAGGGAGAGTGTTAAAAAAATATCTAATCTAGGATTCTGTGGACGAATCCCGAAATAATCCCTAAGGGGTTTAGGCTATAAATATAGCATCCCCGTTGTACCAAAGAAGACGAATAAAGAGAAGAAAGCCCAATTCCCATATATTCGGTGTTCATTTATTTTGTGATTATTCTTGAATGTTCTTTACATTGGGAGATTGACTCCGGGTTCAATCGTTGGTTAAACCCTTGACGGACAAATGTCACGCTGATTTGTCCCTGTCCGTTTCAAATCAAATAAAATCCAACATCTTGAATCGTGCATGACTGCTAGCAAGGTTTGTTTGAAAATTAATAGTGAATTTTACGGTAATTAGTGGTATAATTTCTCCAGGCAATGAACAATCATCCATTACAAATTACATGCGACCTATTAATTTTTGAGCTATCTTCAAATTACTTATGTGTTTGAATTTTTTTCTCAGGCGGGTCATGCACATATCACATAGTAGTAGTAGTAATATCATTTGAATTGATCACGGTAATTTCGTTTCAGGTAGAAACAGTGGGAGCTTCAGCTCACCCTGGGCAAGTCCGGCGCGAGTTGCCGCAAGAACAACCCAGCCAGCTCGTCGTCGCCGTCGAACCGCACCAGCCTCCTGTCGTGCAGCTGGGTCGGTCCCACCGCCACCACGCCCTCCTCAACAACGGTCGTCGCCGAAGCTGCCCACATCTCCAAGAACCGCCACAGGCCGCGCCCGTCCACCGCCGCGTGGTGCACCGCCACCCCCACCGCCACGCCCCCACCGCCTCCAACGAACTCCGTCACCTGTGCTTGCACCCACACATTTGAACTGTCAAGATTTACTCACCCAAAAAAAAGGACAAAGATTTACTTGCCCACCTCGGCGAGAGCTCAACTACACGCGTACCTGCGTCGCCATCACGGGCTCCGGGAGCTCGTCCCGGCGGATGTCCGGGACAAGCTGCCGGAGCGCCTCCTCGTCGTGCTCCGCGCCCTCCTCGACGAGCCTCTCGAACTCGAGGCCCGTCTCGGCCTCCACGAACGCGACACCGCAGGCCGCGCCCTCCTCGCCCTCGGGAAGGACGATGGACAGGGCGCGTGACTCCGGCGAGTAGGTGAGCGCGCCGGCGAAGGGGTGGAAGGCCGGGAGCACCGCCGCGAGGGATGACCTGAGGGCGCGGACGACGTCCTGGAACGGGGCGCGGGGCGGGGAGCGGAAGAGGAAGACGCGGCGGACTGGGGGCAGCGCGACCCAGTACGCGTCGAAGGGGGAGAGCGGGACGCGGCGACCCGGCGGCGGGAGCGGTCCGCCGCCGGCGATGAGCGCGACGGTGGAGGCACTCCTCGTGCGTACGACGGGCGGCATCTCCCCGATCTCGTTCTTGCCAGGTGGTGGCAAAGTCAGGGACCGCTGAGAAAAACAACTGCGAAGCAGCGGGAGATGTCCCCTTAAATGATTAATTAATTAGGAGTGCTTTAACCCTCGTAGTTGTATAAATCCTGAACCAAGTGAAAAGATAAATAATAATTATTTACTTTTTTAATTATATTTTAATATTTATATAACTCTAAAAAAATAGAAGCACATCGGATGATTCACAGCCGCCTGGATTTCCGATTTGCATAAAATCCCGTCTTCAATCGCGTGCGCTGACGTGCACCGTTGTGCGTATTTTTCTCCGCACCCGCAAGCCTCGTCGTAGAGCCGTAGAGGCGAATTAGCAAGGCCAGTTAGTTTGGGCCGGACTTGCAGAAATGGGCTGCTTCGTGCGTCATATGCGATCTAGCCCGTAGTAGATGGAGTACGAGTGTCCAATATTTTTCTTTAATATTTATTTTTATTCATTATTTCGAAAATAATCGTTAGATAAAAATTTTGTAAAAATGGGCTCCCGCCCATATACGGACGATAGGTGCCGACCCTAATGGCTCCGCCGTGAAGTAACGACAGGGGAAAAAACGCCTGATACAGGGGCGACAGGTGCTCCACCTCGTAATTTTTTAATATTAATTTCAATTTTTTCCAAGAATAATCAATAGGAAAAAATAACGAAAATAGCCATAGGGAAGTCGATACCCTATACTATAAGTTAAAAGCACTAATCTTTAAATTTTTTAAAACCTCTTAGTATTGATTTACTGTAATATTTTATATCTATTGGCCAAAATATACCATAAGTTAAATGTCCTCAGTCACACACGCTACCGCCGCACCCGACTACATCCGACGTGCGCCACGCACTGATCCCACATGCATAGTATATTAGTGCTATTAGAATATCAGGAACTACCGTTAAATGTCGTCGATACCGACCAACAGGCGATTAGGGGCAGCCGCATTACTAGGAAGGTCCAATTAGAACAAGATATCTAAGCCTCTCTTCTGTAAAGCCAAACAAGAGGAACAACAAATCCAGTACTAGACAAAAGAATATTCTAGTCACATTCCCTAAAGCACCAACTAAAGTGATCAGCTAGGGCAGTATTGGATAGATGCCCAAAGCTCTAAGTGGAAACAACACGATTCCAAAAATCAAAAACTGAGGTAACCTTTGATCGTCTGAGAATCTTGATCTGTCTTGCTCATGGGGTATTCACGATCAACGTGATCTTGGATCAACTCCCACATGTCCTAGCAAGCTAGATCAAGGCACGATCAACTCCCAAAACAAAGAAAACATGATCTATTGAGGTCTTTCTTCTTGCTACAGTAGATTGGTTTTAGATCAAGGAGTTGCTGAGGGCCAAGATGATTGATATGTATTCTAGAGATACATCATCCATCAATCACTCATCATTGACTCAAGATCAAATCAGAAGGATAAAAAAAGAACCAAGAGAGTGTAGAAGAAGATGATTGCAAACAAAGCAAAGCAAGAACTATAAAGTAAGCACAGATATGAACAAGATTCTTGTGTTAGAACTATTTCTATTGCTGGAAGGATGGTGACGAATACTCATACCAGGGGTACCCCAACGGCCCAGGATGACAAGCAGGCTGCGTCAAGCCCAGCTCCGACCTAACAAGCCGCCCCCGGGCCCAGCTCCGACTAAGGGACATGCGGGGCCACAAAAGGACGCCGTCCCGACGCAGTAGGGCGGCGATCCCGACTAAATGGGACGCCGACCCCGTCACAGTCGGGTTCCCGAGCCCCCGACCAGGCCGAGGCAACCTTCGCCAAGGGCCACGTGTCGCCTCCGCCGATCATGGCCACGTGCCCCACGGACAGATCGTTGAAGTGACCGTGACGAGGCGGTGGCCCTTTCCGAGGCAAAGACGAGGTTGCCCAAGTCAAAACTCCAATCCCATCGCCCAGTCACATGAAGTATGGGGATGCGCTCCCTCCCGAGGCAGCGCCAGGGCCACGCTTCGCAACATCAGCACCTGACAGGTTCCCAGAGGGCAGGTGCACTGCTTCCCAAGGAAACGGCGAGCTGCTCTGCTTAGCAAGCCTACCAAACCCGGTGTGGGCGAGGCCGGACGGCGACCAATCACCAAGATGAGGGACTAGGGCTCCTAGTATAGTTTTTCTCCTTCCTTCCTTCTCCCAATTCTCAATGTAACCCGACCTCCCGATCAGATAAAGGGGCGGGGCCCTCTGAGAGAGAGATCTCCTCTTCTCACTAAGTCTTCTGAGCAGACAACGAACACTCTCGTGTTCAAGCCCTCGGCCCACTTGTAAACGTGGTGCGGTGATCGCATCCAAGGCAATACAACACCACCACACGAACTGGAGTAGGGACATTCGGCCTGAACCAGTATACATCTTGGGCTTTTGAGTCTAACCATCCAGGAGAGGGAACGCGTGGCCCTTAGACTTACAAATTTACTTGCTTGCTCAAACGCCGGCGGTTAGGCGCGCCGCGGTAGGGCCTTCGCGTCTTCTTTGACATCTCCGGATTCCCGCTTGTCTCCATGATGGCATTCTTCACCCGCAACGGCATGTTTGCGTCGAGGAGCCAGATCCGCTTCGGCTCCCTCGACTTCATCACCACTCCGACGAGAGAGCTCGCGCTCATTCCCGTCACCTCTAGAGACCAGGCATCCATTAGGAGCTTGGACTCCGTCTCCAGCGACTTCACCAGCCTCCGGCTTGGAGCCCCCCTATAGGCCCCAAGGACGGAGTTCAAGAAGCGTCTCGCCGCCTCTGGCGGCAGTACCCGTGAGCCCGGGCAGATGACTACATCACCTCCCACAGGCTCACAACTCGTGGCAATGGCCGGCTATATGCCAGCCTTTGTCCATGACTTGCTGGAAGATTCTTCCAGCCACGACTCCAGCTCCGACATGGAGCACGCCACCTGCAGACGGCACTCTCACGAATGCAACATGGCGGGCACGATCGACCTGACCATAACCCCCGCGGCTACGGGGGCTATCATCCAGCGCACAAGGGCGCAGGAAGAGGAATATCAACGCGAGCACGCTGAACGCGCCCAAGCTCGCCGCGCCGAGTTTCAACGGCAGCGCGAAGAGCTGGAGGAGTGAAGGGCCGAGCTCGACAAGCTCGAGCCAACCCGAGCAGATCGACCGAGCCCCGCTTATACTTGGCGGTGCGCGCGGGCGCGCACGTCAGGTGCACCACCAGCTGGCGGAGGAATCTGATGGCCCTCAGTTCTTCCCCCACGCAAGTCAGAACGTGGCCGCAGCCGCAATGCTGCTCCGCGGCCTTCCCGAGCCGGCCGATCCGGAGGCCAAAGCCACATACCAGAACCTCCGGGGGCTAGTGGAACGTGCTGCCGTGCAGCACATGCAGGCCTCCGGTTCTCACCACTCGGGCGCCACCTCCGACCGCCAGACCCGCACCGCCGCTCGGCCGGGTGGTCCGCAAAGCGGCGCGACAACGAACGACCCAGGCCTCGCGCGCGCCGTGGCGCCGGCCACCGGCAACAACTATGACGTCTGCGCCACCCTCGAGGCGCGAAGAAAAGCGGTGGACGAAGCCGCCCACTAGCGTGTCGTGGACAGCCTTACGCCGCAACGACCGCAGCCCAAGCCCTGATCGTCCAGGACCACGGGCCTTTTGTCAGGGGATCTGCCATGCGAATTTCCCTGCCAGATTCAGGGCACCCACTAACATAGCCAAATACACCAGGGCCACGAACCCCGGTGTATGGCTCGAAGATTACCGGCTCGTGTGCCGGGCGAGGTGCTTTGGATGATCTCTTCATCATCCAATACCTCCCTATCTATCTCGCGGACTCGGCTCGAGCCTGGCTCGAGTACTTGCCCTCAAAAACCATCAAGAACTGGGCCGACCTGAAGAGCCTCTTCGTCGATAACTTCCAGGGCACTTACAAGCGCCCCGGGAACTCCTGGACTGAAGAGTGCAGCGCGGCGGAAGAAACTCTCTGGGATTACATCCGGTGCTTCTCCCGTCAATGCAATGAGCTCCCCGACATCTCCGACGCTGATGTCGTGGGGGCGTTCATCTACGGCACCTCTTACAAGGCCTTGGTGCACAAACTGGGTTGCGTCAAGCCCAGAACCACTAAGGAGCTTCTAGACATTGCGACCAACCACGCCTCCGGCGAGGAGGCTGTGGGGGCCATCTTCGAAGGAGGAAAGGCCAAGCAAGAGCCCGCCCGAGCCGGGTCCCCTTCCGACCGCTCCGACAAGCGGAAGCGGCACGGGAAACAGGTCCGCGAGGTCCAAGTGGTTGCGACCGTCGACCGCCCTGCCAAGCAGCAGGCGCGACCGGCCGTCGCGCCCGACCACTTCGAGAAGCTGATGGACAGCCCGTGCCCACACCACGGGTTCCCCGTCAAGCACAAATACCGGGACTACGAGGTCCTGAGATGCTTCCTCTCCGGCACCCCCACGACGCCGCGGGGCAAAGGAAAGAAGCAAGCCCTGGCCCCACGGGCCTAGGAGAAAAGGGCAGACGACGAGTTCCCAGAACCCGACGGCTGCCTCACGATCTTCGGTGGACCGGCATGTTACGCCGACAAGCGTCGGCTCAAGCTCGCCTTCCGCGAAGTCCATACCGCGACTCCAGCTGTCCCCCAATACCTTCGGTGGTCAGAGTCTCCGATCACGTTCCATCGAACTGACCACCCTGACCACGTCTCTCAGCCAGGGAGATACCCGCTCGTGGTCGACCCTATCGTAGGGAAGAAGCGCCTCACGAAGGTGCTTATGGATGGTGGCAGCGGTCTCAACATCTTTTATGTTGAGACGCTCGACGCCATGGGGATCCCCCGCTCGAGTCTCCGACCGAGCAAGGCGCCCTTCCACGGCATCATCCCAGGCCAGCAGGCTCACTCGCTCGGGCAGATCGACCTGCCCGTCACCTTTGGAGGACCGGAAAATTTCTGCACCGAGACCCTCACCTTTGAGGTCGTGGATTTCCCCGGATCCTACCACGCCATCCTGGGGAGGCCGTGCTATGCCAAGTTCATGGCGGTCCCCAGCTACACCTACCTCAAGCTGAAGATGCCTGGGCCGCGAGGAGTCATCACCGTGGCCTCATCTTTCCAGCTTGCTTACAACTGCGAGTGGAGCAGTTGCGAGCTAGCATCGGCGGTCATCGCGTCCGCGAGCTTGCCGACCTCCGGAGGGAAGCCTCCGAGTCCGCCCCCGAATCTAACAAGTCGGGGGCAGGATCCTTCAAGTCCACCAAGGACACGAAGAAAGTCGCAGTCGATCTCGAGGATCTGACCAAGACCGTGCGGGTCGGAGCCACGCTCCCCGCCAAATAGGAAAGCGCGCTCGTCGACTTCCTCTGCGCCAACAACGACGTCTTCGTATGGAGGTCCTCCGACATGCCAGGAATCCCGAGGGAGGTCGCCGAGCACTCCTTGAGCATCCGACCAGGCTCGAGGCCGGTCGCCCAACGCCTGCGCCGCTTCGACGAGGAAAAGCGCAGAATCATAGGGGAGGAGATCGCCAAGCTTTGCTGCAGGGTTTGTAAAAGAGGTGCGCCACCCCGAGTGGCTAGCCAACCCTGTACTTGTAAAAAAGAAGAATGGGCAATGGAGAATGTGCGTTGACTACACAAGTCTGAACAAGGCGTGTCCCAAGGACCCGTTCCCCTTGCCCCGCATCGACCAACTCATCGACTCCAACGTGGGGTGCGAGTCCCTTTCCTTTCTGGATGCCTACTCGGGCTACCACCAGATAGCGCTGAAGGAGTCCAACCAGCTCGCCACTTCCTTCATCACTCCGTTTGGCTCGTTCTGCTACGTAACGATGCCGTTTGGTCTAAAAAACGTGGGCGCTACATACCAGCGATGTATGCAAACGTGTTTCAACGACCAGATCGGCCGTAACATCGAGGCATACGTCGACGACATCGTCGTGAAGACTAGGAAAGCGGACGACCTCATCACCGACCTAGGAGAAACTTTTGCGAACCTCCGGCGATTCCGCATAAAGCTCAACCCCGAGAAATGCGTCTTCGGGGTCCCCAAGGGAAAGCTTCTCGGTTTCATTGTCTCTAAGCGTGGCATTGAGGCCAATCAGGAGAAGATCTCGGTGATCATAAGGATGGGCCCGATCGGCAACCTAAAGGGGATCCAAAAGCTGAAAAGATGCCTTGCAGCCTTGAGCCGTTTCGTGTCTCGCCTCGGCGAGCGCGGGATGCCGCTCTACAGGCTGCTCAAGAAATCCGATCGCTTCAGCTGGACCCAGGAGGCTCAGGAGGCCCTCGCCCGCTTGAAGACCTTCCTGACCTCACCCCCAGTCCTGGTCGCCCCGACACCAGGCGAACCGCTGCTCCTCTACATCGCCGCCACGACCCAAGTCGTCAGTGCGGCCCTCGTGGTGGAACGAGCGAAAGAAGGCCGTGAGCTCAAAGTACAACGGCCAGTCTACTTCATCAGCGAGGTGCTTTCCGAGTCCAAGGCTCGGTACCCGCAGGTGTAGAAGCTGCTCTACGCGGTGCTCATCACGAAGAGGAAACTGGTCCATTACTTCGACCAGCACCCCGTCACCGTGGTGACCACGTCGTCACTCGGCGAGATCGTCCACAATCGCGACACCTCAGGAAGGATAGCCAAGTGGGCACTCGAGCTCAACGGTCACGACATATCGTACGTTCCCCGAACGGCGATCAAGTCGTAGGCCCTAGCCGATTTCGTCGCCTGTAACATCCCAAATTTTTTTTTGCCAAATGTTATTTTATTGCTTAAAAGTGCATTTGTGTTTTTCTGGAATTTATTTGGATTTTTCTGGATTTATTTGAATTAATTCTTATTTCAAGTTTATTGCCTTTTATTCAGATTTATTTAAATCTGTGCAAAGTTAAAATAAAGTTTTGCCAAAAATATTTTATTTAAGTCCAGAATGTCTCAAAGTATTTTTGAGATTTTTCCTGGATTTTTCCTAATAGTTTTATTGCTTAAAATAAATAAAATGAATTTCTGGAATTATTTTAAATAGGAAATCCTTGGAAAATCAATGAACAGTGTTGGTAGAAGCCCAACACTGCGCGTTGGAAACTCGTCGGTGCGGCCCAGTTGGCCCATGAGTGGAGGTGCGCACGCACTTTGATCTTCCATCGACGGCCAGAGCCATCGCGTGTAAAACTCAAACCCTAGCTCCAGGTTGACGAGGATCGAATCGCACGGTCAAGATTAAGTCGCACCGGTTTGGGAAAGGTTGAATCGTGTTCGTTAGTTGGTTCTGGCGGATCCGATCCACCACGTCTCCGCGAATCTCGGTCGCTCATCCGCATCGGAGGGTTCTCGCTTGTCGCCTCCGCTTCGGATTCTTCCGCCGCGCCACCGTGTCTCCGGTGGACTCGAGTCCGTGTCCTTCGCCCCTGCGCGCCTCCGCACCTATTTAAGGAACCCTTGGCGCGTTGAGTTCCCGCTCCATGCCGCATCAAAACCGCAAGGCCTCGTTGTCGAGCTCGCCGGAACGCCGCAGAGCGCCGCTCGTCTTCATCGCCGGTGAGTTTCGTCTCGGCGGCGCCATTAGCAGCGGGAGAAGATTTGGACCGTCAGATCGTCGCCCAACGTCCCAGATTCAGCCGCGTGGACTCGGTGAGCCGTAAGCCTTCGTTAATCGCTGACCGTTAGATCTAAAACCCTCGCCTGAGATTTTGCCGCGTGTGCTTCGATCGGCAGCCGTCTGATGAGATCTAGGTGCATCGGATGGCGCCGTCGCTGCAGCCAATCGGGTGCCGCCGCGTGGAGGCGCAGGCGCCGAAGTGTCATGGACCGGGTCTATGCACCGAGGCCACGCGTCGGTTTCTGATTGGTCCGGTTCAGCGCTGGCGTCATGGTGACGTCATGATGACGCAGTAATCTATTTTCGGAATAAAAATACATCTGTTAAATCGGATTTTCTGATTTTTGCAATTTCAGTATTTATTTCAAACTTCAAAAGGCTGTATCTTTTGCATCGTAACTCGGATTTGAGTGATGCAAATTTCTAAAAATTTGTAAAATTGAGATCTATTTAATGGTGAATTTTATTTGATTTTTGGAGTTCAATTGCTCTCTGTTTTGGTATTTATTTGCTTTTCTTCTTGATGCACGCGTGAGACGTTGAATTGTGCGGCGCTTCGAGGAAGATCCAAAGAACTCAAGAGCAAGTTCCGAACCAGATCAGGACCTATTCCAAGGCAAGTTGTGCTTTGATCATGTTGAACCCATGTTTATAAAATTGCTATGTCTGATTTACCCTATTGCATATATTTCAAATATACAACTGTTTTAAATTAGATTGGGTTTAGCTAATATACCAGATTGATCTACACCCTACCTTGTCATTGTATGCCATGATCCATTGTCACCCTAGATTGGTTAAATATAGTTGGTTAATAATTATAATCAACATTGGAGGATTAGTTCGTATTAGTTGCTTAGCCTTGGCACGTCATCACATGTGTCAGAATCATTGATAATTAATCTTGATTAATGGAATATGGAACAATATTATGAACTGGTGTGTCATGTGGGATCACACGATGGGATTGAGTTGTTGTGGCGAGTCATGTCACGCAACGATGTTGAATTGTTGATGGCACGTGGTGCTTGGTAATCAACTGGGTGATAATCATTTAGATTGGGGCAAGTGACAAGGGGCGAGTATGCCAAGGTGGGCCCGATGGGCAGAGGGTATGTGGATGTCTTGCCTTGATCACACTAAGGACTTAACCTTGCAAGCCTTTGACCTGAGTCAATCATGCAACCACATGTCTGGTATGGGCCATCCTAGCTGAGTAATTTGCAATGTCTTAATTTTGGTACTATCGTGGTCGGTGTGAGTTCCCGAGTTATGGTGTAATTCACATGGCGCAAGAGGGGGGCCCTGGATGTGGTAACCATCCACCAGTGTTGAAACCTTAGCGGGTAGTATCCGGTTAAGCCAGAGCATTGTAAAGGCTCTGTTATAATCACTCGCCTTGGTGGTGTTTGGTTGTATCACGTGGGTAAAGTGCATAACCTCTGCAGAGTGTGAAACTATTTGGATAGCCGTGCTCGTGGTATTGAGCAATGCTCGGGAATTACAATTAAGGGTTAGCTTAATTAATTGGACAACATGGTTGGGATGGCGGGATGCCATCTGGAAGATGGAATTTGTCTTAGGATTGGAAACTTGGTTTACTTGAGAAATCTTGTTATTTACTATTGCTATTTGTTTTACATTCTTTACAATCTATTTATCAGATTTGTTCATAAATGCCGCTTGTTGCAAAATAGCCATGATAGCCTATCCATTGGAATAAGCCTTACATATAGATACATAGGATTGCATTCATGCACAACTTGTTGAGTGCTTTAAGTACTCACCCTTGCCCAACAACAATAATCAACAGTTGAAGAATCTACACTGTGTTGGAAGAGGAAGTCCAGAAGACACGAGTCATTAGGGTTCGAGCCTTGTCGGTTGCTGTGGTGAACTGATGAGCTATCTACGCTTTCTACTTTCCATTTGCTTAATTATTAGTTATATTTTCACCATGCCTGCGTGGCTTAATAATGTAAGTTGGTCATAAGATCATACATTTAGCTATATCAATAAATGAACTATTATTCTATTATCGTTGTGTATGATGTGATATGTACCAATGTTAAGTTGTGTGCACTAGCGTTGATCCCGGACTAGTGCGGTAAACACAAAGGGTTCGAATCGCGGATTCGGTCCTTCAGAGGTGGTATCGAGCATACCGACCGTAGGTCTTGGCCCTAGATAGTATGGAGGTGTCTTGTGTGTGTCCAAACTATTTTCTAAAAGAAAATCTAAACTTGACTAATAAAACACTCTCGACTCATCTCATTCTCTACTTCTCGCCTTTGCTGAATTTACCCGCTTTACTTGCCGCTTGGTGGAGAACTTATTCAAAGTTCTTGTGGAGCAGATGCCGATCGTTCGACCTTTGAGGAGTCACCGGCGGCTACGCCATGGAGTCGTGGAGAGTACTTCGACGCTGGAGGCTTCTACCGTCCGCTTTACCGAGGAAGCAATGGTCGCTTAATGGTGTACACCGAGGATTTATTTGCAAGTCGATTATCTACGCCGGGAGAACGAAAGCTAGCAGCCAATCAACATCTCGCGCCGAAGATTCTCGACGAGGTTGCAATTCAGGAGGTCGCTCGACTTGCTCTTCGCCGTGTCTGCCGCGACTACGCCGACGAGCTTCACGACTCAGTGTTCCGCCTTCACCCAGACGTTCAAGCATGCCGACGCCGACGGATCGTGGAGGACGAGTGTGCCACAGCCACACACCTTGTAGAATTCGCCCTTGCTCAGGAGGATCACATGAGAGAGACTACTCAGGAGCTGGAGACTGTGTACGAGGCACTCAGAGTAGTAGAGCAGGAGCTTGAGGTGACCCGTGCTTCAGCCATCGGGATGATCACTGAGCTGGGAGAGGCCCTAGAGGCGGTCGAGGACGAGTTGGAGCGCGTGGCTCGAGGAGTTCAGGAGCCAGTGGGAGAGTCCGAGGAGGATCCAGAGGAGCGAGAGTGGGAGCCAGAGGAGAGTGTAGACCCTGTTGTTGCAGAGGACCCAGTAGTAGGTCATCAGGATAGGTTCGCTCCCATGCTAGCTCACCCGCCGGTGTATGCGCCGGGTCAGCCTTAGCCAGGGTGGCTGGATGAGTGAGTGTCAGCCTTGGAGCTGTGTTGAGACTCAAGGGTGAGTCGCGTCTTTAAGTTAGTCTTTACCTTTTTAGTTGACGTTAAGGTTTCGTGTTTAGTTTGCTTCTTTGTAATCTTTGAGTGTGCAGATGTGTTGCAAAGCTTGTAGGCTTAAATAAGCGCCATACCAAGAATAATAAAGAATTATTTCAGTTGGGTATAACCTATCTCCCCGCTTTAGAAAGTCTTACTTCTTATCTATGCTACATCTACCTTTCCTAACCCAAGAGGCAATCATCAGATGGTGAATACTCGAGGGAACAACGGTGCTTCAGGAAGTGGCCTGCGCCAGAACGACAATCCCAATGATGGAGGCAGCCCTCAACCACCGCCAAGGACATGCGAATCTGGGGCATTTCTTGCGTCAGAGACTCAACCGATGCAGACTATGATGCGGCGGAGATGCAAAGAGATAACCAACGCAGCAGACCAACAACAACAACCACAGAGCTCGTAACAACCATGGTGGACCCCGACCTCACTCAAAGTTATCAGATTTTATGAGGACTCGACCACCAACGTTTTCAGGAAATGTGAACCCTTTGGAAGCCGATGACTGGCTTAGAACTATTGAGAAGAAGCTGCACATCACGCAATGTGAAGGAAATGAGAAGGTGCTCTACGCCTCTCATCAATTGGAAGGAACCGCCAGAATGGTGGGAGAATTCTTGTGCCGCTCATGGAGCCCCACAAGAGATCACACGGAGGAGTTTACTAATGCTTTCCGCAATATCATGTCCCGAGGGAATGATGGACCTAAAGAAGGAAGAGTTCGGGGCTCAAACAAGGAGGCCAACCAAAGGCCGAGTACGAATAAGTTTACCCAGCTAGCTCGCTATGCCCTCAAGACGTAGCGACGGACAAAGCTAGGCGCCTCGTTTCATGAAGGGATGAATTCAGATCGCAGTGGACCGATCACCCACAACTTTCCGCACTTTCAGAGCTAGTAAATAAGGCTTTGATCCTAGAGGACAAGCGCAAAGAGTCGGGTGAAAACCGTAAGCGCTTAATGACTAATCGGTGTGGACGCCCAAACCATCTACGCTTGAGGATGTCACCACAACAATTTGCTAGGTTCCAACCACCACCGTGAACAAGACATCAACCCCGCACTCGCCCGCCAACCGTAACTTTCGGACACCAAAGACAGGCAACAATGCACCAGAGGGAATCAAGAATCTGCGGTGAAAAGATGCTATACCGCAATGAGCCAGGCACTTTTCTAATAGGTGTCCACGTAAGGAGGCATCACGCCGATTCGTTTCAACTTGGGAACCACACCTGCCAAAGCACCAGCCTCAGGAGGAAATCGTGCGCCAGGTCAAGCTGGAGCAACCCCGCAATCAACAGTGCGTGGAAGGATCAACCACATCACCGCAGATGGAGCTCAGGAAGCTACAGACGTCGTACTGGGTAAGTTTCTGGTCAACTCGACTGACACTGCTTTTGTTTGATTACGAGCTTGCATTCGCTTGTTTCTCAAAGTTTTGCAACCAAGAATGGATTTAAAGTGGTGAATCTTAAGTGTGTGCTCTTAGTCCAAGCCCCAGGATCTGAGCTTAGATCTAGCCTTGGGTGTTTGGGAGCTAAGTTGCTTATGGATGGGATAGAATTTCTAGCGAATCTTATCTTGATAGATGCGCAATCCCTAGACGTTATCCTTGGAATGGATTGGCTGTCCAAACATAAGGCTGCTTTGGATTGTGGCCGAAGGATTGTAACATTGGAAGGCCCTAGTGGCAAGAAAGTAGAATTTCAAGCAACCGCAGTTCAAGATGGGCAGTTAATGGTCAACAGCGTGAAAGCCATCAGCATGGAAGATGTGCCAGTAGCCAGAGAATACCCGGATGTGTTTCCAGAAGATTTGCCAGGACTGCCACCGGACCGTGATATCGAGTTCATGATCGAGTTAGCGCCAGGTACAACACCGATATCAAAAAGACCATATCGGATGCCTACCGACGAGTTAGTGGAAATGAAGAAGCAGATTGAGGAACTGCAAGAGAAAGGCTTCATTAGACCTAGTTCATCGCCGTGGGGAGCCCCGGTTTTGTTTGTTCGTAAGAAGGATGGAAGTCTTAGAATGTGCATCGATTATCGTGCCTTCAATGAAGTAACGATCAAGAATAAGTATCCGCTGCCCGTGATCGATGACTTATTTGATCGCTTAAGAGGAGCTGAGTTTTCTCCAAGATAGATCTTCGTTCGAGTTACCATCGCTTGAAGATCCGAGCGAGGATGTGCCTAAGACTTGCGTTTTCTACGCGATATGGACATTATGAGTTCACAGTCATGTCATTTGGATTGACTAATGCCCTGCATATTTCATGAACATGATGAATAAGGTTTTCATGGAATATTTGGATAAGTTTGTTGTAGTCTTTATAGACGATATCTTGGTTTACTCAAGATGGAGGAAGAGCATGCGAACATCCGAGGATGGTTTTAGACAGTTGCGAGAACATCGACTATATGCTAAGTTTAGCAAGTGTGAATTTTGGAAGGAAAAGGTTGAATTTCTTGGTCATGTAATGACTACTAAAGGAGTTGCGATTGACCCAAAAAAGTGGATGCGATGTTGCATTGGGAGCAACCAAGTCCATTACTCGGATCCGTAGTTTTACGGGAATGGCGGGATACTACCGTCGGTTCATAGAAGGATTCTCGACAATTGCTAAACCCACGCAGCTTGTTGAAGAAGGAAAAGAAGTTTGCATGGACGCCAGAGTGCGAGAAAAGCTTTATGGAATTAAAGAAGCGTTTAACGACGTACCTCGTATTAGTGTTGCGGATGTGCGTAATGGATTTGATATTTATTGCGATGCTTCAAAGCAAGGCTTGGGATGCGTGTTAATGCAAGAAGGCAAAGTCGTTGCTTATGCGTCGAGACAGATTAAGACCGCATGAAGTGAACTACCCAACGCATGATTTGGAGTTAGCGTAGTAGTGCATGCTTTAAAGATATGGCGTCATTATCTCATAGGAAATAGATGTGAGATATATACAGACCATAAGAGCACAAATACATATTCACTCAAGCGGTCTGAATATGAGACGTAAGGTGGCTAGAGCTAATTAAGGACTATAATGTGGGGATCCATTATCATCCGGAAAGGCCAATGTGGTAGCGGATGCTCGAGTCGAAAGAGCCATAGCGCAAATACGCTAACAATGGAGGATCAACCGAACTATGCAAGGAATTTGAAGCTAAGGTTGGAGGTCGTTCGCAAGGAATGGTAGTCGACCGAAGTAAAGCCAACACTGGAAGGTCGATTAGAGAAGGCGGAAAGATGGCGATAAAATTTCTAAGATTAAGGCTAAAAGGAAGAAGGCCTAGCCGTAGACTTCACTCTGGATGAGCAAGGAACCATGTTCTTCAAAGGCGAATTTGTGTGCTGGGATAAAAGGAACTAAAGCAATTGATTCTTGAGGAGGCTCATGATTCTAAGTACTCGATTCATCCAGGAAGTGCCAAGATGTACCAGGATTTGAAAGAGAGATTTTGGTGGCCTAACATGAAGCGTGAAGTAGCTGAGCATGTTGCTTTATGCGACGTATGTCAGAGGGTAAAAGCCATGCATCAAAGACCCGCTGGTTTGTTGCAGCCATTGAAAATTCCGGAATGGAAGTGGGAGGAAATCGGAATGGATTTTATCACCGGTTTACCTAAGACTCAGAGGGGTTACGATTCCATTTGGGTTATTGTGGATCGTCTAACCAAGGTCGCCCATTTTATCCCAGTAAAGACCACTTACTCCGGAGATCGCTTAGCAGAGCTATATATGTCAAGGATTGTATGTTTGCATGGAGTGCCCAAGAAGATCGTGTCAGACAGAGGGACCCAATTTACCTCAAGATTTTGGAATAAGTTGCACGAAGCAATGGGAACTCGCCTGAATTTTAGTACAGCATATCACCCGCAGACAGATGGTCAGACCGAAAGAGTAAATCAGATTTTGGAGGATATGTTGAGAGCCTGTGCTTTAGCGTATACTACGACGTGGGATAAGTGTTTGCCATATGCGGAATTTAGTTACAATAATAGTTATCAAGCTAGCCTCGGATGTCACCGTTCGAGGCATTGTATGGGCGTGCTTGTGCGTACTCGATTGAATTGGAACGAAATGGGAGAACGTTTGGTTTTGGGCGGATATTCTCGAAAAGCCGAAAGACAAGTTGCAATGATCGGAGAAAGGTTGAAGATAGCACACCAAGACAGGAAAAGCTACGCAGATAACCATCGCCGAATTGAGTTTTGAACCGTAAGATCATGTGTATCTTAGAGTTACCCTCTTAAGGGCGTTAAAGATTTCATGTTAAAGGGAAGCTTGCGCCAAGATATGTTGGTCCGTTCAAGATTCTGAGTCGTCGAGGAGAGGTAGCTTATCGCTTAGAGTTGCCTCGGTCCTTGGCAGAGTGCATGATGTATTCCATGTGTCGCGACTTAAGAAGTGTCTCGAGTGCCAACAGAGCAAACCCGTTGGATGCAATAGAGTGCAAGAAGATTTGACTTACAAAGAGCAACCAATCGAATTTTGGATGTTATGGAGCGGAAGACCAGAAACAAGTCTATTCGCTTTTGCAGAGTTCAGTGGAGCAATCATTCCGAAAGTGAAGCCGCTTGGGAGCGAGAAGAAGATTTGAAGTCAAAATTCCCGAACCTATTCTCTAATTAGCCACAATCTCGGTCGAGATTACATTAAGGGGAGGTTTGTAACATCCCAAAAAAATTTTTTTGCCAAATGTTATTTTATTGCTTAAAAGTGCATTTGTGTTTTTATGGAATTTATTTGGATTTTTCTGGATTTATTTGAATTAATTCTTATTTCAAGTTTATTGCCTTTTATTCAAATTTATTTAAATCTGTGCAAAGTTAAAATAAAGTTTTGCCAAAAATATTTTATTTAAGTCCAGAATGTCTCAAAGTATTTTTGAGATTTTTCCTGGATTTTTCCTAATAGTTTTATTGCTTAAAATAAATAAAATGAATTTACGGAATTATTTTAAATAGGAAATCCTTGAAAATCGATGAGCGAGTGTTGGGTCAAGCCCAACACATGCGTTGGAAACCCGCGTCGGTGCGGCCCAGTTGACCCATGAGTGGAGGTGCGCAGCCGCAGCCCTTGATCTTCCATCGGACTGTCAGGAGCCATCGCGTGTAAAACTCAAACCCTAGCTCCGGTTGGCGTAGGATCGAATCGCATTAAGTCGCACGGTTTGGGAAAGGTTGAATCGCGTTAGTTGGTTCGGCGGATCCGATCCAACGTCTCCGCGAATCTCGCCGTTCATCCGAAAGGTTGAATCGTGTTTGTTCTTCCGCCGCGCCAGTTCCGGGACTCGGATCCGTGTCCTTCGCCACGCCTCCGCACCTATTTAAGAATCTCGCGTTGAGTTCCCGCTCATCAAAACCGCAAGGCCTCGTCGGAGGGTTCTCGCGTTGTCGCCTTCATCGCCGTGAGTTTCGCTCGGCGGCGCCATTAGCAATGGGAGAAGATTTGGACCGCCGGATCGCCGCCAACGCCCCGTATCCCGCGTGGACTCGGTGAGTCGTAAGTCCCGACCGCCGCTAAAACCTCTCCGAGATTTTGCCGCACACCTATTTATCGGAACCGCCGCCGCCGTGCGTTGAGTTCCCGTCATGGACTGCATCAAAGGCCACGCCTCGTTTTCGAGGTCCTTCGCGTCCGTCATGGTGACATCATGATGACGCAGTAATCTATTTTCGGAATAAAAATACATCGTTAAATCGGATTTTCTGATTTTTGCAATTTCAATATTTATTTCAAACTTCAAAAGGCTTTTGCATCGTAACTCGGTTTGAGTGATTCAAATTTCTAAAATTTGTAAAATTGAGATCTATTTAATGGTTTTTATTTGATTTTTGGATTCATTGTTCTGTTTTGGTAACCCTTGTTTATAAAATTGTGCGACGCTTGGATGAAGATCCGACAACTCAAGAGCAAGTTCCGAACAGATCAGGACCTATTCCAAGGCAAGTTGTGCTTTGATCATGTTGAACCCATGTTTATAAAATTGCTATGTTTGATTTACCCTATTGCATATATTTCAAATATACAACTGTTTTAAATTAGATTGGGTTTAGCTAATATACCAGATTGATCTACACCCTACCTTGTCATTGTATGCCATGATCCATTGTCACCCTAGATTGGTTAAATATAGTTGGTTAATAATTATAATCAACATTGGAGGATTAGTTCGTATTAGTTGCTTAGCCTTGCCACGTCATCACATGTGTCAGAATCATTGATAATTAATCTTGATTAATGGAATATGGAACAATATTATGAACTGGTGTGTCATGTGGGATCACACGATGAGATTGAGTTGTTGTGGCGAGTCATGTCACGCAACGATGTTGAATTGTTGATGGCACGTGGTGCTTGGTAATCAACTGGGTGATAATCATTTAGATTGGGGCAAGTGACAAGGCGAGTATGCCAAGGTGGGCCCGATGGGCGAGGGTATGTGGATGTCTTGCCTTGATCACACTAAGGACTTAACCTTGCAAGCCTTTGACTGAGTCAATCATGCAACCACATGTCCGTATGGGCCATCCTAGCCGAGTAATTTGCAATGTCTTAATTTTGGTACTATCGTGGTCGGTGTGAGTTCCCGAGTTATGGTGTAATTCACATGGCGCAAGAGGGGGCCACGGATGTGGTAACCATCCACGGTGTTGAAACCTTAGCGGTAGTATCCTGTTAAGCGAGCATTGTAAAGGCTCTGTTATAATCACTCGCTTTAGTGGTGTTTGGTTGTATCACGTGGGTAAAGTGCATAACCTCTGCAGAGTGTGAAACTATTCTGATAGCCGTGCTCATGGTATTGAGCAATGCTCGGAATTACTGATTAAGGGTTAGCTTAATTAATTGGACAACATGGTTGGGATGGCGGGATGCCATCTGGAAGATGGAATTTGACTTAGGATTGGAAACTTGGTTTACTTGAGAAATACTGAAGTTATTTACTATTGCTATTTGTTTTACATTCTTTACAATCTATTTACTGTATTTGTTCATAAATGCTGCTTGTTGCAAAATAGCCATGATAGCCTATCCATTGGAATAAGCCTTACATATAGATACATAGGATTGCATTCTGTGCACAACTTGTTGAGTGCTTTAAGTACTCACCCTTGCCCAACAACAATAATCAACAGTTGAAGAATCTACACCTGTGTTGGAAGAGGAAGTCCAGGAAGACACGAGTCATTAGGGTCCGAGCCTTGTCGGTTGCCTGTGGTGAACTGATGAGCTATCTACGTTTTCTACTTTCCGCTGCTTAATTATTAGTTATATTTTCAGTCATGCCCTGCGTGGCTTAATAATGTAAGTTGGTCATAAGATCATACATTTAGATATATCAATAAATGAACTATTATTCTATTATCGTTGTGTATGATGTGATATGTACCAATGTTAAGCTGTGTGCACTAGCGTTGATCCTGGGACTAGTGCGGTAAACACAGTGGGTTCGAATCAGTGGATTCGGGTCCTTACATCGCCGAGTGGACCGAAGCCCAGGCGCCACCGGCGTTCGAAGACCCCGAGTACTGGATGATGTACTTCGACGGGTCCTATACCAGGAACGGCGCGGGCGCGGGAGTCGTCATCATTTCCCCGCTCGAGAACAAGCTCTTCGACGTGACCAACAACGTTGCCGAGTACGAGGCTCTCGTCAACGGTCTTCAGATCGCTGCCAACCTCGGCGCTCACCGACTCTACATCCTCGGGGACTCCAAGCTCGTCGTCGACCAGGTCATGAAGGCTGTGGAGCCCCGAGACGCCCGCATGGCCGCGTACTGTCGGGAAGTACGCAGGCTCGAGGAGCGGTTCAAGGGTTTCGAGCTTCACCATAGCTACAGACACTACAACGGTGAGGCCGACTACCTAGCCAATCTCGTCTCCAGCGGAGGGCCAGTCCCACCTGGGATCTTCGTCTGCGACCTTCCACAGCCTTCCATCCAGATGGACCCAGCGACCGAGCGACTTTCTGACCTGCCAGGAGCGACTACTCCGACCACCAGGCGGTCGGATGTAGAGCCGCCCGGGTCAGGCCGCGACGTGCTGACGACCGAATCCGACTGGAGGAAGCCCTTTATCGACCACCTGACAGATGGATCGCTTCCCACCGACCCGACCGGGGCCCGGCACCTCGCTCATCGGGCGAAATCTTTCGCCCTGGTCGGGCCAGACCTCTACAAAAGGAGTCCCTATGGAGTCCTCCAGAGGTGCATCCTGGCCGACCAAGGGAAGCAGCTGCTACTCGATATCCATGGCGGTGTCTGCGGCCACCATGCTGCGCCCCGGTCCCTAGTAGGAAAAGCCTTCTGACAAGGTTTCTACTGGCCGACCGTCGTGTCCGACGCCAAGCAGATCGTACGCACTTGTGAAGGATGCCGCCGCTTAGCTACAGACGATCTTCCGCCGGTGCCTTATAGACGATCCCCATCTCGTGGCCATTTGCGGTCTGGGGACTCGATCTGGTCGGGCCCTTCAAGAAGGCGCCCAGGGGCTTTACCCACCTCCTTGTCGCGGTGGACAAGTTCACCAAATGGATAGAGGCTAAACCGGTCTTGAGCATCACGTCGGTGTAGACAACCACCTTCTTCCGCGACATTATCTTTCAGTTCGGAGTCCCGAACTCCATCATCACCGACAACGGGACGCAGTTCACGGGGAAGGAATTCCTCGAGTTCTGCGACGACTTCAACGTCCACGTCGATTGGGCAGCCGTGGCCCATCTACGGACTAACAGTCAGGTCGAACGCGCGAACGGCATGATCCTCCAAGGGCTCAAACCACGGATCTTCAGTCGACTGAAGCAATTCGCGGGACGATGAGTGGCCGAGCTACCCTCCGTCCTCTAGAGCCTGCGGACCACGCCAACTCGGGCGACCGGGTTTACACCATTCTTCATGGTGTTCGGTGCTGAAGCTGTCTTGCCAACCGACCTGGAATACGGCGCCCCAAGAATACAAGCCTTCAACGAGGCTCGGGGGCTCGTCTCGCAACAGGACGCCATCGACCAGCTCGACGAGGCGCATGATGTGGCCACTCTACGATCGGCCAAGTATCAACAAGCGCTGCGACGCTACCACAGCCGTCAGGTTCGAGAGCGATCCTTCAACGTCGGCGACCTGGTCCTGCGCCAGGTTCAGGCCAACAAAGACAGGCACAAGCTCTCACCGCCCTGGGAAGGCCCCTTCACCGTCGTGGAGGTTCTCCGACCCAGCACCTTCCGACTCAAGGACGCGGATGGCCACGTCCTCCCCAACGCATGGAACATAGAAAAGTTAAGACGATTCTATCCCTAAGCTCTTTTCTTGTCCCTTGCACCGTCTTTACCTTTTTTTCCGAGCACCCGGTCGCCGTGCGACACTCGGGGGATGCCCGTTGGCACCCTCGTACGGGTCGCTTTTGGTCAGGCGCACTCACGCGGGTCGGTGACCCGACCAGCCACGGGGTCCCTCCCGAGCGGTAACCCTCTCGACCCAAGTGCTACGGCCTACGCCTCAGCGACTATGGTTGCGAAGTAGCACTTCGCGGAAGAAGGAAGTGCCCGAACGGAGCGACCTTTGGTCGGTCGGGAACACTCCTTTCCCGTGCGAGCACATCCAATTCACGCACTCACGCCGCGAATCGGTGACCCGACCAGCCACGGGGTCCCTCCCGAGCGGTAACCCTCTCGACCCAAGCGTTACGGCTTACGCCCCAGCGGCTATGGTTGCGAAGTAGCACTTCGCGGTCGAAGGAAGTGCCCGAGCGGAGCGACCTTTGGTCGGTCGGGAACACTCCTATCCCGCACAAGTGCGCATGAATGCTGCATAGCCAATGTTCCTGTCCTCCTCACCCTTCCCTAACAAACGATCCGACCTACGCATAAACGACACCCACGGTCCTTAAAGCTATGGTCGGTCAAGTGCTCACCATAGCATAAAAGGGGGAGAGACAGACCGGAACTTGCTAAAGCTTTAAGATTATTTACATGCAATAGTCTTTTACAATAAGAGGGGATATGTTTAACTTCTCCCTATTCTTTGTGGAGGGCACTCTGAGGCGATATGCGCCAGCGATCTCTCGAGCGTATGGCTCGACCTGAAGCTCGAGTCTATCCACCTCATCGTCCGTCTGGTTCCCGGCGACCCCGCTGCTCACCACCGCAAGGTCGATGCCGTCATAGTGGGAGACGGTGTTGACCAGTGCCGAGGAAGCCCCAAGCGCAGCACCCTTGCTTACCACGCTCTCGACGTGCCTCGGCTGACTCGGCCAAGACGATGGCGAAGCGAGTCGACCAAGACGGCCCGGCACTGATCGCAGACGCCCCGCCGACCTTTCGAAGGGCCTCCAACTCCGCGGCCAGCTCGGACCGACCTCCCTCGGCCTCCCTCGGCCTCCGTGGCACAGCTAAGGTTTTTTTGCAGCTCTGCAGATCGGGGTAGCGTCAGAAAACGCGCCCCATTAACCGCAATCGCAAACTCAATTGGAGGATCTGGACTCTTACCGCCCGTGGAGCTCGCCAGGTCGTGAAGATCGGCCACTGTCTTGGCTAGTTCCCTCTGGGCGGCGTCGCGCCGCGCCGAGCCACCCGACGCCTCCCAACCTGGTCCACCGCCCGAAGGTGGGCCGCCTTCGACCGAGCGGCCGCCTCCGCGGCCACGGTGGTGTCTTTTGCGTCACTCGCCCCGCCAAGAGGGTCTCAAGCTCCGCCACCGGCCGCTAAGGATCGGCTCGCTGGCGCTATCGAGCAGGGCTCAGGCTCGACCGAAGCGCCTCTGCGGACCTCTAGACCGCCGCGCCGCAGCCCAAGGCCTTCCCGAAGGCCGCTCGCACCGACGCAGCCGTCACGCTCTTCCTCGCCAACCTCGGCGTGGACCCACTCTCGATGAATCGCGATTTCTCCCGAAGGGCACGCAAGCGTTGCAAGGCGCAACACTCCATTAGGCCGCGACGAATCCGTCAAAAGTTATGAAAGACGAGTTTTGCCGACTTACCAGCCTAACCGGAAGAATCTCATTAGTAACCGCGCCCAAAGACTACTGAACGCTCAAGAGCGAGGGCGGACCCTCCCGATCTCGCTTGCCTCGCCACAAAGACGCTTGACGCCGTCCCGGAAGGCGCCCCACTCGAGGCCCTCCGTCGGGTCGTTCAAAGAAGATGGTCGCCCGTCGGTCCGCCGCCCTCGATCGAAGTCGTTGAAGCGGGCGGCCGAGCGAGCAGCCGTCAGCCGCCTCAGCTAGCTTGCGCCTGAGGGAGGTCATCCGGCACCTCCCCCTGCGACTCAAGAGGGACCAGCTCGACCCTTGATCGCCTCCACCGGTGTTCCGGCGGCGACGCTTCGCCGCTAGCCGGCCGCACCGCCGCGACCTCCCGGCGGCGGCGTAGCTCCTCCGACCTCCTCGACCGAGGAAGGAGACCGGCTCGCTAAGGACGGCCGAACCGCCGCTTCTCCGCCTGACCGCCGCCCGAGACCGCCGCCGCTCCATCGGCAACTCCGACGCCGCCGCCGCGGTGCCGACCGGTCGGACGACCAGCGTCTCCTCCTCGACCCGTGCTCCACCGATCTCCGCCGGTCGCGCGGTCTTGAGCTCGAGCCGCAGCCGCGACCACCCCGTAAACATCACGCACCACTGCGATCGCGATCGCCGACTACCCTACTACCACAAAGCCCAAAAAAGAGGGGGCACTTATCAAGGCTGATCGACGCGCGGCACGCGCTCTTTTCCGCTTGGCCCCTTTGCGGGGCGAATCGCCCTCCGCTTCCCCGAGGACGACTCCACCAGGTACATCTCCGCTTGGGGCACGGCGCCAGCTGGCGCTCGCGCCGCCCGTCCGACCGTGCTCGGGCACCACCGGCCGGCGAAGTCTGGACAAGTACCGCGGATGGGTGTCCGCCTCGGCCTCCACTGCTGCCGGTGGAGTTCGACCAGCCGTGGTCTCGACGCTGGCGCTGCTGCCCTCGCCAGACGCTCCTTCTCCTTTTCCTCCTCTTCTCCTCTCTCGCTTCTTGTGTGCAGCCTCAACCTAAAGGACTTCACGCTGGCTCTCACTTCTAAGCTCCTTCTCCCCCGGTAGCAACGCCCGGGAGACCATCCCGGCAAGCCCCTGGGGAACGCGGAGACTTTAGTAAGACTGATCGCCGAAAGCTGAGGGGGAAGCAACAAGAAAGAAAAAGGAGGAAAAGGCTACATTCGGATTACTGTGTTTGGCGGTTCCGGCCGAAACGGCTCGTGGTGGCCGACCACCGCCTCGGTCGCAGCTTCCACCCGTGACGGTGGCCACCGCGCTCGACCACGGGGAGTTCCTCCTCCATCATCTCGCCGGCCTGACGGCCCCTCGAATCAAACATGGGAGCGGCCGATCCATAAGCGGTTGCACGCAGATCAACCGCCGGCGTTTCGAGCACCGGCAAGTAAATTTGTAAGTCGGCGGGCCACGCGCTCTCTCCCTGAATGGTTAGACTCAAAAGCCCAAGATGTATCTCGTTCGGCCGAATGTCCCTACTCCGATTCGTGTGGTGGTGTTGTATTGCCTTGATGCACCGATCGCACCACGCTTACAAGTGGGGTGAGGGCTTGAACACGAGAGTGTTCGTTGGTCTGCTCAGAAGACTTAGTGAGAAGAGGAGATCTCTCTCTCCCAGAGGGCCCTGCCCCCCTTTATACAGTCGGGAGGGTCAGGTTACATTGAGAATTGGGAGAAGGAAGGAAGGAGAAAAACTATACTAGGAGCCCTAGTCCTCGCCTTGGTGATTGGTCGTCGTCCGCCTCGCCACACCGGTTTGGTAGGCTTGTCGAGCAGAGCGCCTCGCCGCTTCCTTGGGAAGCAGTGCACCGGCCCTCTGGGAACCTGTCAAGTGGTGATGTTGCGAAGCGTGGCCCTGGCGCTGCCTCGGGAGGGAGCGTATCCCCATACTTCATGTGACTGGGCGATGGGACTGGAGTTTTGACTTGGGCAACCTCGTGGCCCTCGGAAGGGGCCACTCGCCTCGTCACGGTCACTTGAACGATCCCGTCTCAGGGGCACGTGGCCAGCGATCGGCGGAGGCCCGACACGTGGCCCTTGGCGAAGGTTGCCTCAGCTTGGTCGGGGCTCGGGGGAACCCGACCTGTGACGGGGGTCGGCGTCCCATTTGGTCCAGACGCCGCCTACTCAGTCGGGGGCGAAGGGCCTTTTGTGGCCCCGCAGTCCCTTGGTCGAGCTGGGCCTGGGGCGGCTTGTTAGGTTGGAGCCGGGCTTGACGCACCGCTTGTCATCCCGGGCCATTGGGTACTCTCGCACGAGTCTTCGTCAGATGGTTTACAAAGCCTCACAACTAGGTGGGTAAAAGCTTAGAGAGCATCAAGATACCAAAATCCTTCAAAAGACTCCCACAGGGAGGATTTTTTTTTAATAATTCATTTTTTATTTCTAATTGCATAAATATACCACCGAACCAAAAATTGCAAAATATGCTACATCGCCCCTATGGTAGGGCGAATTTGTCGATAATGGAGAAGTAGTTCATGGTAGGGCGACATCTTTATGAGTCGCCCTATGGTAGGCGACATGTGGAAGTCGCCTAATGAGAGGGCGACACGTGTCAAGTCGCCCAATGAGAGGACGAGATGGTAGTAAATTTTCCAAATTTGTTTAAAAATTCGAGAGACATTAAAAAAGTGAAATGATTTGGATAAACAGATTTAGGATCAAGCAAAATATTTATGGTACAACACATGGATTATCTATCACATTTTGCTTTCTTGCTCGCTTGCTTATAAATTTCTGTGACTTCCTAGGAATTTGTACTCTTAACTGCAGTCAAGAATCAAACACATTGAAAACTAAATCAAGATCAAACTCTTTTATTTCATATTTCAGTTCAGACTCCTCTCTTGTTACAGGATTAATTAACTCTGACAATTGTAAATTAGACGCTCATTGCATGTCAACAATTCGCAGCATTCTACGTGATTCCATGTGGACAAAATCGCATTTTTGCATGTGAACAATTCGAAGCCTTGTGCTTTATTGCATGTGGACAAAATCGCGTTATTGCATGTGGACAAAATCGCGTTATTGCATGTGAACAAATCGCGTTATTGCATGTGAATAGATTTACACCTTGCTTTGCATGTATTTTCCACTAATGCAATAACCCATAATTATTATAGTCGATTTACAACTCATGTTATGAATTTTTCTTACATAGCACTTAAACTATTTGTTGAACATACATGAGGGCGCTTCACGAGCATTTCAGATGGTAAAATAAGCAATAGACTAGATTATATTACAAGGGCATTACAGTTAGATGATTTAAATTGCTTGACGAACTAACTAACTAACTAACTAACTAAAGCAAAGGTTTGTCAAGGTGGAACAGATGATCGCTTCGCCTATCCGGTACAACCAAAATGATGTCCCACATTTTCTCGCATATTACCCGACCCTGTAAATTTTATGAGTTGTCCCTGACACCGCTCAATCCCCACTATGAAAGAACTCCATGGGGATCCGCAGGCTCCTGTGTCGCCGATTGGGTGGCCTATGCCAGACGCCTCGTGTGTAAGACATAATTTTTTGTCATACGATTCCTGGCGTCCCCTATGTTTATACCACCCGGTTCCCTGGATGGTCTGCGAACGCGCCAAGGACTTGTTGCGTGGTGCGAACCTCGCCGGCCACTTCCCTTGTCCCTTCCTCTTTGAGAGGAGGTACCTCTTGCGCCTTTGTTGCGCTGGTCGTTGGCGGAGATTTGTCGAGACGCCTACTGCTTCGCTCGCACTCCACTATATGGTGCAGAGGTGTGTGTTGGGCTTGTACTTGTACAACCTAAGCGTGCCTGCAAAGAATACAAGATGCCCATTGTGGTCGCTGAATAACACCGTAGGCGTACTGGGATCCGCTTTT
Organism: Otatea glauca; assembly: GCA_036346275.1. NCBI lineage: Eukaryota > Viridiplantae > Streptophyta > Magnoliopsida > Poales > Poaceae > Otatea > Otatea glauca. Next base: position 13,645,290 of record CM070729.1, on the reverse strand, counting down.
CCGGCGGTAGTAGCACCACGGGAGGGTAGCTCCCCGCTATCCCGCACGGAAGTTTGAGATGTGGGTGGTACGCTCCCGGTTCACCCATTGAAGTAGCCGCACCATTCATCCTCGACCAAGGGCACCCCAGAGAATCTCGGTCCGCTAGTTCATCGTGGCGGTATCAACCATCGCTCAAGGCCGGTTCGCAAAAGTCGGGCTTTCGGGTGGCCCATAGGAGGTTTCTCCTTGACTCGAGCAATTTCGCGATTTTCTTTTTGAACTCCTGTATGATGCATTTAACCGGTTTAGAATTACTACTTTGTGAGTGAAGCATGAGTTCGCTGCATGAAACTCACCGATTGGTTGGCCTCTTGCCCACCGCCCTCAACTCGTCACCTAGAACGAGGACGATCCCGCGGCCTCTCCCACCGATTGAAGTTCTCGCGGCGGGTTCGGCGTCGTGGGCGCTTGTGGACAAATTCGTAGTCACATCATTCCGCCCATCGATCCATTGGAAGAAGCAACACCGTCGTGCTAGCCGAGAAAAGAAAGAACGATGCATGAACTGGTAATGTTACTCGCATTGTATGGACACCAGCAGTCTACCCGTAAGAGCGGCACAACAAGAGGAGCGCGGCGCCGCCTCCGTGGGTAGATTGCATCATCTTCACCGGAAGGTTGCGCCGCAATTGGGTCGGGCAACTCCGCAGAATCAAGCGCCAACGCTACTAGTATCCGGGTACTCGGCGGATGAATTTACTTGTCAAGAGGCGACGGTAGAGAACGACTTCGTGCCCTAACTGCGAAGATTCACCGGCGGTATTGCTTGTTTGGCGTTGTTGGATGTCTACCTCTCGCCGCTTTTATAGTGGTGCCGAGGGGCTGCTCCACACAATGAAGCACCGATGGGCCAAGATCCTCTTGTGAAAAGCGCACGACGTGTCACCCATCAAGGAAAGCTGCACGACGTGTCACCCATCAGCAATGCTGCACGACAAGGTTGCCAAAGCTGATGCATGCGACTTGTGTAATCGGCCTGACAAGGAGGCTGCCAAAGCTGATACATGTGACCTGTCCCATCGGCCCGACAAGGCTGCCAAAGCTGATGCATATGACTTGTCCCATCGGCCCGACAAGGCCGCCAAAGCCGATGCATGTGACCGTCCCATCGGCCGACAAAGGTCGCCAAAGCCGATGCATGTGACTGTCCCATCTACCGATAAGGTCGCCAAAGTCGATGCATGTGACTTGTCCCATCGACCTGACAAGGCTGACAAAGCTGATGCATGTGACTTGTCTAATCGTCCTGACAAGGATGCACGCCGTGAGTATGCTATTCGCTTCAAAAGTCTTTCAGACGACAAGATTTCGCCATGCTTGAAAGCGTGGCTATCAGAATAAAGAATAACAATAGTTCATAACCAAAAGTACGGGTTACTAACATAAGGAAAATATATCGTATACAAATAAATACATAAGATGCAAAGTACGCTACAACGTAATAACCAAATACATAAGCCAAAATATATAAGCCAAATACAAACCATCAGGCGCCCGCTTCGGGCACCTCGTATCGGGTAGGCCTCCCGCAAACGCGTGCCCTCGCGAGTACGCCAACCGCACCGGTGGGTGGTGGGCCCTCGTGGTCTCTCCGAGGTGTAGCGACGGTGAGAAGGTCTGCGTTGGTGGTGGTGCTCTCGCAATCGCGTGATCCAGTGCACATCCGACCAACGGCATCTCGACACGCCACCATCGCCGAGGTCGAATTGCATGTGTCGTGATCATCAAACCGCCTCGTAGTCGCCGGGTGTGAAGCCGCAGAGGAGAACCATCGTGCTCGTGAGCTCGTAAGAAGTGAAGAATTGTTGGTAACATTCAAGAAATAATTAGAAAACATACGAAGTGTGGCGAAGGGCTTACCTCCGACGTGAGGGGCTAGACCAGAGGGAATAAAGGCTCACCGCCTCGTGTTACACTACTAGTAGTCTCTTTGTGTTTTTTTGTTAGCTCATCAAGATTCTTCCAAAGAGTACGGAACTTACTATCTTGGTTCTGCTTACATAGCCTCTTGAACATGTTCATCAGTTCCTTGTTCTTGAACTGCTTATAGAAGTTCGCACCGAAATACCTCATGCACCATCGGCTCTGCAAGTCAATCCAGTGGAAATGGCTCCTCTTCCCTGCTTGCAATCGCTCGATGGCACTAAGCGCATCAAAGATGCCTGGCATGCAAGATGCACACATGTTGGCGAAGTCTTCACCACCCCGATCTTCAAGTTCCGCAGAACCACAGCCAACTCTCATAATTCTCGCTTTCCACAAAGGCAAAGGCAACAAAGTGTAATCTGTTGTTCGCGCGACGCCCACACCGCCATTATTTGTCCTTTGTATTTCCCGTCGAGAATGTGCCGTCCACACACAACAATGGACGCAGTGATAGAACGCTCTAATGCATGTCGAATGCGAAGAAAACTCTCTTGAGATGCCTCTTGTTCGACCACTTCCTTGACGGGCGATCCCGATAATCATAAAAAGTACCAGATTTTTCCCAGAATGCAACCGAAAGCAAAGGCGGGCAGATTATGGTACGAGTCTTCAAATTTCCCAAATCTCATTTCCAAGGCCTTCGCTTGCTTTGCGCCATGCCTTCCGTAGCTAATTGTGTATCAAATCTGTTTTCAATTGTTCGGATAATAGCGCTGGGCTCAAAATTTAGGTTCTCAACTATCTTCGGGTACATAACACTCGCGATATACCCGAAAACAGGTTCTTGTGAGCCACCGTGGTTTCTCACCATACAACTATGTTGTTCAACCTTCGAACATAGCCAGTGGGTGCCCCATTTGGGCTTGTACGCTGCACTCTCGAGGGCACCTCGCATCTCGCACACCACGTCATAGCAGGTTGGGGTGGACTTCTTAACCCCGAAAGTTCTTCTTAGTGATAAGGCCCAATCTTTGATAGCATCCTCGTTGCCGCTTTTGTGGGTACATGTCGTTAGGTCTCACCTCATTGTCGCTATACGCCAAGGTGTATCATTGCCTTCATTCACAACCAGTGTTATTAAATTGATGTGTGCTCCAATCACGCACAAGTGGCTCAACATCTTCATCTTCATCTTCCTCATCCGAGTTATCGCTGCCTTCCACTTCTACTTTTTCATATTCAAGGTCTTCCTCTTCCATATGTGCTATTACTTCCTCAATTTCCTCACCTTCGCCTACTTGCCCCAGCAAGATCTTGCCCAATGTTTCCATCATCATCCCCAATCTCAACTTGCTCACCAAATCGGTAGCCAATATCCTCATTGCAACCCCAACATGCGGCTCCCGGCTAGACTCTCCAATTTCAGTGTCGCCATAAGTGGACTCATTTTGAGGCTCACTACACTCACGGTGTCCAATGGTGTCATGGGCAACAACCCTTTCATACGCTTGCACTAAAAGCACCGACACCATCCACGTTGTTCGCCTCACATATGACATCCAAGCTGCAATTCCTTCACCAACTAACTCCCAATAAACAGATCATCTCGCATGGTGCAAAGGCAAGATAACTTTAGTGGCACTTCTCTTGTTCCATCCAAACGATAATACAACCAATTCAACACAAGAAGAAATGTACGCTCTTGACCCTACTTAAACTTCTATCCACATACTGAAAGTTACTCGGATCCACACCCCAACCATACATGACAACCCTTCTCCATAAAAGATTCTAAAAGGAACTCGTTCGACATAGTCATGAACCTATTCATTAACACACAAATTAATTACTATTCGTAAAAACTACTATAAACTAAACGTATATATATCTACACTCGCGAAAAATATCTACATTACTAAAAATATTCATCTCTACACTTGTATTTCTAAAAAACATCTATAGCCCTAACAATATATATACGTGCACTTCTATATGTAAAAAAACATATCTACCGACATATATCTCTAAAAACCGTAACAACATATTATTATTTGTAGAAACAACTATGTACATGCGTTTCCACAATATAAACACTACATTTAACTAGATCTAACCCTAAACACTACACAAAATAAATCGCAAAAATAACTAGATCAACTGAGTTTATGTACAACGCAGATAATCGTATGTTTATTACTCATGTTTTGGAGCGATGTTTGTTCATGGGCCATCCTTACCCTAAACAGTAAATTACTAAAAATATGAACACTACATTTAACTACATCTAACCCTAAACACTAAACAAAATAAATCGTGAAAATATTTACATTTAACTCTAAACAAAATAAACCGTGAAACTAATTACATCTAACCCTAAACACTACATAAATTAAACCGCAAAAATATTTACATCTAACCTAACCCTTCCTAAACACTAAACAAAAAAAACCGCGAAACTAATTATTTCTAACCCTAACCCTAACCCTAAACTACATAAAATAGAGCGTAAAAAAATTACCTGCGAAGCCGCCGCTCTTCTTCCTCTTCTTTTCTTCTCTTCCTCCCTCTCTTTTCTCTCTTCACTCTCTTCTCTTCTCCCTGCCGTTCTTCCTCTCGGCTGAGCGGCTGCTTTTTTATTTGGGGTCAAGTCGCCGTTCGGTTGGGCGACAAGAGGCCACCTGCGCCCCTGTGGCCCTACCGTTCATCGATTTCGGTGCTGTCGCCTTTTGGTAGGGCGATTTTGCCCTTGTCGCCCGTTGGGAGGGTGACATCAACTGACGTGGCTCTTGTCGCCAAGCCCTAGGGCGAGTGGGGTATATTTTTGCAAAAAAAATTCGTGGTATAGTTTTGCAATTTGAATTATAAAATATATTATTTTAAAAAAAATTCCACAGGGAGAGGCACACCAACCCCTCTATTTATAGCACAACCGAGTCAATCTCCACCTTAGATGACTTTCTTTTCTCATAAGGAACCTCACCAAGGGCTGGAATCAACTCACTCATACAAAGGCTAACACGAAAAATAACAACATCACGAGTTTTAACCATACCCATTTACATGGCAGCTTTAGCTTCCTTGGCCTTTCTGGACCTAGACTCCTCTCTGAGCCTAATCTTGGTCTATAACGTTGCCTGCCACATCCATGACTAATGCTTCATACTCCAGTTCCTTTTCTTCCTGGCTTGCAACCACTTCCTGACCTCAGTCATCTTTCGGCATCCCTTGACCGTTTTGAACCTCAGCTCTCCTAGCCTAGTCCCGATCTCACCTTCGTCTCACCATGACCTAGCCCTAGAGTCCTGCAACCAATACAAATAAGCAAATCATCACATAGCAATATCCAAAATCATATCAGAAGATCCCACCTTGAATCATATAGACTATGACCACCCGTGGCTGTGACCACTCAAAGCCACACTAGGTTGTGACCTCTTAAGACCACTCTTACAAAAGTTTAGACCACTCATTAAGAGGTCACGATCACTTCCCAAGTGGTCACGATCAATCCAATAGAGATTATACCACTCCCAAAGTGGTCACAGGGATTCATGACCACTACTAGAGAGGTCACGACCACTCCCTAGGAGGTCAATGTGCCTCACGACCACTCCCACAGTGGTCACGACTACTCCCTAGGAGGTCACAGTGTCTCACGATCACTCCTAGAGAGATCCTTAAAGGTCTAAACCACTCCCACAGTGGTCTAGAGCACTCTTACAGTGGTCGCGACCACTCCTATAGAGGTCTTTAGATGTCTAGATCACTCCCACAGTGGTTTATACCACTCTTATAGTGGTCACAACCACTCCTATAGAGGTCCCTGGAGGTCTAGACTACTCTCAGAGTAGTCTAAAGCCACTCTTACAGTGGTCATAACCACTCCCACAAAGGTCTTTAGAGGTCTAGACTATTCCCACAGTGATCCCAACCACTCCCACAAAGGTCCTTAGAGGTCTAGACCACTCCCACAATAGCCTAGACCACTCTTACAGTGGTCACGACCATTTCCCAAGTGGTTATCACCACTTTAGGGAATGACATCTCTAGAGGGCACAAAGGCCACGACCACTCTATGGATGACCTCCCTAGTGGTCACAAAGCCCACGACCACCCAAATCGAATTGCTCAAAGCTAAAGTAAGTTCAAATTAAACTCAAACCTGAACACCAAAGGCTCAAATCACAATCAATTACTCATCACAAACATGAATTGACCATCATATAGTCTCTCAATCTCTCCCCCTTGATGACTATATTAACAAACACCAAAAAGGTACAAATTTAAGTTTGAAACAGAAAGAAGAAAGCAATTTGGTTTCAAAACCACACTTAGTCCAGATGCAAGAGAAAGAAAAGACTATAACTAAGTTGGCAAGGAGTGAGTTAGAGCAACCACTAGGAAAGAACAAGTTATCCACAAATGCTCTAAAAACTAGAAAAAAACTCACAAAAGCTCATAATCCAAGGAAAGGAACAATTTTGCACCATGACCAAAGAAGCAAGATAAAAAATGCTCTGCATTTTTCCTAAAAAATATGCTATGCCTTTTTCATATTATCCCCCTTTTGTCAATGTAGGCATCAAAAAGAAAAAAACATGTATGCATGAGATGCATCCTAAAAGAGCTTTGAAGATTATTCAAGTTCAGAGTATGCTAAGCTAAGTCATGTCCAAGTGCAAAATTTAATCTCATTGCTAGCCAACAAAAATAAAAGTATGCCATTTTTGCATGATTTCAACTAGTGCAACACTTAGTATAATGTTCAAACTAGAAGTATAGCCATACAATGGATCAAATGGATGACCTAGAGTTCAACCTAGTCAACACTTTGGAGAAACTAGATGTGCATAAAAATTCCTTCGTGCTCAATCATCTTTAATGCAATTTTTTTAATTTAATGCTTACAGCAGGGTGTGAAGAGGTTATCCTAGTAAAGCGTATCCCCGACTAGGAGCCATCGACAAAGGCCTCCTAAGCTTCACTTTTTTCACACACCCAAAGAGGTTTGGAGAGCTTATCTTAGCAAAACACATCCCTGACTGGGAGCTATCGACAAAGGCCTACTAGGCTTCACTCTCTTCCTTATTTTAATTTTATTTGCATTTTTTATTTTGATTGACTCATGCCATAGTCGACCATCTCAAGAGGAACTCTTAAAATAATAGTCTTGGTTATACACAATACATTCCAAGTTCATCCCAAGTGCAATGAGAAGCAGTCTCGTGAATGTAAAGTGCTGAGATCAATCTTAGCACACACAATTCAATATTTGATCATTTGTAACACTTAGATTCATGAGCAAGTGAAGTAACCTATTATGAATCAATCTTGCTTTGCCCAAGTTGCTCTAGGGACTCTAGTAAAAATTCAGGATTTCACAAATCATGGCATATGTACCTAGTGAGGAAATATAGCAAGTAAAAGCTACAAGTTTGATCAAGTTTTCATTAAAGCTTAATTGTCATCTTTAGTAAGCTTAGCATTATGAAGAATGATGAACTTAAACATGAGTAAGCTAGCATTGACCTTCAGAAAATTAGCAAGGTACATATCATGAATTACAGTTCATTTGCATAATAGACAAATCTCATTAAAATAGAAGATAAAGTTGTAGGATCGATATACACTAATATAGCAATCAAAAGGGGGTGAATGATTGTGCGGAAGCTAAAATCAATTTTTAGTGATTCTCAAAACACCCCTAAACGAATTATAAAAGATTGCTTCGGTTTCCACGAAAAAAGATTGATATACGTTCACTAAAATAGTAATTATAGAAGATCCCACCGTTGGATTGATGTGAAATTTGGACTGTAGAAACTAGATTCAATTTTGAAACTAAACCAACATGAAGAAGCACAATCGGAGCTACGGATCTAGAGTTATGACCTTAGCAAGTGACTGTACCAAATAATGACGAAAATTGATCAAACCCTAATTATGAGATTAATCAGGTTCTACGAGGAATTAATCAATCGAACTTTTCAGATCAATCACTTAATTCCCTAGAAAGTTTTTGAATAGATCAATCAAAATTACCACGGTGAAACAGTGAATCAATATAGAAAACAAAACAGGAATGCAAACGAAGAACGAAATTACCAACACATTAACATGCAAATCTTGATCTTTATTGTCGAGATGTATTCACAAGATGCTTATAAAGCATCTTCAAATAATCTTCCAAATTTTCTCCTAATTTTTCTTCTGTCTATTTCTTTGCGCGAAACATTGTAGCGTAATGCAACCCCGAATCACTATAGCACCGTGAGCACTGTGGTGAATCTCTGTAGCGCGCTATCTACTGTAGCACCAAGAATTGGTTGTATTCTACGACGTCGCATGGATTTCCTTTTCTTTGTTTTGCACACATCAAAACCCTAATTTCTTATCTCTAATTACATACATGCATGTATATTCACCTGACCCAATTATACATGACCCAATACATGCATATAGCCCAAAATTCACACATGCATGCGTACAGCCCTCCTGCTGCGCTCGTGTGACTCACTCGCCTCCACATGCACTGTTATCTAGTCTGAACGTCTCGCATGACATCCTTGACCACTAGGACCCCAGTTCTTCTCTTAACCTAGTCCCGAACCTTAGTTCCTCCATGAACCTAGTTCCAGTTCCGTCACCGACCACGTTTGCCCTCAAACAACACCTGCACATGAACAAACACGAAATCGTGTACGAGCACAAATCCACGACTTGACTCAAGATCAGTCCATGCAACCACTCACACGAGCACATTGCATCAAGCAAAATCATTACCATGCTATCACAAGCACATCAAGTAATCATCTGAAACAGCACATGCACAAGCACCACACATGTCATGAGCACAACCACTTTACAATGCCAATTTCATTACTAAGCCAATTTTTCAGCATATGATTTCACGATCTCCCCCTTGATGAAAACATTGACAATGCCACTTATAACTGAACATTGGCATTCACCTCACAAGAATTTTTTTATGAAATTTTAAAACCAAAAAGCAAAGTGAAAAAAATATCCACCTAAAAAGAAGAAAAGTGTGAAAAATGTGTCCAAAAATTCTCCCTTTTGACAATGGATTCATCAAGAATACAAAAGAGAGAACAAAATCTTTTTGTTTGTTTTTAGTTTGTCATTTTTTTATGTACTGAGCATTATAAGTCATGCACAAATGTAGCAAGTTCATCTCCAAGTTATGCCATCAAGAATACTTGCACCCTCAAATCTACACATAAACAATGTAGAGTAAGCATAACTAGAAATCAAGTACTATTAACGATTTTTGCATGGCATGATCTCCCTTCCTCAACTGCCTCAAAACCTAAAAACAATGAATTTTTGTGCACTTCATTGGTGCTTGAAAAACTAATTTATTGATTGATTGCAACAAAATATAAAAATTGCAAGGAATTATATTCACCATAGCCTTACTTTCCAACCATACAAAGCCTAAGTCAGCAAATAGACAATCACAAGCTTAAGGATTCATGGTTTCGGTCATACACAACCTCTTCCAAGTTTATATCAAAGTGCAATGATAAGCAATCTCGCAAATAAGAAGTGAGATAGTACATACTTCCTTGATCTTGCACCTATCAACTATCACTTCTTGCTCTTAACTTTGATAACTTTCACATTTAGCACTTTTTAGGCAGATCAAGATAGCCAAGAAAGTTCAACCATGACAAGATTCAATTCAAGTTTTCATTCCATTTAAATACTCATGTTATAAACTACACCATATATGCATAAATATGAAGTTGCAAAGACTTTGTAGCATAAACAAGGCTTCAAATGACATATGTATATCAAATACAGTGCTCATTACTTTTTTATTGTTTTTCTATTTTTTTGTTTTTCATTTAAGAAACACACAAAATAAAAAGTATTACAAAATATTACAAAGATTTTCAAAAACCCCCCTAGAAAATAACTCATTGGGTGAACCACCCCAAGTTCTCCCCGAATAAAAACAAAACGAGAGAAAGACAAATGTTTTGTGAAAATGCCTGTCAATTGATGTTTAGTATTCACATGATGAAGCACAATATTTTTCTTTTCTACCTAATCTCTAAGAAAGTGAAATTTAATCTCAATGTGTTTTGTCCTAGAATGTTGCATAGGGTTCTTAGCAATGCATATTGCACTAGTGTTATCACACAAAAAAAGAACACTATCCAAATTAACCCCATAATCTTTAAGTGCAACTACTATCCAAAGAATTTAAGAACAACAACTAGCAGCATATTGACGAGTATGCTTACAACAACTTAGCCCGGCCTTAATCAAGTTCCTTCACTGAAGAGATTTTTTTTAAAAAAAACTACTCCCATCAACCAACTTGAATATCTTCTTTTCTAGTTTCTAGCCCAGGGTTGTTTTCTGTAGCACTCGATCGACACGATCGGGCTTGTCGCTTTAGGTCGGCCTACTTGTTCATTGCCTGATAGGCCAGGTGGATAGTTAACGGGTATTTGGATTTGCTGTTCGAACAAATTCAAATCAAATAAATACTTTGTTCTACCTTCTAGCTCGAATAGAAGAAGTTGGTTTACTACTTCGTGTGCATTTGAGACTTTCAAATACTATGCACATAGTTTTTCTAATGAAAAAAAACATGATTTAAATCGTAGCTCCCGGTCTGTCGCGGTAAGGGATATGAAAAGGCTATCGTAGTTATAGTGGGCTATCGCGAAAGTTATACTACACGTTACGGTTATATATATATATATTACTGTTTTAAATATGTGGTATAAGTAATTTATATATAATGAGTATATTTAAATTTAGATACCGCGCCTCCACTCAGTGGCAATACAAAATTAAAAAAAAACACACACACTACTAGCAATACAAACTAAACACTTTCGTAAGAAATTCTTATAGGGTTCCTATCATGCGAAATTCCTTCGTTGCTAACACCCCAAATTGTCTTCCTCTCATTATATTTTTAATCAAAGTTAGTGGATGGATATAGTGCAAACAACTTTTAGATAAAGATCCACCGCTGATCCCTCTCCCCTCACCTCTTGCTTTTCTTGTTGGGTTGAGTGGTAGCACTTGCAAGATGCAACGATATTAATTAGTGATTTAATTAATTAGCTATTAATTAGTTCCTAATTAGTCACTTAATTTGGCATTCCACTCTGGCTCGAGCCTCCTTCCACGGTAGTATAGCTCGGTTGGTGTTCCGTGTGCACTTTGACCGTAAAAGCACCTGCTGAGCCAAAGGTCCACAGCAGCCTTGCTGTTTTTGTCCCTAGGCACCTTACGTGGTGCAGGAGCGGGATAAGTCACCCGCTCTTTCGTAACATGACTGTTTTTTTTTGTTGTAAGACATCTTCTACGATATACGAGCGTGACAGATAATATCGCTCATTCTACGCCAGAACGAAAAAACTTCTGCAAAAACGTTCCTTGGATGCTAGATTTGTTAAAAACACACACAATGGTCTGGAAAAACCCAACGTGGAGGCGCGCAACTGTACGCGTGTGATGGGCAAGTACTAACGTCGCGGGGGAGCACGCGCGTACACGGTCACGTCGAGCTAGCAGCGCAAGTGCCACGCCGTTGCGTGCGTACGCGCTTGCATGGCCCACGCGTCAATCGATCAGTCACATACAGATGCAGCAGCGGCAAATCCTGCCATGGATTCGTTCTCCTGTGCCCTCGTGTACGTCGTACGTGTACCGGCCGGCTGGTCAAAGGTGGGCCGTACGCTCCAAATCAGACGGCCCGGCCCTACCCTTCTAAGTTAGTGCTAGCTAGCTAGCTGGGCGTAGTACGTAAGTACGTACTCGTTGCCCAGTTGAGTGGGGGAAGTACATTTTTCTAGCTGTGGGTAACTGTTTGAAAAATTTTTGGTCCTCTTCCTTCTGTGATTTTAAAAATAGTAATATCCGAAGGTTGTTTTTCCCTTACCATGTAAACGATGACCAAACTATCATAGAAACAAATATAGAAGATGACACGTGTCACTTTTAAACACTTCTAGGATCAAAGATGAGTTTCTACGAATATGTTTGAAAGGAAGCTAGATTTATCAAATAAATTTACCACTAGAAAAATGAAAAATGATGAATTCGAGTGGCGGCACTTGTGCGGTGCAGTGCAGCAAGTGTGTGTGCATGCGTGCGTACGTACCAGACAGCTTGGTCGGGCTCTTCTTGTTATCCACGTATGTACCCGTTTTCGTTGTGTGGATAGAGCAAAACCGGCAATGAGATCGCAACGCAACGTACGTACTATGGTACATGGAATCGGTCTGCAGCTAGCACATGTACCGATGTACCTGCTCCTGGTCCAGTTAAATCGAAGTCTCCATCGCCACGTACGCGCACTATTGCAAGCGGTCCATCTCCGCTTTTGCGTGGACACGCCCATTCGGCGTGGATGATAGCTTCACAGAGAAAATCTCTGGCGCACACGCGCACGCACACAAACACCTGCGTCCCGTTCCACTACACGCAACAAATTTAATACCTTCCATCTTTTTTTCTGTCTTTTTTTTTACATCAACAAGGTCTCTAATACATATCATTTACTATTATTTTATATATCTATATGTTAGTACAAGTTATTAAAAGTATCAAGATTTGAAAGTTTTTTTTAATAAATCTAGTGATATCATTTTCATACCAAGAATCCAAATGTTTTTATACATATTAGCGATCTAAGTTGAAAAAAGTTGACTATACACGTTTAAACGATATCTAGAAAAAACAAAGAAAATACTACGGTGGCAAAAATATGGCCGTGCAACGTAGAGCTGATTCTCACTGCATTCTCAAACAGGCATAAACGAAAATACGATTCTGCACTATATGCTAAGCAGACTATTATTATTATTATTACTAGTAGTAGTACTACTACTATTATTACATATATATTGCAGTAAAGGGAATTCTCCAGCCTCCTTACAAGCATGGACCATTGAATAACTTAAATATTTCAACCGCCGTGGCTGGCTGAAATATGGCTGGTTTGATGAATCGATTCGAAGCCCGTATATGATCCTGTTCAACGAAATGCTATTGCTGTTGCCATTGCTAGGAATCTCACAAGAATTGGGATTTTTTTTAAATAACATATATTTTTATTCAAATTGCAAAAATATATTTCGATTAAAAAATATTGCAAAACTATATCTCTGTCGCCGTTTGACACGACAAGAGGGAAATGTCGCCATATCATATGACGACAAAGAGTTGTGTCGCCCTTTGAACTGACGAGAAATAGCCACGTCGGCGCTACGTAGACGAAAAAACGATCGGCCTCCTTGTCGTCAAACCATAACGCGACCGCGCAAAAATCGACCGTTGATTTGGCGACGGAGGGGGCGCGCGCCTCTGTCGCCAAACCAACTGGCGACAGAGACCACGACCCTACAAATAGGCCGAAGCGGTTACTGTTTGGTGCGAGGAGCCTCATTTCGCCTGTGAGAAAGAGAAGAGAGGAGAGGGGGGAGAAGAGAGAAGGAAAGGGAGGGAAGGAGATAAGAGAAAGAAAAGAGAGGAAGGGAGAGAAGGGAACGGGAGAGGAGAAAACGAGATTTGATGTTCTACTCGTTGTGCAGGTAAATTTTTTTCTGTTTATTTTGTTTAGCAATATACCATGGTAGGATAGCAAAAATAATAGATCTAGTTAAATTTAGAGGTTACGGATAATTTAGTTGGTTCGTATAAATCATTTATGTAGATATATATTTTTAAGAAAAATAATATATTTTTAGGAATATAGTTGTTTTTCTACAGATAAATCTAGATAGATATATATTTTTAGAAGTATAGATATAAATAGATCTAGATATATTTTTTGAGCATATAGATATAGTTATGTTAGGTGTCACAGTATTTTTTACGAAAAGTAATTAATTCGTGAGTTAATGAATTGATCCGCAGATATGTCAGAATGAATTCTATTTAAAATCTATTATGGAGAAAGGATTATCACGTATGGTTTAGAGGGTGCGGATCTAAGTAATTTCCAGTATGTTGGCAGAAGTTTCAGTACGGTCGAGGAACATACATTTTCTTTTGTGTTGAATTGGCTGTATTATACTTTTCAGATGGAACTAGATCAGTACCAGTTGAAGTTATTTTGCATTTGTAGTATGCGAAATGATCCTGTTTATTGGGAGTTAGTTGAGGTGAAGGGAATTGCATCATGGAGGTCATATGTGAGAGGGGCGGAGCAACGTGGATAATATCGGGTGCTTTTAGTGTAAGCGTATGATAGGATTGTTGCCCCACAGCACCAGTTGGACGTCAGTGAGTGTAGTGAGCCTCAAAATGAGTTCAGTTATGGTGACACCGAAATTGAAGAATCTAGCCGTGAGTAGCATGTATAGGAATGTAACGAGGATATCATTTTACCAAAGTGGTGAACAAATTGAGGTTGGGAAGGATGATGAAAACATTGGACAAGAAGCGTACGAACAAGTAGACGAAGGTGAGGAAATTGAGAAAATAACAGCAAGGATGGAAGAGGAAGACCGTGAATACACCGGAAGACTAGTGGAAGATGACGATGATTCGGATGAGGAAGATGGAGGTACGGAGCCGCTTATACCAACAGATTGGAGTACACATCAATTTAATAAAATGGTTGTGAATGAAAACAACGATACACCTTGGTAGTATAGTGAGAACAAGGTTAGGCCTAGCAGTATGTACCCGACAAAAGAGGCAGTGTAGGATGCTGTGAAAGATTGAGCCTTATCAGTAAGAAGGACTTTCAGGGTTAAGAAGTCCACCTCAACCCGCTACGACGTGGTGTGCGAGATGCATGGGTGCCCCTGGAGAGTGCACGCGTACAAGCCCAAATGGGGCACCCACTGGCTATATTCGAAGGTTGAGTAGCATATCTGTATGACTGAGGAAACACTGAGGGCTCACAAGAACCTGTCATCCGGGTATGTCGCAAATATCATGTACCCAGAGATAGTGGAGAATATCAATTTTGAGCCCCGTGCTATTATCCGAGCAATCGAGAATAAATATCAGTATACAATTAGCTACGGCAAGGCATGAAGGGCGAAGCAGAAGGACTTAGAAATGAGGTTTGGAAAATTGAAAGACTCCTACCATAATCTGCCCACACTCCTCAGTTGTATTCAGGGAAGAAATTCAGGTACTTATTATGATTATCAAGACTGTCTGTCAAGCAAGTGGTCGACTAAGAGGCATCTGAAGAGAGTTTTCTTCACATTCGGAGCTTGCATTAAGGCGTTCTATCAGTGCCGTCCATTGTTGTGCGTGGACGACACATTCTTGACCGGAAAATACAAAGGGAAAATAATAACAACTATGGGTGTTGATGGGAACAACCAGATTCTGCCTGTTGCTTCCGCCTTTGTAGAAAGCGAGAACTACGAGAGTTGGTTGTGGTTCGTACAAAACTTGAAGATCGGTGTGGTGAAAACTCATCAAGATGTGTGCATACTTCATGACAGGCATGCTGGTCTGCTTAGTGCTATCAAACAGTTTCAAACAGGGGAAAAGGAGCCATTTCTATGGCCTAACTTACAGAGCTGATGGTGCATGAGGTATTTGGGTGCGGACTTTTATAAGCAATTCAAAACAAGGAACTGATGAACATGTTTAAGGGGCTATGTAAGCAGAACCAAGCAAGTAAGTTTTATACTCTATAGAAGAATCTTGATGGGCTAACAAGAAAACAAAAAGAGAAGTGGATGAACAAGGCTAGTAGTAGTGAAACATAGGATCAGGCGGAGCCTCTATTCCCTCTGCCAACAGAAGATGAGGCGATGAATCATCGTCGAAGGCAAAGGCCAATCAAATATTTCTCGGACTGGATAAAGCACAATCCGAAAGAGAAGTGGTCATTGTTACATGACACACATGGTGCTAGATACAGTGTCATGACAACTAACTTGGCGGAGGTGTACAACTGGGTAATGAGAGGGATGAGGTGTCTCCCGTTGGTAAGAATTGTTGAGAGAGTGCTGTGAAGCACAAGTACTTTGTGGATATGCATCGAGTTGCTGAAATAGTAATGAGTGATGAGAATCTAATGTACTCTAGCATGATCACTAAATACATGGATGAGAAGAGTAAGAAGGTGGCCAAGCACAGAGCCATCAAAGTATGTGCACAAATAGTGCGCTTCGAGGTGATGTGCAAGGATAATGGACGGCGTGGAACCAACCAGAAGGTTATTACCCAAGAGAGCATCATGCAAGCTGACTGCAAATGCTGTAACAAACCACACATTTTGCGCAGGCCATGTTCTCATGTGATAGCCGCATGTGCGTTATTTGGAATACGACCCGGTATATATCTATCTGAAAATTTTACAAAGGAAAAGGTGATAGCAGCTTGGATCGAGGAGCTTTATGGTTATGGTGTTGTCGGTTTTTTCACCACAACTCCTAGTGTCAATGAAAGGTTGTGGGTTTCTGATTTTAATGCAAGAACATGCAAAGTAGGGTGTCATAAAACAAGGCGTATCAGAAATGACATGGATAGATCTGAAGCTGGTAAATGCGTGAAGAAATGTTCAATATACAAGTAAATAGGACATACGTTTAAGAACTGCAAGCCACAAAACGAAGAAGATGAAGGAGGAGATGGCAACCCGATGGCGGGGAGGGATCATCATCTGCAAGGCATGATGGACGATGTCATTGTACTACCGGAGAAGCTATTTGAATTATCATATGCTATATGTCAAATTCATATTTTATTTATGTAGTGTGTGTTATATGAACTCTGTTTTCTACCTAGTTGTAAGCAAGTTGCATGTCGTTACTGTTACTATAAGAACCCTTATTTGTAATCGAGTTGCATGTCGTTGTGAGTGTTGTTGCTTGCTAAATTAATGGAATTTGTTTTAATATATTGTTATGATGCTTGTATAGTTTTTTGTACGCATTTGTTTCTATATGTATTTGAAATATAACTTTTATTATTGCAATTTGCAGGTATGGTTGACTGGATGGAGATGACGACTGGCCATTTGAGTTGCTAGATCTGGTCGTTGATCGTCGTCATCATGCCCACTATGCCACTGCTTTTCCAGAGTAGGGACATGATCTTCTGGAGCTCGACGTACTACGACCGAGGACACCGCAGAAGCTCTGGTCGCTCGATCCTTGTTGGATCCCCTGGTAACATTCTATTCTTCATATTTCTAAATATCTTTCCTGTAGTATCATAATTTATAATAATTAATTAGTGTGGTGCTGATATTAATTTCATATTTTTGTTTCGTAGGCTTCGAGCATCAGGATTGCTGCCACTCGCCTAGATGGTGGAGGTAGTGCATGACGATGTGCAGGGACGGGACGTGGGTCACCGGTTTCCATTCGACAGTTCCCTGCTCACTGCTCTGGTGGATCGGTGGAGGCCGGAGACGCACACCTTCCATCTACCTGTTGGGGAGATAGCAATCACTTTGGAGGACATCCTGTACCTCCTCGGACTACCGATTACCGGTCACCCTGTGGTGCCTCAGGACGTTGACCCGACGTGGTGCCAGGAGCTACTTGCGTGGTTTCAGGGTGTGTTTTCAGCTGCTACGTACCGACCCTTCAACAGAACACATGGATCGACACTGAGGTGGCTTCAACAGTTCGTGGTATGCAACTAACCTTTAAAGCTTAATTGTGCATACTGGTTGAACTAACAAGAAAGCTTAAATTTATAGGTGGAGCACATCGTCACGCCTGCGAACGAGGTGAGGGTGAGCCGCCACCTAGTGGCGTACCTGCTATGGCTCTTTGGCTGGTGCATGTTCACGAGCTCTCATAGGGATAGCATGGACAGGCACCTAGTCCAGTTGACGAGGGCATTTGTAGACGCACCCCTTGATATCGTGCTGCAGTACTCCTGGGGGTCGGCTGTGCTGTGTGCCATGTACCATGCACTTTGCGACGGTTGTGGACAGGTCACCAACGGCTCGGCTCGACCTTCACCAGATGTCCACTGCTTGTACAGCTTTGGGTATACGAGAGGTTCTAGATCGGGCGGCC
This sequence comes from Otatea glauca, assembly GCA_036346275.1. NCBI lineage: Eukaryota > Viridiplantae > Streptophyta > Magnoliopsida > Poales > Poaceae > Otatea > Otatea glauca. Next base: position 13,627,378 of record CM070729.1, on the reverse strand, counting down.
CGACATCGACTTGCAACCTTTTGTACATGCCGGTGATGACGACGTTGACGCTCCGACCATGGGCACCATCTGGTGCCACCGACGGGTAAGATATTGCAATCATGATTGTGAAACTTTCGCTTTAACATTTGTCAAAACTAACGGTAACGTTCTGCGTTGATTTTTCTGTCGTCACTTCAGTCTAGGTGGGCACACAAGACGGTGCGGCTGGGCTACATGTAGTTCATTGCTGCGTTCGACTACCTCACCAATGACCACGTACGCTGGGCGCCGTACACAGAGGCAGAGGTACAACTACGTGTGACAGGTGGGTTGTCACCCTATGCACACGAGACACGACGTACTGGTGTACATGTAGGTTCCTCCTGTTCGACGTCCAGGTCGAGGTATACGCTGTCCATGGAGTGATGAGGTAGTTCAATCTACGATAGGAGTTCCCAGTCCCAGTCGGCCGTGAGGTCCCATACGGTTCCCACATGTAAGTTCTCTGCGTCGATGTTCTATAATTATTATCGTGTAATGTCATCTAATATTACTATATTTATTTCTTACCCGCAACCAGACTAGGAAGGGCATGCATGGGGCCACCCCCTGGCACATACGTATGGCGCCATGGGCCGAGGAGTGGGGAGGAGCCCCAAACGATGTCCATACTGAGGATACGTCGTATGACCCGCAGACGTACCACGGCTACCGACAGTGGTACACTTCCCTTACCCATCTGCGTTTGGTACGTGTTGACCCCAATCCTCCTAGACATGTTCCCAGGCTGAGGGACACGTATCCCGCCCATATGAACTCAGCTCTATACAGTGCGGTACGTTGCGTCCAATCTACGATCTCATTTCCACTCAGTTGGTAAACGTGCTAACTAATTCGTAATGTGTTTTCCAGACTGATGTGTTTGGCCAGTACTACGAGGAGTCAGGGAGCTTCCTTTCTCGTTTGACTCGCGGGGTTGACGTGACCAGAGAGGAGGTGACCTCTTTCTTTGTGAGGTTTAGGGAGAGCTCGAGATGCGTCCTCCAGTTGGCGGGATGCCGCCAGCCTCCCGATGTGGTTGATGGCATGCTGCTTAGTGGAGGTAGGGGTGCTGCAGGTACATCTTCCCGTGCTAAAGCCTCCCGTGCCACCGTCACACAGCCGTCTGCGAGAGGGTGAGCTGCTGGACACGCTGGTCTAGCTGCTCATACCGAATGTGAGTACTTAATCGCACTTTCTATGTTTTGCAATCATTTTTTGAATGCTCTTAACAATTCTTCATTTGTTACAGGCTCACAGGCACGGTGGTTCACGTACATAGCTTCACCTGAACCTGATGACTACGAGGGGCAGCCTGATGATCTAGCCCACGCGGACTACAACCTCGACGATGGTGGTGTGTCGAGGTACTTCGTTGATGCAGATAAACCTAGACCATCGCAGTTGCACGGAGCACCAACATCGATATAGCCTTCTCAACCGGAGTATGCTACACCTCCAGCTAGACCACAGAGGGAACACTGCGCGTCGATGCAGTCGACCTACTCGCACAGGCAGATTCGCAAGAGGACTGCCACGGCGTGAGGAGCCGCCTATAAATGGGGCCGACAGTAGTTACTTATGTTTTGGATTGTTAGAACTTTTTATCTTATGTATTTTGTTACTCTGTTCTAGATATGTCGTACGACATATGGTTTTTATGATCACGAACTATTATATTTGGTTATGCAATACTGTTATTTTTTGTTACAGTAGGAACTGCACCGTAATATGAGATGCCATTTCTTAGACCGATGGGACAACTCGCTGAATACTTTTATCAATCTTAAATGACCCCTCACTACACACAATATAGTCCGACGTGACTAATCACTGCGCGGTACAAAGTCCCATCGGTACACTCAGTACGCACTAACTGCACACTGTACAATCCGAAGTGACCACTTATTGCATAGTATATTTATCAGTACTAACACAATGCATGCATGATTGCCTTTTTAGCCCAACTTGACTATACACTCCAGCGTTTTGTTGTTTGTCTGCACGTTTGAATCTTACCTTCCAACACTTAGTCCATACACCACCTCTTCGAGAATATAAATAGGCCTTCATGCCAGTTCTGTTTCCTCATATCCTCGTCCTCATCCTATTCCTTACCTCCAAAGGCCATATCTCAAATGGCGAGCCCGGGAAATCGGAGGGCTCGTGCGCTTGCCACTGCAAGGCAGGTCGATTGTCCTAACTGCCATGTGTAAGCTAATGTGTTCTACGCCAACACCGAGGGAAATAATGGCCGGGTGTTCTACAAATGCCCTTTTTTCTCTGTAAGTGAAAAATTAGTTTGATTCCTTCTCGTAAACAAGATTTTTTCTGTTCGAGTTGTGTAGTTGTTCGGAGAGATCTCCTTTCTTCGAAAGGCTTTAAAGCATGTTCACCTCATCACGTAGGATGCAGGTGACAATATTTCCAGTGGGTGGACATCATAGTCACCTCTATGGAGTGTCCTACAACCATAGTACCACAGATGATGCAGCCTTCTATGGAGGAGAGGATGGACCCTATGCTCGAGTAGAGGCTGAACATGCTGATGTTCAAGATCGAGCGCATTTTAGATCATATCAAGTAGTTGGAGAAGATTGTTTGTGTGGCTATCCTTGTTGTACTGTACGCTATTCTTGCGAAGTAGTTCGTTTCATGCAGAAGAGACAGAGTTGGTCATGTATGCCTTTCGAAGTGGTTTCCATATATCATCTTTTGCTTTGTGAACTTACGTATTCGTCGATTACCTCTAACCGCTTTCAGCTTTTACGGCCTGATTTCACTACTCGTGGCAGCTTATTCATGGACTTATTTAACTTATGTATTTAGTAATTATCTCCTCGTAGTAACAATAGTTGTGAAATACCGAAAGCATACATCACCTTTCAAGGTTAAAAGTGACAAGACTCTGCCCACCGCTTTCAGCTTTTTCAGTCCAATTAGACAACACGTTGCTAGCAACATTCTCAGCCCAATTTAAGTACACGTGGCAGCGTGTTGTCAAATCGGCCTAAGAAAGCTGCTGCCAGCCTATTGCCACAATGGCCTAAAAAACCGAGGAGGCAACATGCAGCCTATTGATTTCTCAGTTCGATTTGTCACATCCGCCTGAAAAAGTGATGAGACGTGACCCCTGTTTTCACATAGCGATATACAACACACTATCTGTCTCAAAGCGAAGTGACAACACCCTGCAACCCACTGTTTTCTCAGACAACCCACTGTTTTCTCAGACCGAAACAACAACACGCTGCAGCCCGCTTTTTTAGACCAAAGTGACATATAAAACCACTCACCACCCAAGGAGTCCTTTTTCCCTACCCCAACCTGCACTCAATTGCAATGACAAACCGAGGAGGAAACTCAAGCCATGGGAGGGGTAAACGGGGAAGACTATAAAAGGCCAAACCGCAGACACACATACACAGCTCCCACTCACACTTCAGTATGGCTGAATCCTCTAGCAGAGCATTCTCGTGGACACCTGATATGAGTAGCGTAGCTCTTCATTACACGTTGAAGGTTACGCGTAATGAGAAGGATGATCGGTTCAAGGAGGAGAACCTAAGTAAACTGGTGTCCAAATTGCAAGAGTGGCGTTCGACATTATCGAGGCATAAGGTGATAACCTCTTGCCTGAACCTTATGACCTCCAATGACCTCAAGGAGCACTTGCAAGGGTGACGTCAAAGGTATTTTAGGGTGTGCGAACTAGCCGACCACCCTTCTGCTACAGGTTTCTCTATGAGATTTTATAGGGTATTGATACTGCCCGATCAGTATGCAGAGCATATTAAGGTTAGTTGATGGGAACGGTGGCCCGATATTCCGACAAGTAGTACTAATCAATTGGTGGAGAACTCGACGTTGACGATCTGGCTTCTAATCAGAACCGATTCGAACCCTGCAATCGCTACACCACGGCTCCTTTGGTTATCAACCACGCACAAACACGGTTGACCTCGCCAAGAAGGCTTATCCCTGCATGAGAATTGAGAACACAAGCTAGAACATAGAAGATGCAATCTGAAATTGCGAATAATATTAAGCACACGAGTTGGGGTTCCACAAATCGATGAACGCCGAAAAACTGACAAAGTGTCTAGTTGTAATCTAAGTAAAACCTATCTATTCTAGCGACGGCTACTGAATATATATGAGGAAGAGGGCAAGGGAGGCGGCCAAGGGGGTGGCCGTGAAACCCTAGGTCGTACAAGGCCTTTGGGCCCAAGTGGAGATATCGCAGCACTCGGCAGATTCTGTTCATCATATTTTTTGATGATTTCTGTCTATCTGGAAGGAGTTTGAATGTGAAACCACTTCCGTTGGAAAGATCTCGTCGTGGGCTTCTCTGTAGAGTCCAAAAATGCCTCAAACAGACTTTGTATGACCTAAATATGATCATTTTTAGTTGGACTACTCTTGAGGGCCAAACTGGACTCGTGAACGAATTGGGCTTGATCTTGGGGTGGGCTTGGAGCATCAGAAGTTGTTGGGCCCTTGTCTTGTCTTAGGATAGACGCATGGCTTGCTGGGCCGGCATGGTCTCATCATCCTCCCCTTCTTAATTTTGAGTCGTCCTCGACTCAAGCTCATTGGCCTGCAGAAGGTTAGTAACAAGAGGCGACAAAGAAGCCAACATATTCTTTGGTTGTTGATAGTGTGGCACATTAAAAGAAGATTTCAAAATGGTACAAATATAAAGTCGATGCACCATGTACTTTCGTTTGTCATTATGTTTGCCAATAGAATGAAAACTAACACGGGATGACCATGACAAATTAGCAGGTATAGAAAATCTCTCCTCTAAACAATTGAGATCACATATGACATCAAATTCAATATAACCCAAAGTATTCAAGGAAGACAACAGTTTAGTCTCATCCTTTTCATTAGCAAGGTGAATAACATGTTTATTTTCAGCACACGTGTTTAGATCAGAAATAAATCTGACATGTTCATTCGCTAGTTGAGGCATGGATATAAATGAGACATTATCACACAACTCTTTTTTATCACTAGGGACAACAAGACAATCATATTGTGACAAAGGTGATTCAGTTTGAGTGTCCAATAACTGCTGTTCTAGCATATCACCAGTAGTGGCCAAATTTAGAAAATCAACAGAATTCTCTCCTCGTGTGAAAATAGCACCTATGTCGTTACCTTTGTTTTCTATCTCTGTAGATTTAGGCATATCATGATCTGCACATTCTTGAGGCATGCATGGGATATCAAGTATCTCCTGCTCCTCCTTCTCTTGCGTGTTTTCCTTCTCGTTCTTGTTTTCATTGTCCGTGAAAAGTTAGTAGCAAGTGGAAACTCGACAAGAAGCCATTCTTCCAAAGAAAATTCTTCACTTTGGCAATTATAGACATTAATTTCAACAAGATGTCTTTCATGTTCAATTTGATTTTCAATCTCACAAGCAAGATTAAATAAACTAGAGAGAGAACTGTATTCCTTATCAACAAGAATACCCTAAATTTTCATATCAAGTCCATTTAAGAATTTTATTTCCTTAGCTTCCTCAGATTCATCTAAACCACAACGCAACAACAAAGTTTCTAATTCCTCATAATATGACTTGACAGTTTTATCACATTGTTGTAAACATTGCAATTCATAAAGTAACTTTTTAGAATGATAAGCAAGAACAAATTCATCTCTCATAAGTCATTTCATATGTTTCCATGTTTGTGGTACTGTCTTATAAGTACAAAAATCGTTCCACCAAATTGATGCACAGAGAGTTAAAGCACTAGCGGCAACTTTAATTTTTTGTTTATTACAGAGGTTACATTGCGAAAGAATTTTATCTACCTCTATTTCCCAATCAATATAAGCATCAACACCAAATCCATTATAAGAAGGAAGAACTGGAAAATTCTTACCTTTACCAGTAGAAGGAGACGAATTAAAGTTGGGTTGGTGCTTATGCTCTTTTCTGTCAAGTGCATTCTCTATATTTTGAATTTGCTTGTTCATAGTCTCATTCATCTCTCACAGCATCTCTCGGAGCTTGTTATGAAGAACACACTGGTTACTGTCCTGTTCCTCCAGTACCCCTGCAATTGTTAGTAGAAAGCAGAAGATAGCACAAAGTATTATCCCTATCAACTACTAGGTACTAGACAGTGGGATCACAAACTCTCACGCGTCTTACCACACCCTTACAAATGTTCTTACCAAAGCAGCAGGTGGTACAACCGGTGGCTGGTTCGTGATACCGTGACTGGAGCGTGAGTGAGGCGATTGCAAAGGAGAACCTGAACTGATAAGATGTATGTGGAGCTCGGAAGGCAATATTTAGTAGCAAGGAATAAGCAATATCGAAGTCAGATTAGCAAGCCGAATAAATGTCCAATGTACTTATCATAGTTGCTGGCCAAAACGTGTTCCTAGAATTAGTTCAACCTAGCAAAGGATATATCAAAGCACATAGGACTAAAAGGACACAAGCAATTCTGATTATCTGCTTCTCTTTCCCTCTTTTTGCTTCTTTTTTTTCTTTGATTTTTTTTTAGCGCGGCTCTTTTTTTTGTACTTTCCTTTTGCTTTCCTTTCTGTTAACTCAAAGGGAAAACAAAAATCTCACGTTTTGGAACAAGAGAGATCGTTAAACAGATGACCGAAAAATCGGTAAAAACAGCACAGGAAACTTCCGGAGCTCGGTCTTAGAGGTCGATTTTGAGGGTCAAAAATTGTACAGGTCTTTGACCTGTGGATTTTTCAGATGCGCGTCATGCCACCCTTGTTCCCCGCGATCCTATTGCTATTTTTGCCCTAACCGGAAGAAAGAAGTGAAGTCGTTGGCAATTATGCAGTGTGTAACATCCCAAAATTTGGCTTATAATTTCGCTCACGTGCATTTTTGTGATTTTCTGAATTTATTGGATTTTTCCAGAAATTATCTAAATTTATTTTAATTAAGTATATTGAACCTTTGGTGAAAACTAAATATATATGGATAAAGTTAATATAAAGTTTTACCAAAAATATTTTATTTGAGCTCAGAATGTCTCAAAGTATTTATGAGAATTTTCTGGGATTTTTCACGATATTTTAATTACTTAAAATAGATTAATCTAATTTTGGGAATTATTTTAAATCAAAAGCTTTTGAAAATCGAGTGAATAATCTTGGGCCAAGCCCAAAGACTTGTGCGTCTTGTGACCCATTCTTTGTCGGCCGTCGGCCACCGCTTGCCGCCGCCGTGCGTGTGACCGTTGGATGAAGATCGGATGGTCGCCTCCTTTCGCGAAACCCTAGTCTTTGCGAGCCGTTGGATCGAGATCAAGTGGTCGGGATCGCCAGCGTTGTTTTGGTAAGTTTAGATCTCGTCCGTTGGATTTGGAAAGAGCGGATCGGATCGTATCGCCGGATCTAATCTTGGCGCTCATCTTGGATCGGACGGTCTCGATCGTCGTCTCGATTCGGTTTCGAATCCGCCGCGCTTCTTGCCGCCGCCGCGTGATTTAGGGTTTCCTTCCTGTGCGCATGCCGAGGCTATAAAAGCCGCAGCCGCGCTCCGATGTTCCTCGTTCCTTGCGCGACCGGTAGCTCTAGCCTCTTCGCTGCTTTTTGCCATCATCGCTCGAGAGCTCGCCGTAGTTCTTTGCGATCCGCCGCGAGTTTTGCGCCATTCCGCCGCCGTCGAGCATCCTCCCGCCGAATCGGTTCGGATCCGAGTTCCTCGCGTCGTGTCGCGTCGAGTCCGCCCCTTCTTCGCCGCGGTCGCGTCGAACGCCGTTCGGTGGTCGTCTTCCTCCGCTCGGTGCAAGCCCGCCGCCGTGTCTCGGAGCCGCACATCCGTTGGATCTTCGCCAACCGTCGAGATCAAGCCACGTCGCTTCTTCATCGTGTTTCGCTCGGGTAAATTTCTAACCGTTAGATCCGAATAGACGATCGGGATTGAGCCACGTAGGGGTAGATCGGTGGCCGTCGGATCGTCAGCGCGATGCGCGCCGCGTGTCGAGCATCGGCACGAGCGGCGTCGCAGACCAATCGATCTTGCGCCGCGTGTCGGGCGCGTGATGCGAGGCGCGTGGGCGCGTCCACGGTGGAATAGAGGCGGTTCCGTGGACCGAGTCCATGGACGAGCGACGTGTCGGCCGATTGGTCCGAGTCGGGGCTGGCGTCGGCGCTGCGCAATAAAGATCTTTTCAATAGAAAATAATTCAGAAAAATCGAAATTCTATTTTCTGTATTTTGATGTTATTCAAACTTCAAAAGGCTATATCTTTTGCATTTTAACTCGGATTTGAGTGATTCAAATTTCTAAAAATTGTAAAATCAATATCTATTTATTGGTGAATTTTATTTTATTTTTGGAGTTTGTTTGCTCTCTGGTTTGGTGTTTATTTGCTATTTTGGCATCGTTTAGCGTAGACGTTGAACCGCTTTCGGTGATCCGGAGGAAGATTCGTCGCTCAAGACCCAAACTCAGATCAAGACCAGCACCTACTCCAAGGCAAGTTGTGCTTTGATCATGTTGCACCTAATTTTCACCAAATCGCTATTTTGTCTTTTAAACTTTATGCATGATATTTTATGTGTGTAAATGATTTCAATTAATCTGGGAATTAGATAATATGCCTATTTGAATTAAACCATACCTTGTCAATTATATGCCATGATCTATTTGTCACCCTAGGATGTGGAATTATAGTTGATAATCAACATGGGCTAGTTAGATCGTCATAGATTGCTTAGCCATGCCACGTCATCACATGTGTCCGAATGTCGATACTTAATCTTGACTAATGGAATATGGAACAATGTTTATGAATTGGTGTGTCATGTGTTGTCACACAATGATATCAAGTTGTCGTGGCGAGGAGGTCACACATCGGGATTGAAATGTTGATGGCATGTGGTGCTTGGTAATCAAGCTGGGTGGTAATGATTTTAGATTGAGGCAAGTGGCAAGGCGCAGTGTGCCAAGGTGGGCGGAGTTTGGCGGGGTATGTGGAAGTCTTGCCTTAATCACTTTAAGGACTTAACCTTGCAAGCCTTTGACTGAGTCTCTCTTGCAACCACATGTCCGGAATGGGACAACCTAGTGAATAATTTGTGAAACCTAGACTTGATCTTGTCGTGGTGAATAGTGAGTCCCGGTTACGGTTTAACTCACATGGCGCAAGAGGGGCCCTGTTGTGGTGGTTTAACCCTTGATGTTGAAACCTTAGCGGCGATCTTGGGTCTAGGTGTAGCATTGTAAAGGCTTTGTTATGATCACTCGCCTTGGTGGTGTTTGGTTGTATCGTGTGGGTAAAGTGCATAACCTCTGCAGAGTGTACAATCTATTCGAATAGCCGTGCTCACGGTATTGGGCAATGCTCGGAATTACAGTTAAGGGTTAGACTTTTGTTAAACAAAAACTTGTTGGGATGGCAAGGTGCCATGGAAAGTGGAAAATTAATTTAGGATTGGAAACTTGGTGTATTTGAAATCTGAATTTATTAATTCTTGTATTTGTTTTATCGCTTCCCAATCTATTTATTGTATTCTTGTTAAATCTCGCTTTATTGCAAAATACCCTTACTAGCCATTCCTTTGGATTAAGCCAAGCATATAAAATATTAGACTTGCATTGTTGTGCACAACTTGTTGAGTGCTTTATGTACTCACCCCAACAACAACAACTTCGAAGAAGAGGAATCTATACCATTCATGGAGGAGGATTACTTGGATCGAATGCTTAGGGTCCGAGCCTCGTCGGTTGCCTGTGGCGAACTGGAGCGCCACTGCGTTTATTCTATTTCCGCTGCTTCTCATTGATACTCTTTTTAAGCCCTGTGAGGCATTATTCATGTAAGACAACAGTTATTATTAATTAATGAAGTTTATGCTATATTTATTGTGTGTGACTATGATAGCATCTATGTTGAGCTGTGTGCACTAGCGTGATCTGGACTAGTGCGGTATACAGAGGGTCCGGATTTGCAAATTCGGGTCCCGACAGAGGTGGTATCAGAGCCAGGTTGACTATAGGTCTTGGCCCTAGGTAGTTGGTATCTCTTAGGAGTGTCCAAAATTATTTTCTAAAGAAAACGGTAAAATTGACTAATATGAAACTCTTGGCTTATCTCATCCTCCTACTCTCATCCTTGCTAAATTACCTTCTTTTCGTTGTTGCTTTGGTGGAGATCTTATTCAAAATTTTGTTTTGAATAGATGCCGATCTTCGATCCTTGAGTCAAGACAGGTGGCTATGCCATGGAGCCGTGGAGAGTTCTTCAAGTGATTGGAGGCTTTGATCGTCCGCTCTACCGAGGAAGCAATCGGGCGTCAACGGTGTGCATCGGGGTTCTTACGCAGCTGATCATCTTCGCTCGAGAGTGCGGCGAGACCACAGACCGATCCACATCACCGCCGGAGGTTCACTTACGAGGCCGGAGTTCGGGAGGTCGCTAGACTTGCTCTCACGACGGATCCGCCACGACTCGCCTCGAGCCAGCGACACCGTGTTCGACTTCACCCGACGGTGCGGCGTGCGGCGTCGACGGATCGTGGAGGAGAGTGTGCTCTGCGCAGACACCTTGCTTGAGTTCGCCACCGCCGTGAGGATCACCTAAGGGACACTGCGGAGCCGGAGACAGCGTGTGAGGCGCCGAGAGTGGCGGGCGAGAGCTTCAAAGACCCGTGGCGCCGCAGCCGAGTCATCGGCGAGCCGGAGGAAGCCTTGCGGTGGCCGAGGAGCTAGCGGACCAGTCGTCCAGAGCCGGATGAGGTCGCCGAGGAGGAAGAAGAAGACCCGAAGAGCGTGAGTGGGAGCCCGAGGAGCCAGCAGAGGTCACGGGATAGGTTCGCACCCATGCCGCCCACCCACCGGTGTATGCACGGATCGATCTCGACCAGGTGGTGGATGAGTGAAGTTGGTCTTAGAGTTGTGTTGAGACTCGAGTGTTGAGTCGCGTTCTTAAGTTAGCCTTTACCTTTTAGTAGACGTTAAGGTTGCATGTTTAGTTTGGTTCTTAATTGTTTGTTTGAGTGTGCGGTATGTGTTGCAAAGCCCTTAGGCATTGTAAGCAACCATACCAAGTAATAATAATAAAGATTATTTGAGTTGGGTTTAACTGTTTCCCCGCCTTAGAAATTCTTGCATCTTATCTATGCTACATCTATCTTTCCTAACCCAAGAAGCAATCAAGCGGATGGTGAACACTCGCAAGAACAATGGGGCTTGAGTGAAGTGGTCTGCGCTCAGCAACAATCCCAATGAAGGAGCACCACCGCAGCAAGCACCGCCAAATGGATATGCGAACTTGGGAGCTTTTCTCATTGCATAAACTCGGTTGATGCGACTATGATGCGCAGATGACCAATATGGCTGCAGTCAACAACCCCGCTGCTCAAAACAACAATGGCGGGCCTCGTCCTTACTCCAAGTTGTCGGACTTCATGAGGACCCGACCACCAACATTCTCAGGAAATGTCAATCCCTTGGAAGCGGATGATTGGCTGAGAACCATTGAGAGGAAATTGTACATCACTCAATGTGAAGGCCATGAGAAGGTTCTTTACGCATCCCATCGCCTAGAGGAACAAATGCGAGAATGGTGGGAGAACTATTGTCTTTGCTCATGAAGCACCCATGGAAATCACATGGGAAGAGTTTGCAACGACCTTCCGCCAGATACCATGTACCGGAAGGGATGATGGACTGAAAAGGAAGAGTTCAGGCGCTTAAGCAAGGAAGCCAACCGGTGGCGATTACTTAAACAAATTCACGCGATTAGCTCGCTATGCTTCGAGGACGTAGCGACGGACAAGGCCAGCGATCCGCTTCATGAAAGGACTAAACTCGTGGCTGCAAGTGGGTGATTACCCACACTTTTCCATTTCCAAGAATTGGTAAACAAGGCTTTGATTACGGAGGATAAGCGCAAGGAGCTTGGGGAAAATCGCAAAGCGCTTGATGACTAACCCGGTGGACGCCTAACCACTGCGAATGAGGATGACACCGCAATTTGCTAGGTTCCAACCACAAGTCGTTAACAAGCCAGACAACACCGCACCGCGACCATCGTGACAAGGTTATCGACCGCCCAAGGTAACAATGCTCAAGGGGAGTCGTGATCGGCCGCCGTAAGGTGCTACTGATTGCAATGGTGGGGCATTATGCTAATAGATGTCCCGAAAGGAGGAATCACGCCGGTGCGTTTCAACCTTGGAACGACACTGCTAAGGCACCGATGACGGAGCGAATCGAGGAGCCGGGCGAGCGGGAGTGACGCCTCAAGCTACTATTCGAGGCGAGTCAACCACATCACCACCGATGGAGCCAGGAAGCATCGGGCGTCGTCTTGGGTAAGTTTTTGTAAACTCGGTACCATAGCGATTATTTGATTCAGGAGCTTCGCATTCCTTTGTCTCTCGAGCTTTTGCATCTGAAAATGGTTTGAGCATGAAAAATCTTAAGTGTGTGATGCTAGTACAAGCCCCAGGATCTGAGTTAAGATCTAACCTTGGGTGTTTGGGGGTGAAGCTAATAATTAATGGGGTAGAGTTCCTAGCGAACTTGATTATTCTAGATGCCCAAGTTTTAGATGTCATATTGGGAATGGACTGGTTAACCAAGCATAAGACAGTTTTGGATTGTGGTCGAAGGGTTGTATCCATTGAGAGCCCTAGAGGAGAAAAGGTGGAATTCCGAGCGACATCAGTTCGTAAGGGTCAATTAATGGTTAATAGCATGAGAACCGTCGTCATAGAGGGCGTGCGATGGTCGAGAATATCGGACGTATTTCGGAAGATCTGCCGAATGCCGCGGATCGTGACATCGAGTTCGTCATTGAGTTAGCACCGAACCGCACCAATAGCAAAAAGACCTTACGGATGCCTACCGATGAGTTAGTAGAGATGAAGAAACAGATCGACGAGTTATTAGAAAAGGTTTTATAAGACCAAGTTAAATGCGCCATGGGGAGCGCCGATTTTGTTTGTCAGGAAAAGGATGGAAGCCTTAGAATGTGTATTGATTACCGTGCACTTAATGAAGTGACGATTAAGAATAAGTATCCGTTGCCAAGGATTGATGATCTGTTCGACCAGTTGAGAGGAGCTGGAGTGTTCTCCAAGATAGACCTTCGTTCCGGATATCATCAACTAAAGATTCGGGCGGGAGATGTTCCAAAGACCGCATTCTCTTCAAGATATGGACATTATGAGTTCACGGTCATGTCTTTTGGATTGACCAATGCGCCAGCATATTTCATGAACTTGATGAATAAGATTTTCATGGAATACTTGGACAAGTTTGTTGTTGTGTTCATAGATGATATTTTGGTATATTCGAAGACCGAAGCGTAGAGCACGCAAATCATCTGAGGCTAGTGTTGGAAAAGCTGCGTGAGCAACAGCTGTATGCTAAGTTCAGTAAATGCGACTTTTGGAAGGAAAAGGTGGAATTTCTCGGTCATGTCATGACTGCAGAAGGAGTTCTGTCGACCCAAGCAAAGTGGAGGCGGTGTTGCATTAGGAGCAACCAAAGTCATCACTCAAGTCCAAGTTTTAGGGAATGGCGAGGATATTATCGCCGGTTCATAGAAGGATTTTCGACGATTGCGAGACCTCTTACTCGTTATTGAAAAAGGAAAAGAAATTTTCATGGGCGCTTGATTGTGATAAGAGTTTTGAGGAATTAAAGCGTTTAACAACAGCCCAAAGTTGGTTTTGCCTAATGTTGAAATGACTTGATATATCTTGTGATGCGTCAAGACGAGGTCTTGGATGCGTATTGATGCAAGAGGGTAAAGTGGTCGCATATGCGTCAAGGCGCTTAAGACCGCACGAAGAAATTATCCTACGATGACTTGGAATTGGTCTGTGGTGCATGCCTTGAAATTGTGGCGTCATTATCTCATTGGAAATAGATGTGAGATATATACGGACCATAAGAGTTTGAAATATATTTTCACTCAATCGATCTCAATATGAGGCAAAGGAGATGGTTGGAATTAATCAAGGATTATAACATGGGAATTCATTACCATCCGGGAAAGCAAATGTGGTAGCCGATGCCTTAAGTCGCAAGAGCTACGTGGCGAATATGATGGTGCAGAAGGACGATCGAATCGTGCGAGAATTGCAAAATTTAAAATTGGAAGTAGTTTTAGAAGGATTCCTAGCTGCTTTGGAAGTGAAGCCAATGCTCGAAGATCAAATTCGGGAAGGACAAAAGAGGATGAGAAAGTCAACCGAATCAAGGCTAAAAGGATGAAGGATTAGCAAAGGACTTTCTTGTGGGCGACCAAGGTACCATGTGGTTCAAGGGTCGCATTTGTGTGCCAAATGACTAGAACTTAAGCGATTGATTTTGGAAGAGGCTCATGATTCCAAGTATTCAATTCATCCAGAAGCGCTAAGATGTACCAGACTTAAAGGAGAGGTTTTGGTGGCGAATATGAAGCGTGAAGTCGCGAGCACGTTGCCTTGTGCGATGTATGCGAGAGAGTTAAGGCAATACATCGAGACCAGCAGTTTGCTACAACCGCTAAAAGTCCTGAATGGAAGTGAGAAGAAATCGGTATGGATTTCATCACCGGATTGCCAAGAACTCAAAATGGGTATGATTCTATATGGGTCATTGTGGATCGATTGACCAAAGTTGCTCACTTCATTCCACCAAGACAACTTACTCGGAGACCGGTTAGCGTAACTATACATTGCGAAATCGTGTATTTGCATGGTGTACCAAAGAAAATAGTGTCGATGAGGTACTCAGTTCACCTCGAGATTTTGGGATAAATTGCATGAAGCCATGGGAACAGCGTTTGAACTTTAGCACAAAGATATCATCCTCGCATCGATGGTCAAGCGAAAGAGTAAATCAGATTTTGGAAGATATGTTAAGAGCTTGTGCTTTAGCCTACACTACATCATGGGATAAATGTTTGCCATATGCGAGTTCGATTATAACAACGATCACCGAGCTAGTTTGCGATGTCGCCATTTGAAGCTTTATATGGTCGTGTGCTGTCGTACCCGCTAAATTGGAATGAGAAAGGAGAGCGTATGATATTTGGCCCCGATATTCTCAAGGAAGTCAAGAGCAAGTTGCTATGATAAGAGAGAGGTTGAAAATCGCGATCAAGGCAAAAGAGTTCTGCCGATAATCGACGTCGTGATCTAAGTTTGAGCCCGATGATTTCGTGTATCTTAGGGTTACCCTCCGAAAGGAGTTAAAGGTTCCACGCTAAAGGAAAGCTCGCCCCAAGATATGTTGGACCGTTCAAAATTTTGAGCCGTCGAGGGAGGTTGCTTATCGCTTGGAATTGCCGCGATTCTTGGCAAAGCGTGCATGATGTGTTCCATGTGTCACAACTCAAGAAGTGTCTTGGTGCCGAGAGCGGACACCTATGGAAGAGATTGAGTTGCGTAAGATTTGACCTACAAAGAACATCCAATGAAAATTTTGGATGTCATGGACCGCAACCAAGAACAAGTCGATTCGTTTTTGCGAGTTCGATGGAGCAACCATTACGAGAATGAGGCAACTTTGGGAGCGTGAAGAGGACTCGAAGATGGAATTTCCAAACCTATTCCTAGTCGACCTTGAATCTCTGGGTCGAGATTCATTAAGGGGAGGTTTGTAACATCCCAAAATTTGGCTTATAATTTCGCTCACGTGCATTTTTGTGATTTTACAATTTATTGGATTTTTCCGAAATTATCTAAATTTATTTTAATTAAGTATATTGAACCTTTGGTGAAAACTAAATATATATGGATAAAGTTAATATAAAGTTTTACCAAAAATATTTTATTTGAGCTCGTAATGTCTCAAAGTATTTATGAGAATTTTCGGATTTTTCACGATATTTTAATTACTTAAAATAGATTAATCTAATTTTGGGAATTATTTTAAATCAAAAGCTTTTGAAAATCGAGTGAACGATCTTGGGCCAAGCCCGACCTTTGTCGCGTCTTGCTGCCCATTCTTTGTCGCGCGTCGGCCGCCGCATGCGCGCGCGCGTGTGACCGTTGGATGAAGATCGGATGGTTGCCTCCTTTCGCGAAACCCTAGTCTTTGCGAGCCGTTGGATCGAGATCAAGTGGTCGGGATCGCTTCGTTGTTTTGGTAAGTTTAGATCTCGTCCGTTGGATTTGGAAAGAGCGGATCGGATCGTATCGCCGGATCTAATCTTGGCGCTCATCTTGGATCGGACGGTCTCGATCGTCGTCTCGATTCGGTTTCGAATCCGCCGCCGCTTCTTGCCGCCGCCGCGTGATTTAGGGTTTCCTTCCTGTGCGCATGCCGAGGCTATAAAGCCGCAGCCCGCACTCCGATGTTCCTCGTTCCCTTGCGCGACCGAGTTTCTAGCCTCTTCGCTGTTTTTTGCCATCATCGCTCGAGAGCTCGCCGTAGTTCTTTGCGATGCGCCGCGAGTTTTGCGCCATTCCGCCGCCGTCGAGCATCCTCCCGCCGAATCGGTTCGGATCCGAGTTCCTCGCGTCGTGTCGCGTCGAGTCGCCTTCTTCTCGCCGGTCGCGTCGAAACGCCGTTCGGTGGTCGTCTTCCTCCGCTCGGTGCAAGCCCGCCGCCGTGTCTCGAGCTTCGCGCATCCGTTGGATCTTCGCCAACCGTCCGAGATCAAGCCACGTCGCTTCTTCATCATTGTTTCGCTCGGGTAAATTTCTAACCGTTAGATCCGAATAGACGATCGGATTGAGCCACGTAGGGGTAGATCGGTGGCCGTCGGATCGTCGCGCAGATCTTGCGCCGCGTGTCGAGCATCGGCGCAGGCGGCGTCGCAGCCAATCGATCTTGGCGCGCGTGTCGGCGCGTGATGCGAGGCGCCGTGGGCGCGTCCACGGTGGACCAGAGGCGGTTCGTGGACCGAGTCCATGGACCAGCGACGGTCGGCCTGATTGGTCCGAGTCGGGGCTGACGTCGGCGTTGCGCAATAAAGATCTTTTCCAATAGAAAATAATTCGTAAAAATCGAAATTCTATTTTCTGTATTTTGATGTTATTCAAACTTCAAAAGGCTATATCTTTTGCATTTTAACTCGGTTTGAGTGATTCAAATTTCTAAAAATTGTAAAATCAATATCTATTTATTGGTGAATTTTATTTTATTTTTGGAGTTTGTTTGCTCTCTGGTTTGGTGTTTATTTGCTATTTTGGCATCGTTTAGCGTGAGACGTTGAACCGCTTTCGGTGATCCGGAGGAAGATTCGTCGCCCAAGACCCAAAATCAGATCAAGACCAGCACCTACTCCAAGGCAAGTTGTGCTTTGATCATGTTGCACCTAATTTTCACCAAATCGCTATTTTGTCTTTTAAACTTTATGCATGATATTTTATGTGTGTAAATGATTTCAATTAATCAGGGAATTAGATAATATGCCTATTTGAATTAAACCATACCTTGTCAATTATATGCCATGATCTATTTGTCACCCTAGGATGTGGAATTATAGTTGATAATCAACATGGGCTAGTTAGATCGTCATAGATTGCTTAGCCATGCCACGTCATCACATGTGTCCGAATGTCGATACTTAATCTTGACTAATGGAATATGGAACAATGTTTATGAATTGGTGTGTCATGTGTTGTCACACAATGATATCAAGTTGTCGTGGCGAGGAGGTCACACATCGGGATTGAAATGTTGATGGCATGTGGTGCTTGGTAATCAACCGGGTGGTAATGATTTTAGATTGAGGCAAGTGGCAAGGCGGTGTGCCAAGGTGGGCCAGTTTTGGCGGGGGTATGTGGAAGTCTTGCCTTAATCACTTTAAGGACTTAACCTTGCAAGCCTTTGACCGAGTCTCTCTTGCAACCACATGTCCGGAATGGGACAGCCTAGTGAATAATTTGTGAAACCTAGACTTGATCTTGTCGTGGTGAATAGTGAGTCCCGGTTACGGTTTAACTCACATGGCGCAAGAGGGGCCCTGTTGTGGTGGTTTAACCCTTGATGTTGAAACCTTAGCGAGCGATCGGGTCTAGGTGTAGCATTGTAAAGGCTTTGTTATGATCACTCGCCTTGGTGGTGTTTGGTTGTATCGTGTGGGTAAAGTGCATAACCTCTGCAGAGTGTACAATCTATTCGAATAGCCGTGCTCACGGTATTGGGCAATGCTCGGAATTACAGTTAAGGGTTAGACTTTTGTTAAACAAAAACTTGTTGGGATGGCAAGGTGCCATGGAAAGTGGAAAATTAATTTAGGATTGGAAACTTGGTGTATTTGAAATCTGAATTTATTAATTCTCGTATTTGTTTTATCGCTTCCCAATCTATTTATTGTATTCTTGTTAAATGTCGCTTTATTGCAAAATACCCTTACTAGCCATTCCTTTGGATTAAGCCAAGCATATAAAATATTAGACTTGCATTGTTGTGCACAACTTGTTGAGTGCTTTATGTACTCACCCCAACAACAACAACTTCGAAAGAAGAGGAATCTATACCATTCATGGAGGAGGATTACTTGGATGCGAATGCTTAGGGTCCGAGCCTCGTCGGTTGCTCGTGGCGAATCGGAGCGCCATCTGCGTTTATTCTATTTCCGCTTCTCATTGATACTCTTTTAAGCCCTGTGAGGCATTATTCATGTAAGACAACAGTTATTATTAATTAATGAAGTTTATGCTATATTTATTTGTGTGTGACTATGATAGCATCTATGTAGAGCCTGTGTGCACTAGCGTGATCCTGGACTAGTGCGGTATACACAGAGGGTCCGGATTTGCAAATTCGGGTCCCGACAGAGGTGGTATCAGAGCCATACTGACTATAGGTCTTGGCCCTATGTAGTTGGTATCTCTTAGGAGTGTCCAAAATTATTTTCTAAAGAAAACGGTAAAATTGACTAATATGAAACTCTTGGCTTATCTCATCCTCCTACTCTCATCCTTGCTAAATTACCTTCTTTTCGTTGTCGTTTCGAGTGGAGATCTTATTCAAAATTTTATTTTGAATAGATGCCGATCTTCCAGTCCTTCGAACTCGATTGGGGTATGCTTCTTTTTTGTTTGTGCAGTGCACCGTTAGTCATAGGCGGCTCGTGACCTATCTAGGGTTTGCGAAGCGGGATATATAATGCAGAGCGGCGGTAGGGACAAACCGAGTAGGACTTAGTTCGGTTCTAGGGTTGGCGGTGGTGGGATGACTAACGGTGCAAAACAAGAACTATGGCAATGGAAAGGGACAACTAGAAACTAGGATCACAACCTCAATCCAGCAACACGATGACAACGATGGACATAAACTCAACAAGCGAAACTAAAACGAAAATTACAAAGGCACAAGGGGTTGTAGGACAGCGGAACCGATGAAGAACTTTTTGTATTGCAATTTTTCTCGGACTCTAGGACGATGGCAAAACAAAAGTGGGGATACAAGAATTACCTATCGGGCAACCGAGGCTTTGATACCACTTGATGGGAACGGTAGTCCGATCTTCTGACAGGTAGTACTAATTGATTGGTGGAAAACTCGACGTTGACGATCCGGCTTCCAATCAGAACTGATTCGAACCCAGTAATCATTACACCACAGCTCTTTTGGTTATCAACCACGCACAAACACGTTTGACCTCGCCAAGAAGGCTTATCCCTGCATGCGAATCGAGAACACAAGCTAGAACGTAGAAGATACAATCTAAAATTGCGAATAATATTAAGCACACGAGTTGGGGTTCCACAAACCGATGAACGGCGAAAAACTGACAAGGTGTCTAGTTGTAATCTAAGTAAAACCCATCTATTCTAGCGATGGCTACTGAATATATATGAGGAAGAGGGCAAGGGAGGTGGCCAAGGGGGTGGCCGTGAAACCCTAGGTCGTACAAGGCCTTTGGGCCCAAGTGGAGATGTCGCAGCACCCCGTAAATTCTGTTCTTCATATTATTTTGATGATTCCTGTCGATCTAGAAGGAGTTTGGATGTGAAATCACTTCCGTTGGAAAGCTCTTATCGTGGGCTTGTCCGTAGAGTCCAAAAATGCCTCAAACGAACTTCGTATGACCTATATATGGTCATTTTTTGTTGGATTGCTCTTGAGGGCCGAACTGAACTCGTGAACGAATTAGGCTTGATCTTGGGGTGGGCTTGGAGCATCAGAAGTTGTTGGGCCCTTGTCTTGTCTTGAGATAGACGCATGGCTTGCTGGGCTGGCATGGTCTCATCATTAGTTATTTCCTATTTGTTCACCCTACTAATCTTTTTAGTATTATCCATAAGTTCACTAATTCATATGCTCGTCTTGTGTGTTAGTCATTCCCAGAGGATAAAAAGTTGCTGAACAAATATATACCAGAATTCGTAGCGATGTATACTCTTCGGCGGGGGTGTGATGCTTGGTTCGCGTAGAAAATGCAGAAGAGGATCTAACTGAAGGGGTAGAGGTCCACCCAGTACTGTTGCAGCAGAAAGTTCAAGATGACATTCAACCACCACCGAAGGAGTGCTTGCTCCTAACTATACAAATGACGATTTCATGTCACCTAGACCTCGACGTTCAAGCACTATTACAACAGGCTGTTCAAGCACTACTACAACAGGCCGTTCAAGCAACAATGCAAGTGGATGTTCAACCAGCACTGAAAGAGGGCTAGCTTCTAATCATATAAATGATGATGATGATGACGATTTCATGCCACCTAGATCACGAACCTTGCGTCCTCGGAGTCCTCCGAATCTTGACGATGATATTATATTATGCGCTATCAAGTATCCATATGTAGTACCCCGTCAGGAACCAATAGATAACTATTATTATTTTTATTGTAGTGATCTATTTCGACAACCATGATCATAGAATGTATGGTTTTGTGACTTAGTCCTTCACCAGAGGCATGTATCTATGTTGTATCCTAGTTTTATGAATTCTCTAAGGCATGTATGTATCTTAGGTGTAGTTCACTTGCGATGCTATTGTAATTGTTGTACTTACTGCACTTTGTAATATCAATGTCGAGTTTTATTTAATGTTTTACTATGATTTGTCGTCAAATTTATCCTATACCGAAAGAGAATGAGGAACAATGAAATTTGAATTTTTTGTCAAAAAATAGTAACTGACAAATAATTTTTTAAAATACTACATGAATTATCATTGACAAATATGAATTTTTTTAAATTTATTGAACCCTGGTTTGAACTCTAAAATTCTAGCGACGGTCAAAATAACACTAAATTTTAATAATTAATGATCACAAGTTATAACGAATTTTTGAATGAAATCAGTGCAAAAATGTTCCTCATAAATTTAATTTCCTTCAAAAATTTTTCATAATTTTTATAATTTATTTGATTTGGGTGCTCTGTAGCTGAACCATTTGACGACAGCTCTCCATCGCGAAATAAAATGGCGACATATTCCTGTCGCCCTATGGTTTAGCGACAGAGGCCTGTCATCTATTTATTTTACGACAGAGAGGCCACATCAGCGTTGACTCAGCTTTTTCTGCGTTTTGCGCTATTGTCGCCCAACCATATGGCGATAGATGTATAGTTTTGCAATTTTTTTTAGATCAAAGTATATTTTTGCAGTTTGAATAAAAAATATATTATTTAAAAAAAATCCCATGAATTGGCGTCCATCACGTAGTCCTATTATTTCAACGTACAAATATTCAGAGCTTCTCAACATCGACTCTTGCTGGTGTTTGGCAAGCTGTATTGTACCAGTACTAGCAAGGAGACATCAGACATGGTCAATACTAGTGTACTACTGTCTACAAGCTGTCTGTTTGACATTTCCAAAGCGTTTACATGTACTGTACTACTGTGTAGAATAAGCATGCAGCACAGCTGCAGGCACCAAACCTATTCCCCTTGTATCTTTTTCCCTTTGATGTTGTCACCGTACGGGAAAACCTATCTGGCATGAACTTTGACACACTGGTTGCCAGCAGTACTACATATTTGGGAAGCAGTGTGGACGACGACCACTTTTAAACTTCACATGTAAATAGTTGGCTTCGTGCCAAGTCATGCACATTAACAAGAACTTGCCTAGCAACATTTATTACAAGACAGTGATTAATTGGCCTAGCTAGATCCGACGCTGTTGAAAGTTCAAACCGTACTAGAACTGCAATGAAGAATTAATCCTACAATTAAATCATGAGAATATCGAATTGCAATGTCCCTTGACATTATTGAGTTTATTTAACAAAAGGTAACAATGCCTCTTCGTGAAAGCCCGGTGGAATATATGACTGACTACCCCAAAATTCTGTTAAGGCCTGTTTCAAGCTCGCGAAATTTTGAAATTTCCGTAGGAATTAAACTGTTTCGTATGAATTTCATATAAAATTCGTGTGAAAGTCTTGCGTTACAAATAGGGCCTAAAGCCATCTTTTTCTTCACATCGTACCCCGGAAATAAATCCTCGAAATCCTCTGTGTATCCTATACTAGTCTACAAAAAACGAGTACACATAGTAGAGATGATATTACAATATATCAAACGTATTTTATTAATTAATTATTCAAAGTTACAAAATGAGCGGAACGCATGCCCAATAATAATAAAGCAGCGGAAATAAAGAGAACAATAATAAAGCCCAATAGATTTGACACAGGCAATCGACTAGGAGAGCAGCCTAGTCCACCTGGTCCTCACTGTCGTAGAACTCCTCTAAAACAACAGATTAAGCAAGTGTAAATACTGAAAGTACTCCACAATTTACACAGGAATTAATGCAGTAACAATGTAAAGGCGACAAAGGAGTGTTATATGGTTAAGTTTGGTATAAAGCAACAATTTTACAAGTACTTTATTATATTTTCAAAAGCATAATTTTAAAGAAATTTATTTAAATAATCTTTTAACTCAAGAATCACTCCTGAAGCTAACCCATTATTCCCATGACAGAATCACTCCATCCCAAATCTTTTCTTTCTGAAATCATTTTTGAAATATCAAAATCTAATCCACGAAAGGCTTGCTTAGCATGCTCATGATCGTGAGTACGGCTAATCAATTAGTTTTACACTCTACAGAGATTGTACAACTTTACCCACAAGATTTGATCGTCTCCTTTTGCCAAATACACACTTCTTTTGGTGTATGGCAAAGAAAATCACGACATGGCCACCATAAAGCTCCATCCATGTAGTCATGCCCGCTAAGATTTCACCACTGAAAGGATCAACCTAGTTCAGAAGCCCCACCTTGCGCTGAGTGGCAGCCTCACACTCACACCTCTTCATCCTAATAGCACGACTGTCCATGGTATGTTTCAATACGCATAGCCAGGTTTGTCCTATACTAGACTTGTGGAAGTACGGTAAGCCTTTACATTCAGCGAAATGCAGACTGGTCCTTAACTGACCGGGCGGGCTTTCAATCAAACCTAACAACTACCGGTTCAACCATTCCTGCCTAGTTTAAACCATATTTTTAATTCTAACTTAACATCACATGAAATGACAAAGCATAGTTTACAAATTTGAATAGAACTCTATTTGGCACAAATTCACAAAAGGTCCTAATTTTAGTCCTAAGCATGATTAAGCAAATTTCTAACTATTTTGATATTCATATAACTTAAGGTTACAATGGCATAAGGTGTTCAAATTCTCAATGTGGTTCTAATCAATTTGGAGAATAACTATTGATTTAAAATCTGGGATAGAAACTATGTTTGCTAAAATTCTCCATGCAATAATTTAAATTCAAAATATAATTTAAAAACTAGGTTCAACATTATCAAAATGTGTAACTTGCCTTGAACATAGAGTAGCTGCTTTAAATCATTGGCAGTGAACTCCTCTAGCTATCCGAAATCTATACGCCAAAAACAACCAAATTCAATTAAAATCCAAGTAAATTAAAATAAAATACAAAAATTAGCATAAATAAGTAATTTAAGATTTTATATGAATTTAGGAAGAAAAATAGAGTTGATCAGAGTTCGAACAGAGGAGAATGGGCTTTCAAAAAATTAAAAACTTGGAAAATGAGAAAGAAAGGAATTTCTAAAATTTCTAGCTAAGAACCGATTGTGATGTTCTCCGTATCATAATCGGTTCTTATCTAGAATCGACTGTGATGTGCGACGATGTTTGTTCTTTGTATATCCTCCCAAAAACAGTACGGATTACACACAATATGCGCCGAAAATAGCACAAATTACACACAGTATGCATATCACATTCACAATATATATAGAATACAAACACTTTACAATACACATATCACATTCGTTCAGAATGTAGAACACAAGCATACTTGACAGTCAGTACACATATCACATTCACATGATATAACTTTGTTTACATATAGACTAGTAGGAGCCTGTCAGATCTCTAAACCTACCGTCCTCTGTTATAACTTCTGTCTAATACCACTGGCATATGTGCTCTTGTAATTTATGAAAATCTTTGTTTTGTAAGCTCTTGCGGGGGATGTCGATCTTCTGCAAAATAGAAATGAGTGCACTAATTTAACTATTAAAACTTGTATGTAAAAGGCTGAGTGTATTATGCATGTACATATACCTTAGGGAAAAGGTATAAGTCGCCGACTAGGATCAGCATGTGATGCATGACGTAAAAGCCGCACAAGTCGTCGCACCCCTATTGATGACACTGTGAATAAAGAAAATCAAATTAAAAGATGAATAATATATATCAGAAAAAATTAATATTGTGTAGACTATGTTTTCACTCGGAGCAACGACTAGTAGAACCCAATGGTCACTTATAAAATGGTATATGTGCTCATATACGGTTTAAGTGTGTATGTGCTCATATACGGTTTAAGTGTGTATAAGTAATTGAAGGGTAAAGTAGTGCTTCCTCCTCATGGCACGGAAATAGAACGAAGTCTTTTTTCGCCTTAGCCTGCAATGCCCGCTTGAAGTAGTTGGCAAGAAACTCCGATTGAAGCCTAGGCATTGTCGCAGACACAATCTCGGGGTCAACGAACCCAATTGGGTGTTTACCCATCACGGATCGCTGCCTTATTATTCTGCAACTTGTGTCAAATATTAAAAACATAACACAAAATTCTATAATAGTAAAAGGATCATGCTGTATGGTGTGATACTCACAGCTTTCAGGATCGTATAGTAGAAATATCGATATCTTTCAGGCTGTACAAATGAAGAGATCCTCAAAACTCACTGGGAATGTCCCATACACGTCACGGTGGAATTGTCCCCCTCGATACCTCATATTGAAATCGACGTGACGCTCGGTCTCATTCGCCTTATCAATGTACCATCCATAGAGCAAGCAACTGCACATGCCTAGAGCGTTCAATTCATTGTTAGGGACAAGGGCATTCCATGCACGTACCCCTTATAATATCGAGGGAGCTCTGTGGCCTC
Organism: Otatea glauca; assembly: GCA_036346275.1. Taxonomy (NCBI): domain Eukaryota; kingdom Viridiplantae; phylum Streptophyta; class Magnoliopsida; order Poales; family Poaceae; genus Otatea; species Otatea glauca. The sequence goes on along the minus strand of CM070729.1, from coordinate 13,602,054 downwards.
TGTCAACTTTGCTTTCTAGACAGAAAGAGTCTCTGAGGTCAGGATAAAGGGCTTTCCATGTATCTGAGGGGGCGTTTTGACTTTTGTGAACTTTGCCTTCTTGACAGAAGGAGTCTCCGAGGTCTCATGTGGTTCTTTGGCTATCGTCCTAGTCCTTTTGAGCACCAGCTCTGCACTTTGCGTAGGAGTCGACTTGGATGAAAGAGTAGTCATGGTGGTGGGAGCAGAAGTAGGAGTAGGTGCAGGTACGATAGGAACCTATAAAACACATGCATATGAAACGTGTTGGGTAATGGAAAGATCGAGAAGATGCGGGATATTTTTACCTTGAGTAGTATGACACCCGTCATGGGCCACAAGATGAACGACATTCATGCTTGCCTGAGAGTGGTGATATCTTCGTTTAGGGGGAACTCCAGCACATGAGATAAGAAGTCTTCTTGGAATAGTCCACCTGCACCCTCATGTAGTCCTTCCCCAAAGTGTTACCATGCACCGTGTCAGTCTCCTCGCATGGAAATGCAACCCCACATCGAGCCTCAATGGGAAATCCGTCTTTCATCATGACGAGCTGGAACTTGGCAGGCGTCTATAAGAACTGCGCAACTTGATCAAAAATATTGTAATAGTTACTCCTGTACCTTTAAGTTAAAAAAATTTGTTACCTTTAGCTGGAGACCGAACTGATCATTTTTCAAAGTGCAGCTGCTAGGGCAGGGCAAAAGGCTTTTCTACGAGAGACGCAGCCATCTAACTCTGACTCTAGGAGATCATCGCCATCATCTCGGCCCTTAGGCGCTCCTCACGTGCCATCATCTCCTCCCGCATCTCCTCTTTCAACTCCTCCCTCAGCGTATCCTTGAGACGCTCCGCACGTGCCTCGTAGGATCTTGTTCTAGCACTGGCAGCGTCCTCTTAAAAGAGGACCTCTTCGTATGCCACACACCTGTGGCAAGCACTTGGCCCTTATGGTCGGGCTTCCCGATCACCGAAGACAGGATGTCCTTTGACCCTTGGCTCTGAAAGGTCCCCTACTCTTTCTGCTAGCTTACCTCCTCTTGCAAGAAGCGAGCATAAATTAGTTCTAAAATACAATGGGAATGGTCAACTGCAATGTACTAAGTTAGATGTCTTACGATGGTGGAGACGATTTGCGCGGTCGCGAGATTTGGAATTACAAGCCGACCATCGAAGGTTTTCTTCGTCCTCGCTAATACCCAGTCACGTACCCGCTCCTCACATATGTGGGAGTAAGGCATCATCAGCCCGGAGTTCGTGCATTCTTCCGCTAGTCATGCCTACTCTACCTTCTTCCCTTCACAGCTGACGAAACAGAGGTGGTGTGCTTGTGTGTTCTACCTCTAGATAGCGATATTCTTCTCTCTCAGCTTCTCAGCCTCGGGTGTACTCTTCATCCTTGTGAACTCCTCCCAAACATCGGGAGTTACAAACGGATACCTCTAAAAGGGAGTACGGTCTTTCAGCACATACTCACCATGCATGATAACCCTGAAGTGCCTCAAAGACACACCTATTCTCTTCGAGGCATACCGCCTCGTATTGATTTTATCTTCCTCTTGTATAATCCATTTCCCCTTAACTTCGTCCCACAGCTGATTCTTTTACTCAGCGCTGACGTTCTTCCTCCAGTCCTTAACCGTGATCGGCACTCTCTCTCTCACCAATTGGCTGAGAAAAGATCGGTAGCACCCCTTGTACTTCGGAGGGCCCGTGTAAATCCCCGTGGCATCAAAGTGGAAAACCTGCGGTATTCTCCCTGTGGCCCATTATTCGGTTCTCGGGCCTTTCTCATCACACTCGGCCTCAACATTTCTCACCTTACTCGTCCTCTCGGCATCACCTTCTATTTTGTCTAGCGATGAGCCAGTGCTCTCTCTTTGTGATATTTTGAATATATATCAAACCTGAACTTCGTGAGAGAAAACAATTCATATATCTGACATAGTCATATATTTTACATGAGAGAAATCAATTCATAGCTATTATATCAACTTGATAGTGAATCATGTAAATTAATGAGTTATCTTAAAGAAACGTCTATCTGTTGACCAACTAAGTACGTACCAGCGATGGCTCCTAATATCTAATTAGGTTAGGTACTAATCCCATTCGAGGATATGTGGTTCGAGCAAGTTCCTAAGCTATTGTACAACTCCGTAGAAAATTTCGTCAGCATCTCCCCACTGTTCTCCAAATACACGTCTCGACAACAGGTCAAGAGGGTGTGTATCCAGAGAACACCAGTGAGATGCTGTTGAAACTTTCTCTGGAGTTGTACAACAGCTTCATTAGGAACTTGCTCGAACGACATATCCTTGAACTGTCTAAAAATATGGATAATTCGAGACCGCTTGCTTATAAATATGCCATTTCAGCATATTTATAAATAAGCACCCTCGAATGGGAGATGTAGGTTATGCAACGTATACTCTAACATTGATCATATTATAACAACAATAATGACATGCAAAGTAAAAAACATTTTAAGAACATTGATCATATTACAACAACAATAAAGATAATAAAGGAAAAATTAACGTAGATTAAGCATTTCCATATACTGTAAAAAAGAGACTGAATACCAAGCCTCACCCATTTCCATAAAGACAATAAAGACAAAGTTACCTAATATTCATGTGGCCCTCTTGTCATGTTTGATATAAGCAGATGTTTCGGCTTTTGATGAAGATAATTTGATTCCCTGCTTTGGATTTGGTGATGGTAAGTTGTCGTTCTAATTGTTTTACATTCATCACTTGGTGGATTTCTAATAACATGTGCAGAGATGGCAGTGTTGATCTAATGCTTCCCTTTTCTGTGAGCAGCATCAACTCATGACCTGGAGGTATTCAGCTTTTATCCAGAGAACTGCCCATGCAATGGATTTGAAGAGGCATTAGAAAGATACATAGAACTCGTTTCAACTCTTCGATTAGCTGGTATGTTTAAGTAATCACTTAATGAGTTAATGTAGATAGGTTATTCTTCCTTTCTTTTCATAAAAGGTAGAAAGGCAGAATTGCTACAAAAATTAGCTAATGATAAGATCCCCACAAAAAAAAGAATGAAAGAAAATTTGAACTGAAATGACATGGGTTTTGGCTTTGAAAGTAACACATTTACTTTTGGCCAAGTCAAATTTCCTAAATAAAGTAAACACAATAGCATCTCTTTTTTAAAATATCCAGCCAGTTTCCCTTGTCTATTGTTCTTGTTCGGGTTGGTGATGGACCATGGGACATGATGCATCAGTTTGACGACAATATACCCCGTCGCTCATTCAACAATTTCGGGTGATTGTCCTACAGCTTATATCTTTTAACTGGTTTTTCTGGTTCACAATAACAGAGACAAAATTATGGCATCAGTAAGTTTGCTACATTATCCATTTGAGTTATTGATTCATTAGATCATAACCCAGCATCATTTGAGTTATTGATTCATTAGATCATAACCCAGCATCTCTGACATCATAATCCATAAATGTGTCCAGCTGGGAAGAAAAGATTTCTAACATAGAGATTTTTACTCTAAAAGAATTTGAAAACTTTTACAAATATTTTCACAAATATGGGCCTTTTAAACAATATTTTTGACTTTTGATCAAAGAGGCTCATATAAAAGGATATGCATGCATAGGGTTTTCAACATCATTTTAAAGAAATATCAAAAAAAAAACAAATAAGAGCATATTTGATTTGAATTGGTATGTCCAAGAGGTGAAACTCACAAAATGGTAGAATATAACCAATATAGGTCAAGAGTAATTTTTGAGCTATTTTCAAAATCAAATAACTTAGGATCGGTAGGTCTTTTCAAAATCTTTTGAATACCAGAATTGTTAAGAACGATCAACTCTATATTTATTTATTTATTTTGGAGCTATTTTCAAAATCATTTTACAATTAATTCTAAGAAAAATACAAGTTTTAATCCAAAACAAGATACCAATAACTAGATTTTGGGTTAAAAACTCATTTTCTTTTGAAATTAATTTTTATTTTATATTACCAAAAATTGGAGAAATATATTCATGTATTTCTAGTACCAAAATAAGCATCTAGTTCTTCTTCTTTTATGCATACATAATGGAACTCTGAGATTATCAACAATTGTCCACAATATTCCATGTCACATAGCATCTTACAACTTTACCCAAACAATCGGCACAATAAAATGGGCTTGTTAAATTGTAACGGTTGTTAAACCAAATAAATGGCCTGATAAAATGAACAAACCTTGACGTAGTCCCTTTATTTATAATACAACCCTTCTTGATGATCTACACGTTTGTAATTTGTTCCATGTGTATCGTCGTCACTGCTAAGACATGCCCCATCTGCAAATGAAGGTATTTCATCAAATTGGTTGTACTCTTTTTCATCTATGATATTTTCAACTCCAACGATCAGCCTCTTTCCATGAAAGATGACATGCAACGTCGGATTGGCCGGATCACGCGGGTAGAAGACTTGATTTGCTTGCCTTGCAAGGACAAATGGTTCATCTTTGTAAGCAAGTCTATTGTGATCCACAAGAGTAAAACCTCTCTTGTCGAACTTCACTTCGTGTGGAAGTCTCACTCACTTATATCGGAACAATAAAATTGGTTTATTCCGTAATCGAGCTCCCAAATTTCTTCGATCATCCCGTAGTATGAGTTCAATGTGGTTGAGGATCCTCCTTTTGAATGATCATCGAACAAAGCTAAAGGGGAACAGGTAGGCCACTCTAGTGAAAAATCAAAATTTTCTACTGCGTAACCAATGAACCACTGCAAGTTATAGATCACAGAATTACCACAAGAAGCGCAGACTCGTAGCGGAAGTGGAGTCGATGTAGCGCAATGATGCAAATGTAGTCATACTAGCCTCACGCCTCCCCAAAAGCTCCTTGCGACTGTCACAAGTTGTAGATCATCCTAGCATTGAAGCTTCGCAACAACGCCTCCAAGGTATCCACACGTACGGGGCAGGAACACCACGCGTCGGAGTACTAGCGCCAGCTGCGCGGTTATGGACGGAGGAGGGGTGGCGGCTAGGGCTTCGGGAATTTCGAATTCTTATTGTGTCTCTCTTTTTTCTCACTTAATTTTAAAGCCGCCACCTCCTCCCTTTATATAGATGTCCTATAGCGAGTCTCAACTCCTTGAAGCTCATTAGGAACTCTAAACCCATTACAACTCGGATCCCTATCCGATTTGATTACAGCCCCTTAAGTGTGCGACCCTATAGGTTCATATGCACTCTGTCATGGCTCGAGTACCCATATCGACCATATAGTACTCCTACTCGACCATCGGGTACTACTACTCGACCATCGGGTACTTGACCAATAGTCGGTAGCAACCCCTAGCAGGACTTGCCGACTCTCGAGTACTTGTAAAGATCGAACGAACATCAACAATGTCCTATGCATTTCCTTTTGCCTCACGATATCGGTCAAACCCAAGGCGAGTTGTTATCATCCTTATTTGGATGGCTCGACCACTCTTTCTCGATGTCGTGACTCGGATTCCCCGAATACATCGAGTTAACTCTTTAACTCGATGACTCGAGTAGCTCTGTACTCGAGTAGCATGGTCATGCATTTTCTGGAATCTGACCACTCGAGAGGCCTAGAGATATCTCTTCTGTTGTATGGAGGGGCAAATTCTATCTTGATCGACCACGCCTTGCAGCATGTTTTCATGACAAACCTGAAAACCATCTGTATAACTTCCCAGTTACGGAGTAGCGTTTGACGACCCCTAAGTAAGCCATTACTAATCTTGAGAACATGCAACAATCTCAAGTCGAAGGATATAGCATACACATCGTATATGAGACCAACTAATGACATGAAAGAATACAACATCTCGTAGTGTCTTATAGTGAGTCGATGTCCAACACCATATTCTCTAACATGTGTCCATATTATTGGTTTGATATCTCCATATCTATGACCTGTGAAACGTGGCCAACGACCAGTACATATGCTAGTCTACTCGTATGTGTCCTCCTATGATTATCGACTAGGGACCCTTTTAGAATGAACATCATAAAATGAATATAGAGTTTCACAAACAAGTTACGTACTTGTTAATCAATATCTATGATGTTATTCAAAGAACAATATCATAGTTTATGAAAATTTATGGAAATATAATCATCTCTATGATTGCCTCTAGGAATATTTCCAACAAAAGCATCTATGCTCACACCATTATTTTGAATAGTACTTTTTGCATCTTGACTTTCAGTGTAAAAGGTGTAGCCATCAATATCGTTCCCCTACTATGTCTATACATTAAATCTTGGTCCGTTAGCCAACCATTTGACATCCTCATTGATGGAGACATTCACCTTTTCTTTGAACCATATGAGAAACGGATCGTTGTGTTCTCGCATGATGGAAAGCTCATCCATATGTGGATTCTCTTCCCGTAATATCAACTTGTGCTGCTCGATGTATGAATGAACTTCTGCGCTGTGCTGCAAGGCTGTCAAATGCGCTTTATAATAATATCAAACCGTGGACTTGTTAGTTTGGACCCAATGGTTCCTTTGCCAGCAAGTCTACCCTCATGACGAGATATAGGAATACCAATTGCTAGCCTTTTACCTAGATAGTCCACGTAGAACTCAATAACCTCTTTAGTCCCATAACCTTCAACAATACTACCCTCAGCCTTCGATCGATTCCTCACATATAACTTTAATATACCCATGTACCTCTCGAACAGATACATGTAACGTAGGAATGCATGTCCATATATCATAATCTCTCTAACAAGGTGAACAACAAGGTGGACTATGACATCAAGAATGATGGGCAAATGCATCTCAAGTTGACATAGAGTCTACACCACCTCACTCTGCAAGTTTTCTAGTACATCGAAATCAATGACCTTACAAGAAATCACATTAAAGAAATAACATAATTTCATGATTGCCAACATGACATCCTCTGGCAGAATATTTTTGATTGCAATAGGGAGCATTTGGGTTATTGAGACATGACAGTCGTGGGACATCATACCAAGCAATTTCAAATCATCCATAGACACAAGCTTCTTAATATTTGCGGAGTAGCCCGACGGAAATTTAATACCTTGGAGACACTTGCAGAAGTCTTCTTTCTCCTTCATGGACAAGGTGTAGCATGCAGCACGGATCTACAGACCTTTTCCATCCTCCTCTATCGCTGCAAGCTTAGGCCTGATTCCCATGTAGGCAATGTTGCAGCGAGCATTCACACCATCCTTGGTCTTCCCATGTATATTCATCAAGATGTCAACTAAATTGTCGCAAATATTCTTCTCAATGTACATCACATTAATACAACGCAGAATATCTAACTCGTGTCAATATGGTAATTCCCAAAATATCGATCTCTTCTTCCAAATGGTCCTAGGTCGAACAGATTTACGGCTCTTTTCGTACTAAACATCGATATCCTTCACGCGTGAATATAGTTGCCTTCCACTCATAGGCTGCAGGGATGAACGAACTTTCCTCTTCCAATCAAATTCGTCATCCATCTCACGATATCGATGACTTCGAGGTATAAACCTATGGTGACCCATGTACACAGTTTTTTTTGGAATTTGGCAGTCACAAGCTCTTAGTCTCCTCTACACAAATAGAACACGCTCTGGCTCCCTTCGTACTGTAGCTCGCCAAATTACCAAGGGTCGGGAAATCATCTATAGTGTAAAATATCATAGTCCGTAGGGTGAAGTTTTCTCTTTTGTTTGCATCCCTCACTATGATCCCCCCGTTTCACAATTTTACTAATTCCTCAATGTGTGGTGTTAAGTACACATCAATATCATTTGCCGGCTGTTTAGGTCCCAAGATTAGTAATGACATCATGATAACTTCCATTTCATGCACACCAAGGAGGGAGATTGTAGATACTCAATAGAACTGGTCAAGTACTGTGACGACTGCTCATATTACCAAATAGATTCATTCCATCGATACTCAATCCAAATCTTATATTTCTCATCTTGGCATCAAACCCCTCATGTTTATAATCAATATTTCTCCATTGAGCTAAATCATTGGGTTGTCTCAGCTTACCATCTTTCTTTCGAGATTCATAATTCCAACACAATAATTTTACTTCTTTGGGATTTACAAACAACCGCTCCAAACGGAGAATGATAGGCAATTATCACAATACCTTGACTGGTACTCCTTTGTTGGTAGTTCACCATCATCACCCTGGCTCTTACGCTTCTTTTTATTGTGCTTCTCCTTTTGTTTGTACTAGGGTATACCACAAACTGGACAAAAATGCACTTCCTTATGCGCGTTACGGTATAAGATGCAATCATTTAGACATGCATGTATCTTTTCTATTTCCATTCCCATGGAACATAGTAGCTTTTTATCTTCATAAATGCTTGTTGGCAACTCATTTTCCTCTGGAAGCACATTCGATAGAAGAACTAAAAGTGCATCGAAACTTGTATCTGTCCAATGGTGTTTTGCCCTCAGTTTAAACAATACAAGGACTGAACCCAACTTGGTGTATTCCGCTTTGCAACCCGAGAACAACTGTTTGGCATCATCTTACATCAAGCTTTTAAATTTTTCTAACTCTCTTTCCGTATAATTTCTCTCTACATCCTGCAACATTTGCTCTAAATTTTCCTCCTCAAATATGTCACGCTACAACTCGTGATCAGGTTCCACAATGTTTTCATTACATACCAGACGGGTACTATTTGTTTCTCCATATGATGGATCCAACACGTGTAATTCTTCACAAAGCCACGTCGAATCAAATGTTCTTCAATTTGAGCTGAGTTGTTAAATCTCCTGAGATTGGTGCAATGAAAGCAAGGAGAATGTATGAAGTTTACACCCCTCTTCACTATGTCTATTTTTTTGAGCTCCTTAACACCCCTCTGAAATTCAGCACTCACATGGCCTTTGTGATAATCCATTCTTCACGGTTCATCTGCAATTAAAGTACACACATTATTTAATTACCTTTGCAAAATAGAGAATGGGTGCCAATATATATTATTTTACTCCCGATACCTTCTTCCCTAGTTAAGAGCTTTTAATTCTCTACTTAGGAGACATATATTCAAAACATCAACAATGATATACAATTACCTAATGTAGTAAGCTTGCAATCTTTTTGACTTTCATGAAAGAAAATAAGGATGGAAGCATTAACAAAGTTGACAAATTGAATGATCTTGAAGAAACGTCTATCTATTGACCAACTAAGTACGTATCAACGATGACTTCAAATCTCTAGTTATGTTAGGTCCTAATCCCATTTGAGGATATGTGGTTCGAGCAAGTTCCTAAGCTGTTGTACAACTCTAGATAAAATTTTGACAGTATCTTCTCGTTGTTCTCCAAATATACATCTCGACAACAAATCGAGAGGTGTGAGTATCTGGAGAATACCAAGGAGATGCTGCCGAAACTTTCTCTGGAGTTGTACAACAGCTCAGGAACTTGCCTGAACCACATATCCTCGAACTGTCCAAAACAATGGACAATTGGAGAGTGCTTGCTTATAAATATACTATTTTAGCGTATTTATAAATAAGCACCCTCGAACGGAAAACATAGGTTATGCAACCTAAACTCCAACATTGATCATATTACAACAACAATAATTTTAGATTAACACGAGACAACTACAAAGATAAATGGATGTGTGTTTGTCAAATAAAGGGTGTGAAATCTGGTAGGTATACACAGTACCAATTCAACCTAAACTCTCTTTACGACATATCGAATTAACTAATGCAAAATTGAAGGGGTTTGAAAGAATGCTCACCTTTTAAAGAAAACCACAAATGAGGGAAAATTGAGGGGAAATCTCCTCAAGCTAGGGCATCAACTTTACCCTCTTAACATCCATTCTCGAGAATTTCATAATTTCTCACCCAAGTTTTGCTTCCAACCAGAGTATGTGGTGTTTTTTTTGGGGTAGTTCCTACCTACAAGGTTCTAATGTCAAAATTGATTGTGATGTGCTTCCTTGGTGGGAACCGATTGTAATGTGATTGTGCATATCACAATCAGTTCTGATATAAGAATCCATTATGATGTGCTATGCTCATTACAATCAGTTCCCAATGCTACATCACAATTGGTTCTAACCAATTATTAACACCCTTGCCGAATCATCTATCAGAATCGGTGTTTTCCTGAAAAGTTAGGAACTGACCCAGATGAAGCGATAGTGTTGTACTATTCTGTAGTAGTGTTAATATACTATCAACGATTGGGATCGCCTGACCGCAAGAAGAAGAGGGGTAGTGATGTAGGAGTGGAACCCAAGATCGTGCTCGCCAGAGGGAGGAACTCTGATCGTCGTAAGGATGAGAACAAGAGAGCGGTTGACACGAGGAGTTATACTGGTTTAAGCCCCCAGCATGGGTAACATCTCTACTCCAGTCTTGCCCGGAGGCAAAAGGTAGACGATGATGTACTGTGGTTGAACACAAAGGGCGCTCGAGCGGAGGTCGAACACTGGTTCTGTGTGTCGTGTCGTGTATGTCTCTGTGTTGTGTTTCTGTATTTCTATATGAGTTCTCTGAGTTGTCTCTCTTCTCTCTGTCCTACGCAGGGAAAGGTTTTATACCTCTAATACAGACCGTTACAAGAAACGGCTTCGTCCGGAAAATTCGGGAGCGTGGCACCAAACCCGGATCTGGGGCGCGGTAAAGTCGGGTGGTAACTGCCCCGAGAATGTAGCCTCCATGTTCGGCTTGACTCCGTCTTTAAAGCCCTTTACTTGACTTGGTAACCGCCGGCTTCTTTAAAACTGGCCCAGCCCGACCTTGCTAGCTAGAGCTGGGCCCTCATTCTCCTGCTCGAGCTCGAGCTCACTGGTCAAGAGCTCGAGCTCGGGAAGCGCATGCTTGAGCTCGCCTGGCCCCGAGTTTGAGCTCGGGAATGCGTGTTTGAACTCGTGGGATACGACCTCGAGCTCGAGGGGTGTTTACTTGCACAGAGGTTACTGATCCCCGACAGCTAGACCCCGAGGCTCAAGGAATGATCCTGAAGCTTGGGATGTTCTTGAGTCGATGACCTTGAGGAGGGGTCAGCTTCCTGGTCGAACTCAGAAACTCTCGAGCTTGAGCTCAGGTTCGGAAGCTCGATGGGTCTTCAATGTAGATGTGCCCAGGAACACTCGGGCTTCGACGCTTCATCTTCGAGCGGGGAAGTCAAGGGGGTGGTTCGCGATGCTTCGAGTCTTCCCTCGGAAGTCTCAGCGCACCTTTTGAGGCATAACCGACGCCAACTATCGATAATCAGCTTCCTTTAGATCCTGAACCATCGCCTTCCTTAGAAATTCCCCAAATTCCTCACTGTACCAAGCCCTAGCACTTCTTCGCCTTCTTGTCTTCCTGATCTCCATCTGCCACCTTTCTTCTTCGAGCAAACCCTCCCAAAGGCATGGCCAAGATCAGGAAGAGTACCTTGACCCTGGAGAGGATGAGGGAGCTCGAGGTGCTGAGAATGCTGGACCCAGTGACATGGCGGCTGCCGGGCGGAGAGACTGAGTAGCAGCTACAGGAGGACGAGCTCGTCGACACCGAGCACTACACGCTCTTCGGGCTGCGGACGCCGGAGAGTGATTTCCTGATGACAGTTCTCGCGTAATGCGAGATCGAGCTAGCCAACCTGGTACCTAATTCCATCCTTCTTCTTTCCATTTTCTCTCATCTGTGTGAGGGGTTCATAGGGATTCTTCCCACCCCTTCACTTTTCTTTCATTTCTACTCCCGGTTCCCTACCGCGAAGGACCCCGTGGTCGGGTGTCTCTACTTCCAGTTGCGAACAGGGCTTCTTTGCTCCTTCCCCCAAATCCAAACTCGGGACTCCCTTGGTACGTGGATGGAGAGGTGGTTCTATCTGAAGAAAGGAGAAGGAGGCGCGCTCGCGTACAACGGCGTCCCAGTAAACAGCAAGTGCCAGACCCCCGAGCCTGACGACTCGGTGGCCGACCAGGAGGCCCTCGCCGCCATCCACATCTGTGCGACGCACGGCCTCACCGGCCAGGCCATCGTCCACGACTATCTGCGGAACCGGGTGTTTCCTTTGCAAAAGAGGGTGCACCCGTTCATCGAGATCCGAGGGGACGACGACCTCACCCGGCAAAGTCCCAGCGGTAAGCCTTCTTCGAGCTTGATCTTCCTCGAGCTTGTCTGAGCTTCTTTTTAACAGTCTCCTCTTTTCCTCTAGCCCCGATGGAGTCTTGGTTCCACCAAGTTGCCACCAACCTCGGCCGGGACAGCCTAGTTCGAGGCTTCGGTCGACGGGGCCAACTCTACTCCAGAGGGGGCCAACGTGGCCGCCACGTCCCCGGCTGGGGGTTCTGCCGAGCCCGAGGTGGTTGTACCGGGCGTACGACTTGTCGGACCTCACCGTTAGAGGTTCGAGGATCGGCTTGATCAGGTAAGTCATGCTTGAACCCATCTGCCTTCTTATCTGTTGTCGTAATCCATTTTGGTTTCCGCAGGCACTGGGTCTGATCGCCCAGGGGCTCCAAAGCCTACACGGGCATTCCACCGAGCTTCAAGTGGTCTTCAACCGGGTGGAGGAGCGCGACACGTACGTCCTTCGGCTCGAGGAGAACCTGATGATCGAGCGGGAGGAGGTGGAGCAACTAACTGCGGCCCACTCCTTCGAGCTCTCAGAGGCCATCAACGTCGAGCGTGAGAGGTTGAACGAGGCCCTCGAAGACCTCCGTGTGAAGGCGACGAGGACCCTCGAGTCTGAGCGCACGGTATTGGCGGGGGCCCTCGAGACTACGCGCGCGGAGGCAGAGACGCTTCGCAAAAAATTACGGAGCTGTCTGCTACTCCGATGAAGGCTTCCGCCGAGCTTGAGGCGAAGGTGGCTGAGCTCGAGGAGAAGTTGGGGCGAGTGACCAGGACACGGAAGAGCGCCCTGGCCCAGCTCCAAGACGAGTGCAATCGTGCCGCCAGTTTTGCAGTCGAGGCGCATCGACTGCAGGGCGAGCTCTCGGTGTTGAGGGCAATGGTCGTCGAGCTCGAGCAGGAGAGCTCGCCCGCGACATGGCTGACCTATTGGTAGGAGAGCAGATATGAAGAGGGACAAGAGCAACTTGTAACCACTTGTAAGTGTAAATTTGTTAAAAGAAACAAAGTTCCTTTTTGATGTTCGAAATTGGATGCAGAAACTTAGCTCATTTTTTATTTGTTTTTAGGGTAGTATCTCCTTGTTCAGCCCCCGCTGTGGTCGAGTCTGAGCAACGCCGACCTCGGGCACAGAGGTATACCTTGAAAGCTTTAGTCGTTGAGACCTGTGGGGTTAGTTAACACCTTCATTTCTAATATGAGGTCGAGCTAGTAGTAGGCTCTCCTCCAGCTCGGGTAACTCTTTGAGGGCGGTCTCTGGTTCAAGTCCTGCTACAGGGGAGTAGTCGTGATGCGATGAGAATCGGCTTACTGCTAACGTGACCCCTAGAGTGAACTCCGAGACTGCAACACTCAGGTCGAGGTGCAGGAGACGCAAAGAAATAAAAAAGACTTAATCATCTCGAAGTCGGGAACACTTGGGCATGGTCTCTGGTCCAAGCCCTGCTACAGGGGAGTCGTGATGCGATAAGAATCGGCTTACTATTGACATGACCCATGGAGGTGAACCTTGAGATTATGACACGAGGTCGAGGCACTCAAGATACAAAGAAACATGTAAAGAGTCATAAGCATAAACAATAAAGAAGAGATTTTTATTGAAATTCAAGGTAAGAGTATTACACATAAATTTTTGGAGCTGGTCTATGTTCCACGAGTTCAAAAGCTCTCTGCCATCGGGCATCTCCAGCCGGTAAGTCTCCGTGCGATCTACTAAAACTACGCTGTAGGGGCCCTCCCACTTCGAGGATAACTTGTTGGTGTTAGTCTGGCCCTGAATTCGTCTTAGGACCAGATCCCCAACGTGGAGCCCCCTTGGTCGTATCGATCGAGATGCATGCCTACGAAGTGCTTGCAGGTAATGCGCCGATCGTAGCAGCGCACGGCACCTTACTTCTTCCGCTAGGGCAAGGTCGAGAGACCGTTCTTGCTCGAAGTCAACTTGGTCGACCAAGCTGACCCTAGCGGAGCCCAGCATGACCTCAGAAGGCAGGACGGCTTCGGCACCGAAGACGAGTTGGAAAGGGGTTGCCCCTGTTACTCAGCTGGTCGTGGTGCGAATGGACCAAAGGACGGTGGGAAGCTCGTCCACCCAGGCCCGGTCACGTTGTTCGAGCTTGTCGAAGACTCGTCTCTTGACACCCTGAACGATTTGTCTATTGGCGCGCTCGACCGCTCCATTGCTCTGGGGGTGACTTACTGATGCGTAGCAGACCTTGGTGCCCATGTCCTCGCAGTACTCCCAAAATAGCTCACTGGTGAACTGCGATCCATTGTCAGTGATAATTCTGCATAGAACACTGTACCTCATGACCACGAGCAAGTGAAAAAACTTCACAGTTGCCCGGGCGGTGATGGCCGAAACTGGATCGGCCTCGATCCACTTGGTGAAGGTGTCAATGGTGACGAATAAGAATTTCTTCCCTCCAATCACTTGTGGGAAAGGACAGAGGATATCGAGGCCCCAAGTCGAGAACGGCCAAGCGAGGGGGATGGTCTGGAGGGCATAAGCCGGTTAGTGCATCTTTCGAGCATGGAACTGGCAAGCTCGACAGGTGCGAACAATGTCCCGAGCATCCTGAAGTGCCGTCGACTAATAGAATACCATCCAGAATGCCTTCCCGACCATTGTCCTGAAAGAAGAATGAGCACCGCAGAGGCCCGAATGGATATCATTGAGCAGGTGTTTACCTTCCTACGGGGTGACGCATTTCGTCAAAACGCCTAAGGTGCCTCGACGATAGAGTTGTCCTTCGATGAGCTTGTATGAGCTTGCCCGGCGCCTGACTCTACTTCTCTCGGTTGAGTTAGCCGGGAGCTCACCATGGTCGAAGAACTTAACAATCAAGTCCATCCACGAGGGAATAGTCTCGAGGAGGGCGATCAAGTCTTCTTGGTCGGCAATTGAGGGTGTAGACAGAGTTTCGAGGATGACATCCGTTGGAACCTTATCTCCGATGACCCGAGTTTGGACAAGAGGTCGGCACTGGAATTGTCCTTACTGGGCACGTGCTTGATTTTCAGGTTCCGGAACCACCCCTCCATCTTGCGCACCTCGGCGAGATACTTGGCCATCGAGGGCTCCGAGCACTCGTAATCTTTGTTGTACTGTTGATGACGAGCTGGGAGTCGCCCTTCACGACCAGCTGGTGTACGCCCAGTGATTTATAGGCTCGGAGGCCATCCAAGAGGGCCTCATACTCTGCCACGTTGTTAGTTGCGGGAAAGTCGAAGCGAATCACATACCTCAGTCTGTCTCCCTTGGGGGTGATGATGAGAATACCATCCCTCGAGCGTTCAAACGACCTGGAACCGTCAAAGTACATAATCCATGGCTCCTCATCTTTGACCTCAGGTTCGGGGGTCGATTGCGATGTTTGCTCGACCACGAAATCAGTGAGCGCTTGCGACTTGATGGCGGTGCGTACCACGAACTGAATGTCGAATTCTGCCAACTCCATGGCCCACTTGGCGATATGACCTCCGGCCTCTGGGTTCCTCAGGATCTCACCGAGCGGAAACCCGCTCGGTACAACCACTGTGTGTGCCTAGAAGTAATGTCAGAGCTTACGTGAGGCTATAAAGAGAGCGTAGAGCAGATCCTGAACTTGGGGGTATTGCTCCTTCGGTTCATGAAGCACTTCAGTGACGTAGTAGATTGGCTGGTGCCGACCATCTTGTTCGGCCACTAGGATAGTGCTGATGGCCTGGGTTGTAGTCGCGAGGTAAAGCAACAGCGTTTCACTCTGCCACGGGGTCGTGAGCAGAGGTGGGCTCGAGAGATATGCCTTCAGCTCATCAAAGGACCGCTGAGATTCAGGTGTCCATTCGAAGCCCCGTGCTTGTGTAGTGTCTTGAAGAAAGGTAACCCGCACCCACGAGTCTCGAGATAAACCGGCTGAGGGTGGCCATACGTCCGGTGAGGCATTTTACCTGCCTTGTCGAGGTCAGGGAAGCCATCTTGTCGATTGCCACGATCTTCCCCGGGTTCTGGCCCACTCCCGAGCCTTTGATCATATACCCGAGCACCTTGCCGGAGGTCGCACCGAACACGCACTTCTCAGGGTTGAGCTTGATCCCATGCTTGTTCAGGTTGGGGAAGGTCTCCGCAAGGTCATTGGTGTGATCGTCCCCGGAGGAACTCTTGACGATGATGTCATCGACGTAAACCTCGAGGTTCTGGCCGATCTAAGGATCGAAGGTCTTGAACATCAGCTGCTGGAACATTGCGCCCGCGTTACGGAGACCAAATGACATGGTCATGTAGCAAAATGTCCCGAATGGCGTGATGAAGGCTATTTTGTCCTCATCATCAACTGCGAGCTTGATCTGATGGTAGCCGGAGTAGGTGTCAAGGAAGCTCAGTATCTTGGTGTTGGCGGTGGAGTCCACGATCTGGTCTATGCCCGGAAGAGGGAAGTTATCCTTCGGACATGCCGAATTCAAACCCGTGTGGTCCACGCACATCCTCCATTTTCCGCCTTTTTTCTGCACAATCACCAGGTTGGCTAGCCACTTGGAGTAATCAATCTCATGAATCAAGCCAGCCTTCAGGAGCTTGTCGAGGTGCTCCCTTATTATCGCCATTTCCTCGGAAGAGAAACGACGCAGCTTTTGACGTACAGGCCGGCAATCAGGCTTTACTTGTAATTTGTGCTCGATCACCTCCCTCGGAACTCCTAGCATATCTGCCGGCTCCCAAGCAAATATGTTCTTATTGGCGCGGAGGAGGGTGACGAGCTCGAGTTCCTATTTCGGGTCGAGCTTGGCCGCGATGTGAGCGCACTTGCTCGAGCTGCCCTCTTCAAGCTGCACGGCCTTCGTTGGACCACTGAGCTGAATCATCGCCTTCTGGCGGGCGCTCTTGAGGTTACTTCGGGACCACGATGGAGCGATATACCGTGGCGCCAAAGCTTTTTCTCATAGCGTGCGCGCGCCTTGAGGTCGTCGCGGACGGTTATGACACCGTTAGGCCCTGGGAGCTTCTTGCAGCGGTGGCTGTAGTGGTTCACCGCCATGAACTTGATCAACATCGGTCGCCCGAGAATGGCGTTGTAGGGGAGATCTCGTCGACCACTTCAAACGTAACTAGTTCGGTGTGGAAATTCGTGGAGTCGCCAAAAGTGACGGGTAGAACCACTTGCCCGAGCGGAGTGGTTGAGCTCCCTGGCACAATGACGAAGAAGGGACTGCTATACTCCTGATCTTTGACCGAGGAATCTGCATCCGGTCTAGTATGCTCACCAAGAGCAAGTTGAGAGAGCTGCTGTGGAATATAAGAACCCAGATACCCTCATGACAGGCCCAAGAGGGAGGCCCAGAGGATACTCCCCGCGTTAGGCCCCGCTGCCGTGCGCAAGGGGACATATCCTAAAGGAAGTTGAACTTATATTTAGATATGATAGATACGGTTGCAATCCGAGTCGTTAATAGGGTAGATAAAGATGTAAACTCTATCCTGTAACCGACTAGAATCTTGTAACCGATCGGAATCTTTTAACCGATCAGGACTCTGTAAGCCGCCCCACCCCCGCTATATAAGGGAGAGGGCGGGCAACAACCTAGGGATCGGACCATCCAAGCCTAGAGCAATCAAGCCATAGAGTATAGCACACCTCATATCGCCCAGAGCATATTACGCTTTGAGCAACCCCAGATCCAAGAGATCAGCATAATTCCAGCACACAGGATTAGGGTATTACCTCCATCGCTGAGGGCCTGAACCTGTCTAAACCCCTTATCTTGTGTGACCATCGAGTTTGAGATCCAACGCCTACCCCATAAATTTATTGCCGACTACAAAAGTCGACAGCTGCTTCTGTCGACCATGACTCTCCCGACCACAGTATTACTTTTGGTCGGAGCCAAGACCAGAGCAGTCTTGAGGTCCTTGGACATACCTGGGGGAGCATCATCACTGGAGAAGGTAATAAGAGTGCCAGCCCATTTACAGACCTAGTCAGCGTGCTTCCCAATGGAGGCTTGATACACGGTGCGCGTGGCGTCCTTAAGCTCACGCCGGGATCGATACGCCGATGAACCGCTAAAAATCATGTCGACATGGTGGTCGCCCTACTAAAATTCTAGGTCAAGGCCTTCCAGGTCCTCACCGGTATTGACCCTGTTGGGCTACTCGTCCTCCTTCAGAATGTGGGCAGCTCTCCACACCCATCATAGAAAGCGTCCAGCTTGTTTTACCAAGTCCTGCAGTTTCGCAGGTTATGGCCGTGGGCCCTATAGAACAGGCAGAACTTATCAGAGTCATACCTGGGCCGTACTTCATCGCCCTATGGGAGGGTGTCACCCCGGTGGGGCCTAGCCCGACACTATCCTTGCTGCGGTCGACGTTGGGTTTGTTGAGGTCGTGGTCGACCTCACTGAGGTCGAGGCCCCTATTGGTCAGGTTGCTGTACCTCCATCACCTCGCGCTCGCTATTCATCGCAGCGACCACGCGTAGCCGACCGCCGCCACTATTGTGGTCTCTCTTTCGCTTCTTGACATGCGGGTTCGAGGCGTCGCTCTTGGCGTTGGATGGTCTGGCCTCATTAAAAATGAGGCCGAGCTTACCCTGGTCGTAGTCGCGCTTCCAGCACACTGCATCGTCCGCATCCACATAACGCTCCGCCATCCGGAACAGTTTGTTGACATTAAGTTTCGTCGTAATTTCCAAGTCCTCAGTGAGACGTCAGTCACGGACGCTGAACTTGAAGGCCTTCATGACGGCCTCATCGGAGACGCTCAGAATCGAGTTCCTCGTGCAGATAAATTGACACACGAAGTCACGAAGGGCCTCATTCTTGCCCTGGATGATACGATCCAGGTCCTTCTCCCGTCCAGGTCGTTCGTAGCAGCTCTAAAAGTTTGACCGAAGAGCATTCTATACCTAATTCCATGATCGGAAAGAGTCAGGCGCCTGGTTGAAAAGCCAGGTGCCCGCCGCACTGTCCAGGAAGGTCGAGAGGTAATTGGCCATCACGAACTCATCCCCTCCTGCCGCTAAAATCGCGGTTGAGTAGATCGAGAGGAACTCGTCGGGGTTCTTGGTCCCGTCGAACCACTCCATAACTACGGGGTTAAATCTGGCCGGCAACGCATCGATGAAGGTCGGCGGAATACGCTTAGCAACCGTAGGTCGGCGCAGCGCCACGTCGAGCATGGCGGCCGTCGCTGCTGGAGCTGGAGTCGCGGTCGGCGTAGCATCCGTGTTTAGGTCGGTGGTGCAGCCCGCGTCGATTGTGACGGTCGGCACGAGCGTCGTCGGCGTGATAGCGCAGGTGGTCATGAATGTTTTGATGCTTGGGCGGGACGTCCGAAGAAAGGCATCCGGATGCACGGCTGCTCGAAAAGGCGCTGTTGCCGCAATACCGATGTTGTGCACGTTCACAGGATGCGCTCCGAGCCTGACGATATGGAGGCGACCAGGATGGACTCCGAGCTCGTCTGTATGAAGGTGACCAGCGAGAGTGTCGACGCCCACGTGAGGAGTTGCCATCGCTCGCCAGAGAGCGAGACCCAAGGCGCCAGCTTCGCCCCCGCTGCGAAGGCTCAACCTCATCGGCCATCTTGTTGAGCTCTTCGGCGAGAGCCCGACCGAAGAGAGTCGAACTCGCCTGAGTAGAATCGGCCATAACCCAAGCAATTGCTCACAGACGCTCCCGGTTGGTGAAGGCCCTAGGCGGGTAGGGTTAAGCTGCCCGGACGACGTGCGGATCTCTCCGTGTTCCTCCCGTCAGAGAGTGGTGATAGCCTAGCCGATAGCGGCCCGAGCCAACCAACGCGCCTCCTCCGGGGTGTTCGGGTCACGTTCCTCCGCTCCCTCGCTCACCCCACGGTTGTCAGCCATGAAGACAAGGCGTCCGCGTGGTGGTGGCGAGGGTGAGAACATAGAGGTGGAGCTCCTACGCTCGGGAACCGCATCCGAGTCCGAGCTCGCCAAATGTGACATGTTGACGTTTGAAGGGAAAAGCGTTGGTGACGTTGAAGCGACGGAGTTCCTTCGAACAAGCGAAACTCTTGGGCCCCACGGTGGGCGCCAGCTATCGACGATCGGGATCGTCTGACCGCAAGAAAAGGGGTAGTGATGTAGGAGTGGAATCCAAGATCGTGCTCGCCAGAGGGAGGAACTCTGATCGTCGCTAAGGATGAGAACAAGAGAGCGGTTGACACGAAAAGTTATACTGCTTCGATCCCTCAGCACGGGTAACAGCTCTACTCTAGTCTTGCCCAGAGGCGAAAGGTAGACGATGATGTACTATGGTTGAACACAAAGGGCGCTCGAGCCGAGGTCGAGCACTGGTTCTGTGTGTCGTGTCATGTATGTCTCTGAGTTGTGTTGTGTTTTTGTGTGTCTATCTGAGTTCTATGAGTTCTCTGAGTTGTCTCTCTTCTCTCTGTCCCAAGCGGGAAGGTTTTATACCTCTAATACAGACCGTACAAGAAACGGCTTCATGCAGAAAATTCGGGAGCGTGGTGCCAAACTCGAATCTGGGGCGCAGTAAAGTCGGGTGGTAACTGCCCCGAGAATGTAGCCGCCACGCTCGGCTTTACTCCATCTTTAAAGCTCTTTACTTGACTTGGTAACCGCCGGCTTCTTTAAACTTGGCCTAGCTCGACCTTGCTAGCTCGAGCTGGGCCCTCATTCTCCTGCTCGAGCTCGAGCTCGCTGATTAAGAGCTCGAGCTCGGGAAGTGCATGCTCGAGCTCGCCTGGCCCCGAGCTCAAGCTCGGGAATGCGTGTTTGAACTCGTGGGATACGACCTCGAGCTCGAGGGGTGTTTACTTGCACAGAGGCTACTGATCGCTGACATATACCTCAAAATTGCAAAAGAACTTATATCAATGAGAGACATTTGCAATAGGAGGAAGTTTATATTAGTTACTATAATACTTCCCTCTCTTCAAAATATAAGATATATAGTTTTTGCAAGTTTGTTTTAAATATAAGATGTGCATACAAATTTATTGATGTTTTTGCGCTTCTATTCTTATTTGTTACATATTTCTCTCTCCTACATTTATAATGAACACTCACAAACTATTCTCTCATATTTTCGGGGTATTTATAGCACTGGTAGTATGATCATTTCCTCTTGTTTTCTATTGGTTTTGCAGTCAACTTAATCCGGTGTCTAGCCAAAATATGTCTCATAAAAAGAAACGAAGGGAGCATCTTTCTTTCGTGAGCAACTATAATGGATATGGTTCCTGTGTAGTTTCAATGTGGACTGCAAGTTAAGCAGTCCTCGGATCTTAGCGCTGTCCGATCAAGCTAGCGAACAGTTCGGATCATCAACAGTGTGTTGCCACGACAACTTAGTACAATGTATAGTACAGTAAAACAACAACACAGTGTTTTTGCACGGCATTTTTGAAAGATCTAGATGATCGTTTTTTGATTCAATTATCCACTTTCAGCTGCTTAAGTTACCGTCCTAATAATGTATTGGATCTCTTTCCAAGTATGATACTTCATTTGGGCTTTTTCTTTTTTATTTTCTAATGGCTGCAAAAACGGCCCTAAAGCATGGCATTCTTGGTCCATGACAGACTGTCATGGTTTTGATTGGGCAGCCAGGAGGTAAACATCTGCCATTGTTCACCCACATGGTACATGCACCGTGTGGCACCTGCACGCATGCATAGGCCAGTGCAACAAGCAGCAAAAAGCGAGCGCAACCCCTATCACCCCCGGTGCAATCCGCTGCAGCGTCACACCTCTGTTCGTACTTGCTAGCTTTGGCATGCATGTACCAGGAGATTGCTGCAGTTGCCGGCTAGCCGCTGCAGCCTTTCGAGCCCCACTGTGGCTGGGCCATGGACTTGACGGAATTGACCTGTCTATGCATCCGTCCTTGTCGACGCCTGGTTGTGTAGTACGTCGACCACATGCCCGTGTCGTCTCGACCCTTGGCCAGTGCTCTCTCGTCTATGCGCATGGAAATACAGGGGACAAGGATCCTATGTAGTTGCTGCTATAACCGTTAAGTTTGTAGCTGCCGTTCAACCGTTCGATTTAGATACTGTAGCAACCAAATACAGGACGGTACCACGAACGCTGCATGAGCATGGCCACTCCTTCCCTCTTCTTTTTGTGCTTTACCTGCCTGCATCGGCGAAGCTAGGGTCGAAATACAGGAAGAGCTTAAAAGAACAAAGCTAAATTATTATAAACATAATAAATATTGCTACTTACATCAAAATTAGCACATCAAAATTAGCAACAATTAATGATACAATGGTAAATTACACATGATTATGAATGTTCAAAATAAATGAAACAATCGAATAAAGTCTAATCAAAGCCTCTTTGGTTCAATATCAATTAATTGCTGTCTCTTTTTTATGTTTATTTGGAACTTTAAAAACATAAATTGACATGTAGTCACATAATTGCAGATGCCAAAAATCGTAGTGACTGACAGGCCCGGACAGGAGGTATATACCGCATGGGTTAATGCACAGGCCCCCAATATTAAGGGGCTCTATTTTGGACTTATTCTTGTATTACTACTTTCTAATATTTGTATTAGTAAGAGTAAGAATTAATGGATGAATATTTCTTTTTATTCTCTTCATTTTTTAAAAAAATTACTATAAAAATTCACTCCTAAGCAAAACCATGTGCCTTGTTAATATCACTACTACAGAACATTAAATCACTTCCGGTTCCAAACTGGCACCACTGCCGGATATTGGAACCAGCTGTGATTGATCGACAGTGATAGTCGATATCACTGCCGGTCCAAAACTCACTCGTTAAAATCAAAAAAAATATTTGCACCTGGACCACCCTGTATTTACTACGCACGGTCTCGCGCGTCGCAAGTCACAAGTCATGCGATTTTCATGCGAAATACGCGTGTGTGGTTGCTAGGAGTCAAACACAATACCTAATGCTCCGCATGAAGCTTCTTTACCATCTCACCTAACATACACTTCTCAACTACTATAAGATATATTTTCCTTTTATCCCTTTGTAACTGAAAGTTTCAACGATTATCTGGACATTTAGATGACTTCAAATAAAAAAGTTGTCAACTAAAAAGTTTTAGATCTCATCGAGAGCTACAATTTTCATATAAATTTTGTCTCCATCCAACTTCGTATGAAAAACTTATGATTTTTCAAAAATATTATCACTGTATGTTCGGATTCCAAACCGACAGTGATACTTCCACCATTATCACTGTCGGTTCTTAAGAATCGGCAATGATAAGTTACTATCACTACCGGTTCTTCTTTGGTCGAGAATTTATGCCGGTCTAGCTTATGAACCGATAGTGATAGTGTTATCACTGCCGGTTTTAGTCGAACCGGCAGTGACAGGCCGGCAAGAAAGGGGTTTTTTGTTGTAGTGTATTTTAAAGTTTTTGAAACAACTAAATTATTTCTGTAAAGTAATTGTTGCATATAGAATTTTGTTGACAATTACGGTGACTATTGCACATGCAAAAAAGAGGTTATATATTGTCGATGTCCAAGACCTTGGGTCACTTAATCGAACTTACGAAAATATAAATTGTGGGTTCCTAGAGATTAAAATGGAAACAATGGGAATGCTTCTTTATTAGCCAAGCGGCTTTGACAGAGTACACGAATTACAGACTTGATTGCTACAAATGCGAATTGCAAGGTCAGGATTGTGACCTCTCTAACAGCGTGGATCAAACCCCTATTTATCCATGATGAAGAGGCGACAGTTGTTTTCGTTGTGTAACCCAGAGACGTTCCCGCTAAACGGTGTCTTCTTGCCGAAGGGTGCCTTTTCTAGTGATAACTTCCAAGTGGTTATGTACATCTTTCCGACAACTAGTTGCATGGAGACATGTGCGGGGATAACCGCTTGTCCTCGACTAGCTTACTGGTCAGGGTGGCCATTTCACTGGTCGGCGACGACCAGTGTGAAGCTAGATTTTGACCATCTTTGACTGAACTGGTCAGAGATCTAACCGTTCGGATATAGATGGGCTTAATTTGTTTAATGTATTTTGGGCTTTATACTTCACAAGCCTATTACCAGTGCATAGTCACAAATTATTTTGGAGGGCCTAAATAAAAGACAGGCTTTTAATCCTCGTTGTATAGATTGAAGTTGCAATTCTACTTGCGTTCTATAATGAACTAGGAAAGACTTAATGACAGTAGTTGAAATTGATTTAATTTGTAAAATACTAATTACAAGGATATTTGAAGACTTTGATTCAAATAGTACTAGAAGGATGGTACTTTTCAAGTAAAGGTCATATATGAAATTTGTTTTTTAGTGCTATGTATCACATAATCCTTTGTATTGTAAGAAAAAAATTGTACTACAGTTGTGATATCAAATAATTATTTTGCTAATTAAACTTTATTAAGTGCATGGCATAATTTTAAACACTACTACAAAGAAGGCTATCACAGTTGGTTCGAAAACGTCATCACAGACAGTTTTCTGAACCATCTGTCACTACAAAAGAGAAGGCTATCACAGATGGTTCGAAAACGTCATCACATACAGTTTTCTAAACCATCTGTCACTACAAAAGAGAAGGCTATCACAGACGGTTCGAAAACGTCATCACAGACAATTTTTTGAACCGTCTATCACTACTATAGAGAAGACTATCACAGACGATTCGAAAATGTCATCACAGACGATTCAAAAATGTCATCACAAATGATTTTCTAAACTGTTTGTAAGCATGTGTCAGTGATAATATGGCACATCACAGATGGTTTCTGAACTGACTGTGAAAACACTTATCACAGAAGGTTTTTATCTATAACCGTCCATGATATGTCTTGATCACAGACGGTTTGTATATATAACCATCTGTGATATGTATTAATAACAAACAGTTTGTATCTATAACCGTCTATGATATGTGGTGATCAGAGACGATTTTTAAATAGAATTGTCTGTCATATGTTTTTACCTATATGTCTTGGCAAAACTTCCATGATTAGTATCTATTGTTCGAAATTTTCTTCTCCTTAGATATTTATACAACGATATTTGCAAAGCACAACCAATTATAGATTTTAGAATTGAATATTAAAACATCCTAGATGCATCGAGGCAACAGCTTGTTTAATGCGGATGGTCTTAAAATATGAACATTCGTAGCACTTTCATCCCCTTTCTTATTCTAATATTGATGGATTCCAAGGCAAAATCCAATTTCATCCACAGTTCATCCTGAAAGCTATCATACACTTTTTTATCTTTCACTTCTTCATCATCCCCGAATGAGAATATCATATGCAGCCTATTTCCACTCTGGTCTTATGCAGGAACAGGACCAAATTCATTCTAGTCTTGTACAGGAACATGACCAGAGTGATCTTGTTCCTGCACAAGACCAGAGTGAAAATAGGTTGCCTGTCGGGACTCGAATATGAAAATCCGAACCCTTTGTATATTATGCACTAGTCTAAGATCACGCTATTGCACACAGTCACAACATGGATGAATATCGTAATCATACACTGTAGAAACATAACAAAGACTTCATCTATTTAAATATAACCTGTTGAACTACCTTATGGTCAACCTTACATAAATACGTCACACAGAGCTTAGGCTAAGAAATAAGTAAAACTGCAATGGAAATAAATTATTCATAGTAACCCTTCAATTTGCCATAGGCAACTGATAAGGTTCGCACCCTAGTTGATCATCTCCTCCTAGTACTACTCCTCGTAAGCTGGTGTAGACTCTTCTCCAACTGGTGATTTGGTTGTTGCAAGGGTGAGTACATAAAGCACTCAATAAGTTGTGTACAAAATGTAAGTCTATTATATTACATGCATGGCTTATTCCAAATGAATGGCTAAATTGGTTATTTTGCATAAAGTAATATTGTAGGATCGATATATACTAAACTAGCAATCAGAGGGGGGTGAATGATTGTGTGGAAGCTAAAACAAAATTTTTGATCTACTAAAAATTTACCCCAATTCGGACTCAAATAATTGCTTTCGTATTCAACAAAACAGAGTAGATACGTTCGATAAATCGTGAATTCCTGGAGATCCAACCGTCGGATTGACCTGCCATTTTCACTGTAGAAACTAGATTCCAATACGAATCTAACAAAAGAACAGCTCGATCGGACCTACGGATCAAAAGTTATTAAACTCGCAAGCATGCTGTGACAGATTATGACGAGAATTGATCAAACCCTAATTTCGTGATTAATCACAATCTACAAAAGATTAACCAACGAAACTTTGAGGAACACTAAATTAATGCCCTAGAAAGGTTTTGGATGGATCAAATCAAGATTAAACTTGTTGAATCAAGAGAGACAATGAATCAATCTATAGAAACAAAAACAGGGCAACCAAAACGATGGCACTGTAGCAAACCTCCTGTGAACAGTGGCGCGACGATTTACTGTAGCGTCACGATTACTGTAGCAGCGCGAGAAGGCAATGTCCATGCGATCGGTTGGGCGAGGAAAACCTGATTTTTATTTCTTACGGCTAGTGCAGTTCTGATACTCCAAATAAAAGAGTACAAACCCTAATACTTAGCTCTCTCAACTAAACAGGAGACATCCCTCTCCTATTTATACTTAGCAAACATAAAGAGATTGAATACAACTCCACTTCCAACATGGAAAGAGTTTGTATACATCTCAACCTGGCCCAACATGGCCAAAAACAACTCTTGCACGTATGTACAGCCCACATGCTATAAATACGTGACTAACCAGCCTCCATGTGCATGTTCTCTAGCCCGAACGTTCCGCATGACATCCTTGACCACCAAGACCTCAATTCCTCTCTGAATCTAGTCCCGAACCTCAGTTCCTCCATGAACCTAGTTCTGGTCCCATCATCGACCACGTTCGCCCTCGAGCAACACCTGCACACGAATAAACAAGAAACAATTCCGAGCACAAGTCCACGACTTGACTCAACATCAGTCTATGCAACCACTCACACGAGCGCATTGCATCAAGCAAAACTATTACCATGCTATCACAAGCATATCAAGTAAACATCTGAAATAGCACATACCAAAGCACCACACATGCCATGAGCACAACCACTTTGAAATGCCAATTTCATTACTAAGCCAATTTTTCAGCACATGAATTCACAATCTCCCCCTTGATGAAAACATTGGCAACACCACTTAGAATTGAACATTGGCATTCACCTCATAAGAAAAGTTTTTGAAATCAAAAATTTCTAAAATCAAAAGCCAAAGTGACAAACACAAAATCTCCCCCTTTGACAAATATGCAAAGTGAAAAACTCCCCTAGGTGAAAATAAGAAAAATCTCCCCCTAAGATGAAACATGTGAGTGAATAAATGAATACCACTTATGCAAGAACATGTGCATGTCTAAAGCATATATAAAGTTCTCCAAAATTCTCCTCCAAAATTCTTTTAAGTGGCAAAATTCTCCCCCTTTGACAATGGATTCATCAAGAATACAAAAGAGAGAAATTTTTTTTAAGTTTGATAATTTTTTTTGTGTCATGAGCATTCTATGTCATCCACAAATGTTGCAAATTCATCACCAAGCCATGCTATCAAAAATACTTGCACCCTCAAATCTACACATAAACAATGTAGAGTAAGCATAACTAGAAATCAAGTACTATTAACAATTTATTGCATGGCATGATCTCCCTTACTCAACTACCTCAAAACCTGAAATTTTTGTGCAAATCATTGATGCCTTTTGTAAAAAAAACTGGTTTATTGATTGATTGCAACAATAACAATTGCAAGGAATTATATGCACCATCAGCCTTACTTTTCAACCATGCCAAGCAATCACAAGCTTAAGGTTTCATGGTTTGGTCATACACAACCTCTTCCAAGTTCATATCAAAGTGCAATGATAAGCGGTCTCAGTAAAGAAGAAGTGTGATAGTACATAACCTTGATCTTGCATTTATCAACAATCACTCTTTAAGCTTTAGCACTTAATTTTGATAAATTTCATATTTAGCACTTTTTGAGCAGAATCAAGATAGCCAAGAAGGTTCAACCATGACACGATTTAATTCAAGTTGTCATTCCAATTAAATAGTCATGACATAAACTACACCATATATGCATAAACATGAAGTTGCAAAGACCTTGTAGTATAAATATGGCTTCAAATAACATATGTGTATGAAATATAATGCTCATTACTTTTTCATTGTTTTTCTACCTTTTTTTTTGTTTTTCATTTAAGAACCACACAAAATAAAAGTATGTTACAAAGTGTTACAAAGTATTACAAAGTTTTCAAAAACTCCCCCTCAAAACAAACCATCTTAAAAACTTTCTTCAAAATTGTCACCCAATGGGATTAATTTTTTTAAACAAAAGTCTGAAAGAACAATCCTCCCAATAGAGCAAACGAAAGAAATTTTCACCAAAAGTTCATTAACTCCCCCTCAAATGAATAACCAATGAAATCAAAAGAGAGGTGATGATATACATGTGTTTGAGTTATCATGGTATGTTCAGTTAAGCATAAGTATGAATCATGATAAATAAGTACTAAGCATGAAAAGGCATGATATAAGATATAACATAATTGAACATGCCAGGAGATACATATGACCATATAAGCAAACATCTCATCTCATACCACAATTACATATCTGTGAATGTAAAAGATATGAGTGTATAAAATAGCTCACAAAGTAGGTGAACAATTATCGCACATGCCTCTTGAAGTCCATCTCAAGGGTGAGAACCATCTAAGTCTTGATCACATTTTACAAAAGACCAAGATCCACTAAGCTTCTGTTCTCGAACCCGTATCTGAAAAACCTACATAGCACTAGAAGATTTCGAAGCCTCGGCACTGGGGTTAGAAATAAAGCATTTAGGAATCCAGTATTGAGACACATGACGAGTAGTCACAACACGAGTATGCTTATACACAAAAGCAGTTTTAACATGTCTCGTGTTTCCAGCAACAAAAGGTGTTTGCATCACCCTAGGCACATAATGAGGAGTAAAGTATACCTGTCTGAAATTAGACCTAGCCTTAGCCTTTTCTTTCTTTTGTTGTTTGGCTAGTCTAAAGCAAAAATCTACTAAGTGTCCATCTCTACCACAATGAGTGCAAGTGTACTTAACACGATGTTTAGCTTTAGAAGTAGAAGCAACATTTGCATTCATTTAACTCAGATTCCCAATTAAATTCGTGGGCTTGGCAGAAACCCACGAATTTAACTTAAATTCGTGCGTACCCACGAATTTAATTAATTAATTTTGTCGAGTTAAATTCGTGAACTAAATTCGACGGTTTGCTCACGAATTTAAATTAAATTCATGGGTTTTAGCTTAAATTCGTGGGTTTTTGGCCCACGAATTTTTCCCTGATTCTTGTAGTGACCGTTAATGGAAAGGATCATGAGATGATATGTAAGATTGTTATCTACGCCAAGGAAGATACCAAGGCGAGTCACCCCATCAATATCACTGTCAAGAGGTTTACCTTCGATGTTGATATTGAGGAGTCATCACGCCTTGCATTGTGACGCATATGCCATGAGCATACTTACGAACTGAAGCAAACAGTGTTCATACTTCATTCACGAGGAGGTGCAGCTCGAAGCCCAAGTATCGAATAGGCAAATGATGCCACGGTGGTGCACTTGGCTAGATTTGGTGTTGTCCAAGAGGAGGTGATGCAAGATACCATGTAAGAATTGGAGCAAATCTATGAAGCCCTATGGGTTGCTGAAAAAGATCTTCATGATACACACATAAGGGATACTAAGAGGATAGCAGAGCTGGAGGAATCCTTGTTTGTCGTTAAAGTAGAAATGGAAGAGTCGCTGGATGAAGAGGAAAACCCCAAAGAGGTCGAATCTTGCAAAATCAGAGCCTGTGTCTCGAGATGTGCATGTGCGGTTTGATGCTGCTGTTCCTAGTCATCAAGATCGCTTTGCATCGATGCCTGCCCATCTACCATCTTATGCCCTAGGAGAACCTTAACCTGGTTGGCTTGACGAGTGATCGAGTTAATCTAGTCAGTTGAGACTCGTGCATGGAGTCGCGTTCTTGTAAGATAGAAAGTGTCGCCCTTTAGACGTTAGATTGTGTACCTAGGTTGAGTTGGTTTTCATGTTCGTTGGGTATGCAATATGTGTTGTGAAGCCCTTAGGCTCTTGTGAGCAACCATAGCAAGTTACTAAGAAAGGTTGTTTAAGTTGTTGTGTTAAATCTGTTTCCCCTGTATTAGGTATTTGACCTTATCTATGCTTTTCCCTCTCCCATAACCTTGTGAAGTGATGAGTAGATGGTTCAGACTCGAGGAAACAACAAAGCTAGTGGAAATGGTACCCGACCCAGTGACAACCCCAATGGTGGAGCATTTCCTCAACCATTGCCCCAAGTGGACATGCAGAACTTTGGAGCATCCTTGGCTGCTCAAACTCAATTGATGTAAACCATAATGCAGCAAGTGCAAAACTTGACCAATCAAGCAAGTGCAAAAAACGCATCTCAAGCAGTTACCAATGGACACCGTCCTTACTCCATATTATCAGAATTCATGAGGACCCATCCGCTGACATTTTTGGGAATATGTCACCTTTGGAAGCAGATGATTAGCTTAGAGTTATTGAGAGGAAGCTGCACATTACTCAGTGTGAGGGGAATGAGATGGTGATATATGCTTCTCATCAATTGAAAGGGATTGCTACTGAATGGTATGAAAATTACTGTGCTTCTCATGAAGACCAGCTCAATATGTCTTCGAATGAGTTTTTTGTAGCTTTCTGTCAGTATCATGTGCCGAAAGGAATCATGGATCTAAAGAAGGATGAGTTCAAGGCCATAAAGCAAGGAGGCCAATTTGTGTCTAAGTACTTGAATAAGATTACACAGCTTGCTCGTTATGCACCTGAAAATGTTACTACTGATAAGGCAAGACAACCTTGTTTTATGAAGGGCTTGAACTATGGACCACAACTTGGGATGATTACCCATACCATCCCGAATTTTCAGGAGTTGGCTAACAAGTCTCTTATTCTGGAAGACAAGCGCAACAAGCCAGAGGACAACCGCAAGCGCAGAATGGCTCACGTAGAAGTTGCCAAAATCAGCAGAGGATGAGAGTTGCCCCTCATCAGTTTGTTATGTTTCAACCTCAGGCCATGTTCAAGATACCATATCTTGCACCATGTTGATCTGCTCAGAATTTACAAACACCTGTTTAGGCAAATGTTGCACTAGGAGGAAGTCATTAGTCCTTGATCAAGCATTGCTTCAGCTGTAGAGAGTTGGGATATTTTGCCAATAACTGTCTTCAAAGAGGAGGTGCTATCCTTGTTCACTTTAATCTTGGTTCTACACCAACAAAGGCACCTACGCCAAGAATGAATCGTGGCACAAGTGAAGTGGAAGCTACATGCATGCAACAGTGAGAGATTGAGTCAATCACATGACTGCCAATGGAGCTCATGATTTGTCGGGTGTTGTTCTGGATATTTTTCTAGTTAACTTAGTACCCCCAACAATTTTATTTGATTCTGGAGCTTTGTATTCTTTTGATTATCGATCCTTTGCTGTTAAAAATAGTTTGAATATTATGAATCTTAAGTGTATGTTATTAGTCCAATCCCCTATATCAGAACTCCAATCTAACCTAGGTTGTTTGGGAGTTAAGTTGCTTATTGATGGGATTGAGTTTCTAGCAAATTTCATCATGTTGGATCCCCAGTCCCTAGATGTTATCCTAGGTATAGATTGGTTGTCCAAGCATAAGGCTATTTTGGATTGTAGTCGAAAGGTCGTATTATTTGAGAGTTCAAAATGTGAAAAGTGGAATTTCAATCGACTGTAGTTCGTGATTGTCAGTTAATGGTTAATAGTGTGAAAGGTATCAATTTGGAGGGTAAGCTTGTTTTTAGTGAGTACCCAGATGTTTTTCCTGAAGGTCTACCGGTACGCCACCAGATCGAGATATTGAGTTTTTAATTGAATTAGTGCCTTGTACAGCCTAAATAGCAAAGAGACCATATCGGATGCTTACCGATGAGTTGGTAAAAATAAAGAAGCATATTGAAGAGCTGCTAGAAAATGGTTTCGTGATATCTAGTTTGTCGCTGTGGGGAGTGCCAGTTCTGTTCGTCAAAAAGAAAGATTGGAGTTTTAGGATGTGCATTGATTATTGTGCGCTTAATGAAGTGACGATAAAGAATAAATATCCGTTACCCAGGATCGATGATTTGTTTGATCAGTTAAGAGGAGCCAGAGTTTTCTCCAAAATAGATCTCCAATTAGGATATCACCAGTTGAAGATTCGTAAAGAAGATATTCCTAAGACTGCATTTTCAATAAGGTATGGACATTATGACTTTATAGTCATGTCTTTTAGATTGACTAATGTCCCTGCATACTTCATGAACATGATGGACAAGGTTTTCATGGAATATTTAGATAATTGTGCCGTCGTGTTCATAGATGACATTCTTATTTACTCCAAGTCAGAGGATGAGAATGCAGAGCATTTGAGATTTGTGCTTTAAAAGCTTCGAGTGCAAGAATTGTACCTAAGTTCAGCAAATGTGACTTTTGGAAAAAGGAAGTTAAGTTCCTTGGATATGTAATGACTGCCAAAGAAGTTACCATCGACCTGGCAAAGTTAAAGCTATGTTGCATTGGGAGCAACCAAAGTTAGTTACCCAGATTCATAGTTTTTTGAGAAAGGCAGGATATTATGGTCGATTTGTTGAAGGATTCTCTACAATTTCTAGGCCGCTTACGCGATTGCTAAAAAAAGAAAAGAAGTTTGCATGGTCACCGAAGTGTGTGAAAGGTTTTCAAGAGTTAAAGAAGTTTCTGACGACAGCACCGGTGTTAGTGTTGCCAGATATTCAGAGTAGTTTTGATGTCTATTGCGATGCGTTCCGATAAGGACTTGGATGTGTATTGATGTAGACAGAAAAAGTCGTTGCATATGCGTCAAGACAATTGAGACTGCATGAGGAGAATTATCCGATGTATGAGTTGGGGCTATGTACCGTAGTGCATGCTTTGAAGTTGTGGCATCATTATCTCATCGGAAATTGTTGTGAGATATATATGGACCCCAAGAGTTTGTAGTATATTTTTACCCAGTCTGATCTCAATATAAGACAGCGACGATGGTCGAGTTGATAAAGGATTATAATATGTGAATCCACTACGATCTTGGAAAAGCTAATGTGGTAGCAGATATTTTAAGTCAGAAGAATTACAATGTTAACAAGCTGGTTTAGGTGAGTCAGTCTGAGTTGTGCATTGAGTTTTGGAAACTAAAATTCGAAGTGGTTTAGGAAAGTTTCTGTAACACCCAAAAAATTTCATTAATTTAAATTTTAGAGTTATTTTGACTTTTGAAATTTTTTGGAGATTTATTGAAAAGAAATTTGGATTTATTCAAATATGGTTTTTCTTGAATTTAATTAAACTAATATAAAAGTTAATGCAAAGTTTTGTTGGAAATACTTTATTCGAGTTCAGAATGTTCCAAAATATTTTCCAGAATTTTTTTGGATTTTTCCGGGTATTCTTGCTATTTATTTTGGCTTTGTTTATTTATCTGATTTATTTTTAATCAGAAATGTTTTAAAAATTGGGTGAATAGTGTTTGGGCCGAAACCCTTCGGTCCGGCCCAAGTCAACCCGCGCGTCGTCGGCCCGCGTAGTCGCTTCGCCGAAACCCTAGCCGCCACGTGTCCGGTCCGTCGGATCAAGATCTAACGATCATCGTTGCGCCACGTCGCCCGCGTACGTGCGCCATCGGATCGTCGCTGCTTGGAAGGTTGAGATGGAGCCACGTCAGTCCGACCGGGCGTAATCGCCGGAGTTAACGCCGCCGAGCGTTTCCACTCGTTTTGTCGGTGTTTGCGCGCACGTCGATTCGTCTTTATAGTCGCCGCTGAGTGCGTCGTGCAGGGCTCCTCGCGCCGCTTCTTTTGACTCCTCGCACACACGTCGAGACACCCCAGAGACTCTGTTCTATCTCGCCGTAGTTGCTCGAGTGCACTGCCGTAGTTTTTCGCCTTTTGCTCGCCGTCCGTTGAGTCTCTGCCGTCGCCGAGGCCACCGGAGTAGCGCTCTCGCCGAGACGCGTCGAACGCGCCAGTTCTTCACGCCGGAGAGACACCGTAGCGTCGTCAACCGCGTCATCTTCCCCAGCTCCGACAACCTTCGCTCCCTCGCCACCGTTGACTTCGTCAAGCCTCGTCGACCGTTCGATCTGCATCGCACGGTTCTGGTACGTCCACGTCGCTGATCCCTTTTCTTACCCAACGTTAATCTTGACCGTTACATCTAGATTGAACAGCGGTGATTAGATTTAATTTCTGTGCTTGTTTAGATCTTAGCCATTGGATCGTTAGTGTACGCGTGAGATTGCGCCGTGTAGTAAAGATGAACAGTAATCAGCTCGGGTACTGTGGCCCGTTGGATTAGATCTAAACGGTAGTTGTGGATTGAGCTGTGTCGCGTGAATCCGCGCCGTTCAGATTTGAACGTGCGGCGGAGATGACGCCGCGCTCCCACCGAATCATGCGCAGACGCGTGTGCGCGTTGACCGGGGCGGAGACCAGATACGACTGTTGCTTTCGAGCGCACCGCTGCGATCTTGTCACGTGGTTGCGCGTGAACCAAGACGCCACCGAACGTGCGCGAGATACAGCCGTCGGATCCGGGAGTCCCAACGGATGCGCGACAAGTGGAGGCGCAGAACGCGATGCGTCGCCGAGTCGGTGCCCATCCAACTTCAGCTCTGTGTGAGGGGAGTGATAGTGAAGGAAACACCGGAGAGGTTCATTGGTTAAGGAAGAGGTTCCTGAAAGGCTTTGTTATGGGCAATCACCTGTGTGGTGAGCGACTGTATCTTGTGGGTAAAGTGTACAACCTCTGCAGAGTGTCAAATCTATTCGAATAGCTGTGCTCGCGGTGCTGAGCATTGTTCGGGGATTACAGTCAAGGGGTAGATCTTCAAAAATAAAATGTGGAGAGGGTGGCTGTGTACCAGTGCTAAGAATGATCTGTTTAAGGCTGTGTGCCGGAATCTTTGAAGAAAAACTATTGGAAGGACTTAGCATTATATATAACTGTTTCACTGCTTTTAATCTAAATAAGAAGCTAGTTTAAAAATGCTATTTGATGCAAAAGAACCAAGTAAGCCAATTCCTTGGAATAAACCTTGCATGTAGTAATAGCACCGCATTCTGTGCATTACTCGCTGAGTGCCTTGAGTACTCACCCCTCCTTGCCTATCAACCCCAACATCAGTGGAGGAGTCTACGCCAACCTGGGAGGAGGAGTACATTGAAGATCCGGACAATTAGGGGGCAAGCCCAGTCGGTTGCCTGTGGCAAGATGAAGGCTTCGACGAAGTTTATTTGTTTTCCGCTGTTTTCTTTCTAACTCTAATAATGTAAGCCCTGCGTAGTTGATTTATGTAAGGGGACCATAAGGTCGTACAATTCAGTTTATATAAATGTTTGCACTATTTATGGTATCGCTGTAATGTCTGCAATGTGCAACCCTGTAAAGACTGTGTGTGCTAGCGTGATCATGGACTAGCACAGAATACACAGAGGGTCCAGATTCTCTGAATCGGGTCCCGACAGTTTCTTAGCTACTTTGAAAGTAAAACCGACTTTAGAGGATCAGATCAGAGAAAGTCAGAAAGAGAATGAGAAGAACAAAGAACTGAAGTCTAAAATTGATGACGGTAAAGTTAAATTTTTTTCTTTGGATGATCGAGGAACTGTATGGTTCAAGACTCTAATTTGTGTACTTGATCGAAATGACTTGAAGCAATTGATTTTTGAGGAAGCTCATGATTCAAAGTATTCGATTCATCCAGGAAGTGCTAAGATGTATCAGGATCTTAAGGAAAGATTTTGGTGTTCTAATATGAAGCGTGCGAGAACACTCCCTCAACACTATGTGCAAGTCCCATACACATCTGGCCATTGTAATATCTTACCCAGGTTAAACCATAGTTTTACTTTGATTGTAGTACCAAAATACCAGAAACCATAGTTCCCATTATGTCCAAAATTTTCATTTCCGAACAAACAGTGTATCCAACCATTTGTTTGCCCAAGTCTAAAGAATGGCTAATCAAATACGTAATATTTTAGCACACCCCATTGACATTTCTATAATTTATAAACCTACCTTAGGTTTATGAAGGTTGACATGACAATATTAATTAATGAAGTTCCATGAATTATGGGGATATATCTACTAGTACCCACAATAAAATAGTTTAACCAAAAATATACATATGCATAAATAGATTTGACAAAGACAAATTTAATTAATTGAAATATTGGGATCAACAAGGTCAAATTGGGTGCTTGCCTTGCTTGTTGGTTTTGGGGGTGGGGACGAGGTTGTGGGCGAAAGTATCCACAGCGTCGGTGTCTATCCGCAATTTGACAAGAAGCAATAAGAAGCATAAGAATCCAAATAGAGTCAAAACCCAAATATTATTCCATAAATAGAGGGCACACTACTTTAGAAACATTTAGGAATTAGTTTTCCCAAATTTCGAGTTTATTTACAAAAGTTATGGATTTTCTAAGTTTGATAATACTACGAGTCATTTTAAATAGTAATTTAATTTATATAGAGCCCAAATTCAAATAATTTTTCAGAAATGGAAATTTTATATTTTAATTTTAATTTATAAGTTTTTTTTGTAAATTTGTATTTTATTTCTAAATGTTACAAGCATTATAAATTTGAATGTTCTAGGAATAATTCTAATTAGAATTTAATTCTGAACATAGGTTAAATTCTTAATCATTTTATAGAAAATTTTTTTCATGATTTTAATAAAATTTAGAAACTGGTTTGGCTAAATTTGGAGTTCATTTGCAAAAGTTATAAGCATTTGAATATTGTATGTACTGAAAAATAACGTAAAATAGCAAAATACGTTTCCTTTTCTGTTAAAGCGCATTTACCATTTTCTCTGATTTTTAGTTTAACCTCAGTCACTGATATGTGGGTTCCATATGTCAATGACTCTTCTTTTAAATAATGATTCAATTTATGTTTTAATAATTTAAATCCTATTGGGTCCACATGTCAGACTCACATAGTACAAAACCAAGTTTAAATAAAAAATCTGGCATGTGGGACCCCGCTTTTAATGGCTGTGGCTGAGGGAGAAGGTTAATGATAGGTGGGGCCTGCTTGTCGGTGACCCGATAGCAGAGCATAGCGAGGATAGACCCTTTGGATACGGCTCGAGGGTGATCGTCCTCGGCCGTTAACAAGAAAGGCTAGAGAGAGAACTAGGGGAGATAGGGCACTGGTTGATGGCGGTGGAAATCGGTCAAAGATTGCCAGTAGCTACGTGGAGTTATGGAGAAAGCCTAGGGTAGCCATGGGGGTAATCGGGGGTTGATCGTACTTGGGAAGGAGAGGGGAAAGCATCTAGGGGCTAAGAGGAACCCATTTTTGTACTTTGCAGTGATAGGGAGTGGCCGAGGAGCTCTGTCGATGTTCACTAGAACGAAGGAAGAAGACCAGGGTGGCAGCATAGCTGCAATGGGAGGCGACAACGAGTTCAAGGCACATTAGGGATGGTCCAAGAGGAGACAATTGCAATGAGACTCACCAAGGAAGAGTTCAAGGCATAGTAGGGGTGCTCCAAGCGGAGATAATTGCAATGAGGCTCACCAAGGAAGAAGATTCAAGTTGTTTATGTTGTATGTTCTTGCGAGAAATGGAGCTTCTCAAGGCTTCAGCAGTGCGAGCTCCTAGGCCAAAGAGAACAGGGCAACGAGGGGAGCTAGATGTAGCCACGGTTGGGGGTAACAGGTTCAGTGCAAGCCCTTGAGCAGGGTGCTTGGTTAGGGAAAAGACAACTCGGGAGAGGAAACTGTAGGATCTCCTACGAGGATAGGGGCACGTGTGCTTGGGCTAGCGACAGAAAGCAGCTATGCGGTAGGGGCGCAAGTTCCAGTGAGAGCGCGGTGTGCCTCATCGTGCTAGGGCGCACAGTGGCTACCACGACAGGGCTAGGTGGGGTAGGAGACTGCCACGGCAGGTCATGGGTGGCTCGATGGCTGTCGCGGCATAGATCGGCCGCGTCATGGCACGAGCGGCCCCGGCCCACGAGAGAGAGGGACGAGAGAGGAAGGCCGAATAGGGAAGATGCAAATTTCGGCTTTATGCCTCCTTATAGGAAAACGGTTTTCACTAAAGGATGCTTTTCATTTTCATTATTTTTTATTTTCATTTTAGATCTTAATTTGCAGCCAAGCATTCTCAAATTTAATTGAGCTACTAAACTGATTCAAAATCTTATGAAAATTTTTGTGAATCATTCTCACGGGTTATCAGTGTTTTTGCAAAATTTTAGAGCGTGATCAGCTTTGTGGAATTTTATAAAAATCAAATAGGGCTTCTGTTCTTTTTAAGAATTGCTAGTTTTGATTTTCTAGAAGTAGAAACAAATTCAGAAAAATTTGAAACTTTTTGGAGGGATTTTAGGACTATTTAGGATATATATAAATTATCTCTATTCTTTTTATTTGCTTGAACTTATAATTTGAAATTCAAAACCACTAATTTAAGAAACGGCTTCAACTACCTTCTGTGGTAGTATAGCTCGGATGGAGCTTGCTGAGTGCTCCGCTCGTAGATGATCCTCCCGAGCCATGGGAATGCGGTAGCTCGGATTTTTTTCATTGCTAACACTTTACATGGTGCACGAGTGTGGCAGGCAACATGTGTCATCCGCCGCTCCTTTTCATGGTTGGAGAGGGGGCTATTTTTGCAAAAATATTCGGATGGAAGCTAGATATGCAGGAAAAACATACCCAATAGGGCTAGACCAAGCTTTGACTGTAACATGGTTCTGGCTAAGGATGCTAATGGGCCAAAGCCTAGCACATATCTGGTCCAAGCCTAATATTTTTTCATGATCTATTACGGTCTGATCTAAAAGGAGTAAGGTCCAAGCCTAGCCTTGGCGTAAATGAAAACCTGGGCTTTGGTTTGGGCCTTTATCTAGACAAACTATTTGTATGTTGAGTTGATAATTTACGGTGCAATATTCAAGTGATAAAACTAGTTCTATAATTACATATAATTACATATCTCACTTATTAAAAACAAAGGTTGAAAGTTAGAACTTAAAGTATACTACTGAAGTATGTAAAACAAAAAAGAAAGCATTAGTGCTAAAAACAACATTAATTGGTTTACTTGGATAGTGGTGAGATATTTAGGGGCTGTTTGGTTCATAGCCAAACTTTGCCATATATCATGTTAGGCAAGTTTGCTCAAGTTAGACGTCTGTTTGGTTCATAGCAACACCTTTGGTAAGATTCTTTCTTGTCATCTTGGTCACATGCATCATTAACTCAAAAAAGTGTGGAAAAATTCATTTTGTTAGCCAAAGTGTGTCTTCAATTTTGATGGCTTAGCCACTAGCAAGCATGGCAAAATAAAAAAGAAAACTATGTCAAAGCATGGCAACTTTAGTATATGAATCAAATAGGTCCAAGCTTGGTCCAATTTGATCTAGATCTAGTCCAACCTATTTGCTATTTTAGATCAGTCTAATCCAAAAGTCTGGACCTGTCCAAGTTCATTGGCATCCCTAGTTCTGGCTAGAGGTGGGCATCAGGCTGGGCTTTTTTGGGCAAGCCCGAGGCAAGGTGGGCCCGACCAGACCCAAAGCCCAGCCTGGCACGAAGTGGGCTGTGTCATGCCAAGCCCGCAAATCGGGCACGATAGGCAGCACGGCGGCGGCACAACGGCACACCGGCACAACCAGGCCCGACGGCACTACTCTAGGCCCGCGCTAGGGCACGGCGGCCTACAGTAGGGCACGCCGGCTGCAGTAGGGAGGTGGCTAGGTGGGCCGTAGGGGAGTGGAGCGGGGCCTCGCCACACAGTCGCCGCGTCACCCACCGTGCTACGCCATGCCGCCTCACCGCTATGGCCGTTCTCCACCCCGTGACCCTATCGCCTCACCTCCCACACCGCGCAGCCCTGTCGCTTTGTCACCACGCTGTAACAACCTAAAATTTGCCATAATTTAAATTTTGGAGTTATTTTGAATTTTTGGAATTTTTGGAAATTAATTGGAATTTATTTGGATTTATTCAAATATGGCTTTTCATGAGATTTATTAAAATAATGTAAAAGTTTATGCAAAGTTTTATTAGAAATATTTTAGTTAAGTTCAAAATGTCTCAAAATATTTTCCAGAATTTTTCTGTATTTTTTCGGGTATTTTGCTATTTATTTTGGCATTGTTTATTTATCTGATTTATTTTAAATCGGAAATGTTTTAAAAATTGAATGAACAGTGTTGGGCCGAAACCCTGCGTAGCCCAACCCACCGCGTCGTCGGCGCGCGCAGCCGCCCCACCGGAACCCTAGAATCACGCCGTCCGATCTTGATCGAACAGTTGCGAGTGTGCCGCGTCGTTGCGCGTTGTTGGCCTTCCGGTTGAGTCCACGTGGACGGGTGAGATGGAGCCATGTCGTTTCGGCTGCGCTTTCACCGGAGTAGATGCCGCTGACCGTTACCGCCGGTTTCGCCGCCTGTAGCGCGCACGTCAAGGCCCTATTTAGTGCACCGATGCCACCCCCGTGTTGTGCTTTTCGAGACTCATCTGTAGCCCTAGCGCACACCTCCCGAGCCGCCGCCGTTTGCCCGCAAATGCTCGCCATAGTAGCCGCCCTATTCCGCCGCCATTTTTGCCCCATTCCGCCGCCGCCGGTCCATCTCTGTCGTCGCCAAGGTCACCGGAGTATCGCCCTCACCGAGACGCGTCGAATGCGCCAGTTAACATCGTCGGAGACACCCTCCAACGCCACCGACGCCTTCATCTTCCCCAGCTCCGGTAATCTACTTATTTAGCACTGCCGTCGTCTTCATCAAAATTTGTCGTCCGTTCGATCCGCATCGCACGATCTCG
The DNA here is from genome assembly GCA_036346275.1 of Otatea glauca. Taxonomy (NCBI): domain Eukaryota; kingdom Viridiplantae; phylum Streptophyta; class Magnoliopsida; order Poales; family Poaceae; genus Otatea; species Otatea glauca. The sequence continues at coordinate 13,560,985 of CM070729.1, read as the reverse complement.
GTTCGTCCACGTCTTCCCTCTCCTGTTTAAATCCTAGCGTTAACTGTGGCCATAGATGTGTAGATGAGTGGTTATGATTGGATCCAGTGTTTGTTCTTTAGTTTAGATCTGAGCCGTTGCTTTGTAGATGAACGATCCAGATGAGTTCGCATGGTTTAGAGTTGTGTAGATCTTGGCCGTTGGATCGATATTGGACGCGTGAGATAGTGTCGCGTCGCCCTGTTGCATAGTGTTCCGCTCGGGTGCCATGGGCCGTTGGATTGGATATGTGCGGTGATTGTTGGTTTGGGCTGTGACGTGTGAATCTACGCCGTTCAGATTTGAACGTGCGGCACGGATGACGCCGTGCCCACACTGAATCATTAGCGGACGCGTGTGCGTGAGGTTTGAGGTGATGACCGCAATCTCAGTAGTTGATTTCAATCGGACCATCGAGATTTCGCCGCGTGTATGCTCGGATATCGAAGCGCCGTAGTAGCCGCCCTGTTCCGCCGCCATTTTTGCCCCATTCCGCCGCCGCGGTCCATCTCTGTCATCACCAAGGTCACCGGAGTATCGCCCTCACCGAGACGCGTCGAATGCGCCAGTTAACGTCGTCGGAGACACCCTGCAACGCCACCGACGCCTTCGTCTTCCCCAGCTCCGGTAATCTACTTATTTAGCACTGCCGTCGTCTTTGTCAAAATTTGTCGTCCGTTCGATCCGCATCGCACGATCTCGGTTCGTCCACGTCTTCCCTCTCCTGTTTAAATCCTAGCGTTAACTGTGGCCTTAGATGTGTAGATGAGTGGTTATGATTGGATCCAGTGTTTGTTCTTTAGTTTAGATCTGAGCCGTTGCTTTGTAGATGAACGATCCAGATGAGTTCGCATGGTTTAGAGTTGTGTAGATCTTGGCCGTTGGATCGATATTGGACGCGTGAGATAGTGTCGCGTCGCCCTGTTGCATAGTGTTCCGCTCGGGTGCCATGGGCCGTTGGATTGGATATGTGCGGTGATTGTTGGTTTGGGCTGTGACGTGTGAATCTGCGCCGTTCAGATTTGAACGTGCTGCACGGATGACGCCGTGCCCACACTGAATCATTAGCGGACGCGTGTGTGTGAGGTTTGAGGTGACGACCGCAATCTCAGTAGTTGATTTCAATTGGACCATCGAGATTTCGCCGCGTGTATGCTCGGATATCGAAGCGTCGCCAAGGTTAGCGTGAGCGTGGATCTGACCGTTGATTGAGGGGACGGTCCAGATCTGGCCACGTGGGTGCACGGGATATGTGGAGAGCCGAGCCGTGCGCGTCGATCCGGCCGTTGGATGTGAACGGTCGTGATGCTGACACGTGTTCGTGCATGAATCTCGAGGCCAGTCGGGTGATGTCGTGGTGGCGTCGATCTTGGCGTCAATTGGTGGGGTCGGTTGCAGCGTTACGTGGACCGAGTCCATCAGGGACGAGCGAACCGTGGACCCAGTTCATGGACCGAGGCAACGTGGTAGCACCAGGAAATGCCACGTGTCAGTTGACGTCATGCTGACGCTGTAAATCGAGTTTCGTTTGAAAAATAATTATATTAATTCGGTTTATCCTTTTTAAATATAATTGCAAACTTTGAAAGGCTATAACTTTTGTGTTTTAACTCCGATTGAGATGATTCTAGTTTCTAAAAATTTGTAAAAGTGTGCTCTTTCTAATGGTGAATTTTATTTGAAATTTTTAGGTTATCTAGTCTACTGTTTTGGTTATTTATTGCATATATTATTTTTATGCGTAGACGCAAATTTGCCGGAAAGTTTCGAGGAAGAGTTCATCGCTCAAGATCAAGTTTCGGAACACGACCAGCAACTCTTTGAAGGCAAGTGATGCTTTGACCATTTTTTTCCCAGTTTTTTTAAATGTATTTTGCTTTGAAATTATGCATGCTAAATTAATTAAAAATGAATTTGAATTAATTTGGGTAACGTAGTTAATCAACCCATATTGTTATTGCCACCTTGATTTATTATTTGTGTGCCCTAAAATCATTGCCACCCTAGGATTGCTTGTATCTAGGATTGCTTGTATTGGTTGGATGTTAATATGATGCCAACACTGGGAAGGCTAGACCGTGATTAGATGCTTAGCCCTGCAACAGGTCATGAATGACTTTTTGGAAAACATATTAGTGTTGATTAATGAAATATGGAATGTATTTGAAAACAATGTGATGATGCTACGTGATGATATTGAAGTACGGAGACATGTGTGGTTATGTGCCGATGTTGAGTTATTGTTGGCATGTGTGCACAATAATCAACTGGGTGGGAATTGATTTAGACTGGGGCAAGTGGCAAGAGGCTTTGTGTCAGGTGGGCCTGTGTGGCTATGAGTTGTTGAGTGTGTTAGTCTGTTTGCCACATTGGGGCTGTGTGCTACTGTTGAGAGAAGGAAATCTTGCCTTGGTCAGCTAAGGACTCCACCTTACAAGTCTTTGAACTGAGTCATCCGTGCAACCGCATGTCTGGTAGGGGACAGACCTAGTTGATTAGGGTTCTGATATCTTTCCTCTGAAACCTCAGGTGACAAAGTGGTGATGTAGCGTGGGGGTGAGTACTGTATGGGGAGAGTACCTGTGCTACTGCTTGGTGCCCATCCAACGGTGTTGGATTGTCCTATACTTCGACTCTTTGTGAGGGGAGTGATAGTGAAGGCAATACCGGAGAGGTTCATTGGTTAAGGTAGAGGTTCCTGAAAGGCTTTGTTACGGGCAATCACCTGTGTGGTGAGCGACTGTATCTTGTGGGTAAAGTGTACAACCTCTACAGAGTGTTAAATCTATTCGAATAGTCGTGCTCGCGGTATTGAGCAATGCTCGGGGATTACAGTCAAGAGTTAGATCTTCAAAAATAAAATGTGGCAAGGGTGGCTATGTGCCAGTGTTGAAAATGAATTGATAAGGCCATGTGCTGAGATTTTATGGAGAAAAACCATTTGCAGAACTTGGTACTATTTATAACTGTTCCACTGTTTTTAATCTAATTAAGATATTAGTTTAAAAGTGCTGTATGATGCCAAAGAACCAAATAAACCAATTCTTGGAATAAGCCTTGCATATAGTAATAGCACTGCATTCTGTGCATTACTTGTTGAGTGCCTTGAGTACTCACCCCCCTTGCTTATCAACACAACATCAGTGGAGGAGTCAACGCCAGCATGGGAGGAGGAGTTCATTGAAGAGCGGACAACTAGGGAGCAAGCCCAGTCTGTTGCCTGTGGCAAATTGATGGTTCCACAAAGTTTATTTTGTTTTCCGCTATTATTTTTTGTTTACTCTGATAATGTAAGCCCTGCATGGCTGATCTTATGTAAAGGAGACTATAAGGTCATACAACTCAGTTTATATATAAATGTTTGCACTATTTATTATTGTATCGTTGTGATCGTCTGTGATGTCCAACCCTGTAATGACTGTGTGTGCTAGCGTAATCCTGGACTGGCACAGAATACACAGAGGGTCCAGATTCTTGGAATCGGGTCCCGACACGCCGTGGCTGCCGCAGTGGGGAGGCGAGGAGGGATGTGACGGGGCGGTGTGGAGGCGAGGATGGAGGTAGCGGCGTCGCGGGGTGGAGAATGGCAGTGGCCATGGCTGGACGGTAGGGGATGGGAGGAGGGAAGCGGCGGTGCCGACCGGGGTGAGGTGACCGACAGAGCCAGACAGCAGGGGATCGAGGGAAGGGAGAGAGGGAAAAGATGGGGGCAGGAGCCAAGCCAGGCTCGCAGCGCTCGAGAAAACCAAGGAAAAGGAGAGAGAGGAGGGAAAAGAGAGGGAGAGAGAGGGAAAAGTGGGGGTTTCGTCCGACGTCGCGCGATTTTGTCGGGAAAAAGTGAGGGAAAAGATTTGCCCAACGGGAAGATTCGTTCAATTTTTAGATTTTCCTCTCCCGCAACATTCAACGAATGACAGAAATGATAGTGATGTGACGCGTGAAAAGAAATAAAGTTAATTTTAACATCCATCCCGTGCGGCCACGCCTAATTGCAACAGGCATTTCAACTATCATTTGCTCGCTAATCACTACAAAATCAGCCAGAGCGCTCCCATTTTTTCGACACTTCAGCACATCTCTCTCGCTCTCTCATTTGCTTAGCACATCCACTTTTTCTCTCATTTATTCACTCTGTTTACTCTCTATTTTCTCTCTTTTTTAGCTCTCCCGCCACGAAACAAAATGTTTGGTAAGAGCAAGAGCAGAAGAGCACGCCCTCGCTCTCTAAAATCCCATCGTTGGGATCAATAGATCGATCCGCGCCAACTCTCCCCGGCATGGGAGACTATGGCATAGATGACCGTCATCTAGACGGTACGCACGGCATCGATTATACCTCATAAATTCCTGAGGGGCGGGCATCGGTATCCGTACTGAGCTATGATTGTGCTACATCTTTGCATCCGGTAAGGGCGTCGGTATCTGGCTCCAGCTCGAGCTCCAATGCCACTACATTGGTGCATTCGAGATGAGCGTCCATATCCGGCAATCGACGGGCATGGTGCTGGCAACATATGGATATAACCGTCAAAATTGTGGATAGGCATGCGGTAGTTCATAGTATTTGTAAATACTGTCAATTCTAAATTATCTGCACGTGCATGTGGAGGAATAGGTCATCTCCAGCGGCACATGGAGGATTGAAAAAGATATCGACAGGACGGAGGCCGGGTGAGGGCGTCTAGACACAACTCAACTTAAACACTAACGGTTCGATAAGTACATGGGTATACAACGCCGATGTTTCTAGAGAAGAAATTGCACGTTACATAGTTACGGTGGATTTTCCACTTAGAATAGGAGAGAGCTCTAGTTTTGAAACGATGGTACAATGTGATTTTTGCCCACAATACCAACATGTTAGTATGAGAATAACTACACGTGACATATACGCAATGTACTCAAATAAACTACCAATGTTGAAATTGGCCTTCACGAGAGTTAGTTATTCTTTTGCCTTGATATCAGATATATGGACTTCCTCCCACCAAAAAGCAGGCTATCTTAGCGTTGTCGCACATTACCTGGTCGACGTCTACATCCTAAACAAAAGGGTCATAGGGTTTAGGCCAATTGATGAGGCACACACCGGAGAGGATATCGCTAACCGTGTACTTGAGGTAATTACTGACTTTAACTTAGAAAATAGAATTATTTCCATCACTCTTGACAATGCCTCAGCTAACACGGCAGCTATGGAGCATCTCTCACAGCACCTGCAGACTTTTGTTGGAGGTTTCGTACTCCACCAGAGATGCGTATGCCACATCATTAATCTCGTTGTGCAGGCAAGTTTGGATATAATGAAACATACTTTTAACAACATGCGTGATGCTATCAATCTTATTACAGGTTCGATTATAAGGTTTGCCCAGTTCTCGAAGTACTATAGGGCCAATAATAAGCTACTAAGAAGATTTAACCTTGATATGTGTGGAATATATGAAATCGGGTATCTCCATGACCGGCCCAGCATCGTCTGAGGAGAAGACAGGCCCAAATAGGAGGCCCGAAGAATGAGCCCCGCGCCAGGCCTTGTTGCTGTATGGAAGGGGGCACAACTTATAGATAGTTATTCATGTTTGGATATAAAAGATACAGTTGTAATCTGAGTCGCTGATAGGGTAGATAAAGATGTAAACTCTATCCTGTAACCGACTACAATCTTGTAACCGATCAGAATCTGCTAGCCGATTAGGACTCTGTAAAATCGCCCCACCCCCGGTATATAAGGGGGAGGGCGGGCAACGCCATAGGCATCAGATCAGATTAGCCCATCATATCGCCCAGAGCACTTAGCGCTTTGAGCAACCTTAGATCCAAGAAATCTGCATAATCCCAGCACGCAGGATTAGGGTATTACCTCCATCGCTGAGGGCCTGAACCTGTCTAATCCCTTGTCTTGTGTGACCTTCGAGTTTGAGATCAAGCTCCTACCCCATAAATTCATTGTCGACTACAAAAGTCGACAGTTGGCGCGTCAGGTAGGGGAAGCGCTTCAAACTTTTCCTACAGACTCGATGGCAGCAATCGGTGGATCCGTCGCCACCTTCGTCGTCGACTAGACCTTCCGCTTTGGAAGCCTGGACTTCGTCGCAGATATGCACGGAGAGCTTGTCTGCCTGGTCCAAAACCAGATCCAATCTGGCGATGATCAGGCCAACCCATCTCAGGTATGCCGCTCTGAATTATCCAAGAAACCAGTCGGCGTGATGAAGAACTGCTGCGATTCTCATGGCATCTTCGCGATCGAGGAGCAGCGGACCGATCTCCAACAAGAAGACTGAGAAGCTGCGGAGGAAGATCGTCTTCGTAAGGGTAAGGAGGTGCTGGCACAATCTCTTCGATCACGCGGCCGCAATGTCCGCGAGGATATCTTGCAGTCCAGATTGGGAGACCAATCCATCTTCCGCACGCCGACACAGAACGTCATCGCCTCCAAGATGCTCCTTGACACGCTGAACCCGATGATTGCATCGGATAGCCCAGCGGCCCCGATCGTGGCCCAAATCAAGGCCATGGTGATGGCGGCAGCGATCCAGCAGAACCAAGAAAAACCAGTGGGTGAAGCGAACTCGCGTTCCCACGAGGCTACTCGTGTCGCCAGCAATCGGACGGCAACCAGTCGGAATACCGACAATCGGCGCCACACACCACCAGTCGGGGACGCTCGCCGAACTCTCAACCACGACCTTCGCCAGGACATCACGGCCAGGCGGCAAGAGCGGGATGAGGAAGAACGACGCGGACGCCATGACGACTACGAGCGTTTCGGCACTGGCCTCGATCGACGAAGCTATCCCAGGTACGATGACTGCGACGACCACAGAGACCATCATCGCCGGGGTCGGAACAACGACGAACACCGAGTCATGGGCTCGCCGCGCCGTACTCCGCCCCGACGTGTTGACGACCATCGCCGAGCCAGAGGCTCGTCGCGTCGGACTCCCCCTCATCATGATGAGAGATCTATCGACGGGATCCGGGCGTTCACTCCTCAGCTGCGCCAAGTGGTATGGCCCAAAGGATTCAACCCCAAGGGCATTGTAAAATTTGATGGGGAACGAGATCCGGAAGCTTGGCTACAAGTCTACGCTCTAGCAGTAAAGGCGGCCGGGGGCAACCAGACTGTAATGGCAAACTATCGCGGTCAATCTCACTCCCTCGACTCAAGCATGGCTCACGGGACTACCCGCGAACTCAGTGGACTCCTGGAGCGATCTTTACGGTCAATTCATCGCTAACTTCCAGGGAACCTACGAGAGGCCTGGCACTCCGTGGGACATGTATCAGCTGCACCAGAAGAAGGACGAGATGCGCTGAGGGACTTCATCCGGCGTTTCATACAGAAGAAGAACACCATCAGGGATGTATCTGAAGCGGTGGTGGTGGCGGCCTTCCAGAAAAGGGTAAGTGATCCTGATCTAATCAAAAAAATATCCAGGAAACCCCCAACCTCTGTGAAGGAGATGTTCACACTGGCCGACCGCTACACCACGGCCTCAGATGCCCTGGTCGAGCGGCAAGAAGATCGCCCCGCAACAGAAGAATAAAGGCGACAAGCCCGAATCCTCCAAGCACAAGGACAAGAAGCGGAAGGGCGAGGAGTTAGTCGCGGTGTCCGAGCAGCCAGCCCCGAGCCATGCGGAGGGAGGGACCCGATTACAGCACCGTCATGGAAGCAATCTGTCCTTTCCACCCTAAGGGAAAGCACGCCGCCAAAGACTGCTTCACCTTGAAGCGTTTTGTGCGGGAAAGCAACAAGCAGCCGATTCTAGCAAAAGACGAGGCGGCAAAGAAGAAAGACCTTCCAAATAAGGATGATTTCCAAGAGCCCGAGCAGGAGTTGAACTATATCTACAGGGGCTCAACGGGATATGAGTCCAAGCGGAAGCAGAAGCTCCCCGCACGGGAAGTCAATGCGGTGGAGCCAGCGACCCCCAATACCTTAGGTGGTGTGAGGTCCCGATCACCTTCGATCACTCGGATCACCCCAATCGGGTTCTACAATCGGGTAAGTTCCCTCTGGTTCTCGACCCTGTTATTTGCAATGTGAAGCTCAAGAAGGTATTAGTCGATGGGGGGAGCGGCCTCAACGTCTTATTCGCCAAGACATTCGACGATATGAACATTCCCCGCTCCGAGCTCAGGCCAAGCTCCCAGCCGTTCCATGGTGTGATCCCTGGAGCGTCTTCGTTCCCACTCGAGCAGATTTCTTTGCTTGTTACATTCGGTACCAAGGATAATTTTCGGACCGAATATATCAATTTCGAAGTGGCCAATTTCGAGACAGCGTACCACGCTATCTTGGGAAGGCCAGGCCTGGCTAGATTTATGGCCGTCCCGCACTACACCTACTTGATGATGAAGATGCCGGAACCCAGAAGCATCATCACGGTGCGTAGCGACGTGAAGCGATCTCTGGAGTGCGATCGAGAGAATTGCGGGCTAGCCGAGCTGCAGGAAGCAACCGCCGAAGGGAAGAAAGTCCAAGAGGAGGCTGCCACATTCCAGAAAAAATGCGACGTACCGTCCAAGAAGCAGGCCACGTCAGGGATAAAGCCCGGCGAGGGGACCAAGAGAATCAACCTCGACCCGTCCGACTCATCCAAGACAACTTTGATCGGGACAGGGCTCGATGGTAAATAGGAAAGCGCGCTCGTCCCCTTTCTTCAAGCTAACAAAGACATCTTTGCCTGAAAATCCATCCGACATGCCGGGTGTTTCGAGAGAGGTGATCAAGCATTCCTTACACGTCGACGAAAAGGCAAAGCCTATCAAGCAAAGACTCCGGCGGTTCGCTCTAGATCGTCGGAACGCCATCAAGCAGGATATCACCAAGCTATTAGCTGCAGGTTTCATCAAAGAGGTGTATCACCCCGATTGGTTGGCAAACCCTGTACTAGTTGAAAAGAAGAATAAAACTTGGCGCATGTGCATTGATTATACTGATCTCAACAAGGCATGCCCGAAGGATCCCTTTGGTCTGCCTCGAATCGATCAGGTGGTTGACTCGACTGCCGGGTGTGAAATTCTGAGTTTTCTCGACGCCTACTCACGGTACCATCAGATTCGCCTAAAGGCGGAAAATCATATCAAAACTTCGTTCATCACGCCTTTCGGAGCCTTTTGCTATACCACGATGGCGTTCGGGTTGAAAAACGCTGGTGCAACGTACCAGCACACAATTCAGCGATGTTTTCACGCCCAGCTCGGGCGCAACGTGGAGGCGTACGTGGACGATGTTGTGGTAAAAACATGGGAGAAAAAGGACCTTATCACCGATCTAACCGAGACATTTGAGAGTCTAAGGGCCTTCAGCATGAAGCTTAACCCCGAGAAGTGTGTTTTCGGAATATCTTTGGGAAAACTGCTCGGGTTTATCGCATCACAGCGAGGCATTGAGGCCAACCCAGAGAAGATCAAGGCCATATCAAACATGGAACCGCCGACTTGCCAGAAAGACGTCCAGAAGCTCATAGGATGCATGGCGGCGCTCAGCAGGTTTATTTCTCGGCTGGGTATGCGAGGTATGCCATTTTTTAAACTCCTTAAGAAGCAGGACAAGTTCCAATGGACTCCAAAGGCACAACAGGCATTTGAAGACCTGAAGATCTTTTTGACGACGCCCCTGGTTTTGGTCTCCCCAATGCCAGAAGAACCTCTGTTACTTTACATCGCGGCAACAACTCATGTAGTCAGCGTCGCAATCATCGTCGAACGGGAGGAACCAGGCCATGTGCAGAAGATCCAACACCCCGTCTACTTCGTCAGCGAGGTTCTGAGTGATTCTAAGGTGCGGTATCCACAAGTACAGAAATTATTATATGCCGTACTCCTAACATCTCGCAAGCTCAAGCACTACTTTCAAGAGCATACTATTTCGGTGGTCACCTCCTTCCCAATAGGAGATATACTCCACAATCAAGAGGCCACTGGGAGAATTGCAAAGTGGGCAGTCAAGCTCGGAGCCTTTGATATCTTTTTCAGGCCTCGCACAGCCATCAAATCTCAAGTGCTCGCCGACTTCACCGCCGAGTGGACGGAACTTCAAAGCCCGACGGTCGTTAAGGAACTCGAATATTGGACCATGTACTTCGATGGCTCCCACATGCTCAGCGGCGCGGGGGCTGGTATAGTGCTCATATCACCAAATGGAGAATGGTTAAGGTACGTCCTTCAAATTCTTTTTCCCGCATCGAACAACGCCGCCGAGTACGAGGCACTCATCTATGGGCTCCGTATCGCCATATCACTCGGTATCCGACGTTTGGCGGTTCGCGGAGACTCAATGCTTGTGGTTAATCAAGTGCAAAAAGAATGGTCCTATATCGAAGACAACATGGCAGCCCATTGCCAAGAAGTACGCAAGCTAGAAGGCAACTTTGACAGCCTGGAACTTGTTCATGTACTCCACCGAGATAATGAAGCGGCCGACGAGCTAGCGAAAATGGGATCCTGCTCGATCTATAGTGCCCATAGGAGTGTTCGTCGAAGAAATTCGCAAGCCCACAATTAGCACTCGATCGAAGGCGGACACCCCAGCCGAGAAGAGCGCAGAAGCAGAGGTCCTAGTCATTACTCCCGATTGGACAGCCCCGTATCTGGACTATTTGATGAAGGATAAGTTACCCGAAGACCGTGTACAAGCCGAACGAGTAATGCGCCGAAGCAAGAGCTATGTGGTGATCAAGGAAGAACTATATCGCAAGAGTTCCTCTGGTGTACTACGACGGTGCATATCAGAATAAGAAGGGAGAGTACTTCTCAAGGAAATCCACTCGGGAGTTTGTGGGAATCATGCGGCGTCGTCAACCTTGGTCGGCAAAGCATACCGACAGGGATTTTTCTGGCCGACTGCTGTCACTGACGTGGAGGACGTCATCCGGACATGCGAAGGATGTCAATTCTTTGCACGTCAGATAAACAAACCAGCACAGGAACTACATACCATCCCCATAACCTGGTCGTTTGCCGTTTGGGGGTTCGACATGGTGGGACCCTTAAAGAAGGCTCAAGGCGGTTATACCCATCTCTTCGTGGCTGTTGATAAATTCACCAAATGGGTGGAGGCCAAGCCAGTCGCGACAATAACAGCGGCAAAAGCCAAAGAGTTCTTCAATGAAATCGTGGTTAGGTTCGGTGTCCCAAACCGAATTATCACAGACAACGACACCCAATTCAGGAGCGGCGTGTTTCAAGACTGGGGCGACGGACTCGGAATAAAAATCTGCTTCGCATCAGTAGCGCACCCCCGGAGCAACGGACAGGTCGACCGTGCCAACGGCATGGTGCTACAGGGCCTGAAGGCAAGGATTTTCGATCGGCTAAAGCCATACGCCACTCGATGGGTGAAAGAATTACCTTCGGTACTATGGGGGCTGCGAACCACACCCAGCAGAGCAACCGGGCAGTCACCTTTCTTCCTGGTGTACGGCTCAGAGGCAGTCCTCCCCATCGAGTTAGAATTCAGATCCCTGAGGGTCCGGAGCTATGAAGAAGTCGCCTCGGAAGAAAGCCGGCTAGAAGATCTCGACCGACTGGAAGAAGCCAGGGACGTCGCGACAATTCAATCGGCAAAGTATCTCCAAGGCCTACGGCGCTATCACGGTCGCAATGTGAGGAGCCGCGCATTCTCCAAAGGAGATCTGGTCCTTAGAAAGAATCAAAAATGCGAGCATAAGCTCTCGCCATGCTGGGAAAGCCCTTACATCGTCGATGAGGTGATACACCCTGGAGCTTACAAGCTCAAGCGAGAAGACGGCACGACAGTCAGCAACACATGGAACATAGAGCAGCTACGTCGTTTCTTCACTTAAACTTTGTAAATCAAATTGTTCCATTATGAATGAAATTATAAATATTTAAAGTTATTTTTTACATAATCTTCTCGATGTCTAAACGTCCGAGTGCTTCGTTGGCGTGACATGTCGAAACCACCCGGACAAAAATGCACGTCCGAAGGAAAAATACAAGAACAGGAAAACGCTTTTATATATATTCAATTTACAGGTCCAAAGTATCTACAACAGACACAGATGTGTCCATGACCTCCCAGAGCTCGGCGGCCCGGTCCTCATCAACGTTGCGGGCGTAGCCTTCCTTGATGGCCTCAAGATCCACTCGGGGATAAAGCGACTTGGTGATCGCCAAAGCCTGTCTAGCACCATTGGTCACTGTCTCCTTCAAGAGACCCTTGAGCGCCTCGGGGGCTTCCTCCAGCCGAGGGATAACCTGGTCCCTGCTGAGTGGCCTCTCGCCCCCGGGACAAAGCGAACTCAGCAGCGGCTCGGAGGCCTCCTGAAGCTTGGCACAAGACGTCTCAAGGGCCTCAACCCTCTCATTGAAGACGGCATATTGTGCCCGCATTTTGAATTTATAATCTGCAAGACAAAACATTAAAGGAGGCAAAGAAGACACGAAAGGGCCAAGTCGCCGGTCATACCTTCAAGCTCCTTCTCTGATTTCGTCCTAGAAGCCTCCGCGCTTTAAGTTGGCCTTGAAGCTTCGTGACGGCAGAATCCCGAACTGACCTAGAGATAAGGAGATCAAGACACCAGAAGATTAAATGAAGGCACAGGGTAGCCTAGGAAATAGCTACCTCGAAGGGAGCCGACAACGTCCAACTTCTCCTGGCGCAGAACCTTCTGCTCCTCTCGCAGCGCCTGGACCTCCGACCGGAGAGAGCACAGCTCGGCCGCATGCCCGGCCTTGATACGTTCCAACTCGGCCAGATATTCCTGGCGCGTTCGGATTTCAGGGAGCATCTTCGAAGTATTCAGCCTTCTTTTCGGAGCGCTCCCCTATTTTGTATAAATAGTCACGGAGAAAGGTAACTACATGATAAACTTTGCAAGCAGAAAGACAGCAAGTGTAGAGGAGTGCCTACCCGGGCCAGGCGCGCACAAGCCGTGGCATGACTATAAAAGTCATTTCTCTCCTTCTCCTCCTCGAGTCCTTCGACAGTGGACTCGGCCGAGCCGCAGGCTCACAGGATATGGGAGCCGAGGGTGCAGAAGCTCGTGCTGACGGGTCCCGGATCTTAGGACCGCCAGTCGGGCGCTGGGGCTTCGCGGGGTCTTTGGCCTCGCCTTTTTCCCCTTTTTGGCAGCAGGATCTCCCGCAGGAGAGCTCGCCCACCGCTTCGAAGAGTCGCCCACGCCAGCAGGCATTTCCGGAAGGGGCGCGTCACTAAAGAAGGCAACACGGTCCTAGAAAGGAAGACTAAAAGTTAGCAGACATTCAGAGACAAAGGCAAAAATCTCTCAAACTCGCTCACCTCAGGAGGGGGGTGCGAAGCAGTAAAAGACTTCGGGCATCTGACAAGGGATACGTCGACGCTCGGGATGAAGAATTCGCTGACCCGAGCGAATATGTGTTCCCTCAATAGCTCATCGGGCCGTTCCCGGGTCGGGTCATCTTTCCCTTCGTATGCGAATCCCAGGTGAACTCGCTCTTTGGTGTGCCAATGAGCAACAAAGTGCGAGCGGACCTACCTGTGAGTCCACCCTCCTTCATTTTTTTGATCAGCGCCAGAAGGTCATACACCTGGTCCATGTCGGCGGAGTCGGGGGTGGACACCCAAGAAAGAGACGCCTTGGGACGACGCCCGGCAAAGGAGGGAAGGGCAGGATCGGGGTTGGCGCAATAGAAACACTCCTGATGCCAGCCTTTATTGGAGGTTTTGAAAGGAATTGCGAAGTAATTTTTCTTCAGCCCCTCCCGTAGCTGGAATCCGGCTCTTCCAACAACCTTGGGGCCGCTATTTGAAGGATAAGGTTTCAAAAGGTAAAAATGGCGAAACAGATTGAAATGGAGGCTGACGCCTAGGAAGGCTTCACAAAGATGAACAAAAAGGGAAATCTGAAGTATGGAATTGGGATTCAAGTTCACCAATTCGATCTCATAAAAGAAGAGAAGGCCACGAAGGAAAGCGCAGGATGGGAGGCCCAGCCCACGCTGGAAGAAAGATTCAAAAACCACTACCTCTTCAGGGCGAGGAGTGGGGATGGATTCACCGGCAGCCAGCCGGGCAGAGATCAAGGCCATGTCTGGGAGGATCCCATCGTATACCATAGACTGCAGTTTCTCTTCTGTTGTAGTCGAAGTCGTCCAATCCTGGGGCAAGGGATGCGAGGAAGTAGGAGAAGACATCTTCGAAAGAAAGATCTACTGCGGCGCAAAAATGCGAGCGCAGCGGTGGTTAACCCTAGCTGCGGAGAAGTCGAAGAAACAGGGAAGCACGAGAGAGCAGGAATGCGCGCTGATGGGATGAACCGTCGGGCGATGCCTGGTTTAACCTTTAAAGGAGGGAGAAAATTAGGTTTTCGCCGAACTGGCAGGAAAAAAGATTGCGAAACATCTCGTGCTTCTGGATTCCCCATAAATGATTTGCAGGCCAGACGTTCTGACTCACAGAGACAGGCGCGGCTTGACCAAGTCATGCTTGGGACACGTCGCTCCCCACGATGAGATGTTTTCTCCACTTACCATACTAAGTGGGACGTGGATGTCCTTCAACTTGGATAAAAAATATATCTTCTCATGATATGCCCCACGATGGGTCGTTAGGTGGTTACCGCATGTTAGAATCATATATCACGGGTCGAGCCCAAGCAGGCACCAATCCAATGGTATGCTCCATGAGGGTCGAAAAGCTGTGCGTCGTAATAAACGAGTACGGATACCATTCGGATAAAACTCTAATATGTCCCAAGTTGAACCAGAGCTGTATCTTACACCAGTCGGGTACAAGTATCACTCGGCCATGAACCAAGGAAAAATTCGGTATGCTCCAAGTTGAGCCTAAGCTGTATCCTACACCAATCGGATATGGGTACCACTCGGCCAAGAGCCACTTAAATCCTGATACGCTCCAATAGGGCTAAAGCCGTGTCTTGCACCAGTCGGATACGGATATCACTCGGCCATGAGCCAAAGGAATCCCAGTACGCTCCACGTCGAGCCTAAAGTTATATCTGGCAGCCATCAGGTATAAATACCTTTCGGCCATGAGCCGTGCAAATCCTAATGTGTCCCAAGTCGGACCTAAGGTATATCTCGCACCAGTCGGATCTGGATACTGCCAGGCCAAGAGCCGCGCAAACTCCAATACGATGTGCTCCACATCGAGCCTAGGCTATATCCTATGGCAGACAAATGCGGATATCACCCAAAGAATCATGCGAGCTTCGAAACGCCACAAGATGGGTCTAAGCTACGTCAAGCAACAATCATGAAACACACTTTAAAGAAGGTACTTCTTTATTATAAATAAAGTTCCCTAGGCATTATGCCTAGGAAACTATTACATTTGCAGGAGAGCTACACCTCCCCGCGGCGTGCCCGGCCAAGCGCCTCAACGAGAGCTTCCTTAGCCCTGTAAAGGGCAGGGAAGATCTCTAGAAAGGCGTCGACAGTGGCGCGGTCGCGATCCACTGCCTCCTTCTCGGCCAGCTCCCGCAGGACGCGGTCGAATTTCGCCCACAACTCCGCAAGTTCAGGGTCGTCCCTGTCGTCGTAGTACTTCCTCTTCGGCATGACGAAGATAGAAGGTATGAAGACTAAGAGTGAAGAAATACATTCTACGAGCACCGGTTCGCCTTTTATAACCAGCGCAGTGAGGATGAAGTAAATGCAACAGAAGCCGAGGAGCTTTGGAGTTAATACAGTTTCGGAAGCCAAAGGGGTTTTTTCAGAATTTGAGTTGACACAGAAAACTAAGGCAGCCTCGAAGACTGTCCGGTGGTTATCCATAAAGAGAGGATATTAAAAGTTTCGCTTTGAACGGGGAGGAGTATCCAATCCACATTAGAAATATCAGACCGGTCCGCAAGGTCGCTCACAGCAAATCCGTCTGACAGAGAATTATACTTAGATAAGGCGAAAATCAAGGGTTATATTCGAGTCCTTCATAATCCACTCGCCATAAGAAGAAGCCTTCAAATCCAACGAAGAAACCAGTCGAAGGATTGTACAACGAGTTGAAGACAATGATTCAAGTTGGAACCAAGCTGGAAGCCTAGCAATTGGATCATGGATCACTCGGGGGCTACTGTGGAATATATGAAATCGGGTATCTCCATGACCGGCCCAGCATCGTCTGAGGAGAAGATAGGCCCAAATAGGAGGCCCGAAAAATGAGCCCCGCGCCAGGCCTTGTTGCTGTACGGAAGGGGGCACAACTTATAGATAGTTATTCATGTTTGGATATAAAAGATACAGTTGTAATCCGAGTCGCTGATAGGGTAGATAAAGATGTAAACTCTATCCTGTAACCGACTAGAATCTTGTAACCGATCGAAATCTGCTAGCCGATCAGGACTCTGTAAAACCGCCCCACCCCCGGTATATAAGGGAGAGGGCGGGCAATGCCATAGGCATCAGACAGATTAGCCCATCACATCGCCCAGAGCACTTAGCGCTTTGAGCAACCTTAGATCCAAGAAATCTTCATAATCCCAGCACGCAGGATTAGGGTATTACCTCCATCGCTGAGGGACTGAACCTGTCTAATCTCTTTTCTTGTGTGACCTTCGAGTTTGAGATCAAGCGCCTACCCCATAAATTCATTGCCGACTACAAAAGTCGACAATATGAACATTAGATGGAACTCTACATGTACTATGCTGGAACGGTATAAGGACTATGAGCACATTATCACCGTCTTCGTCAATTTTAATAATGGTAGGCCGTTGATTCATGATGTGGATTGGAAAGTTGCCCGTCATTTTCAACAATTTTTAGAAATTTTTTACAATGTAACCAACATGTTATTCGGTGTGTACTACCCAGCTTCTTTCTTAGTCATATTGTGGCTTTGGACTATTGCTATTAGTTTCAAAGAAAATAGAGATAATGATATTTTAAATCCCATTATAGAACCAATAGAGAAAAAAATTTAAAATATTTTCAAGCTATTCCACATCTCTACTATTTTGCTACTATTCTGGATCCTTTTAGAAAATTAACTGATTTGCAGGGCGCCTTCGAGGGAATAGGTGAAGCATTCTATCTTGATTTTTCTGAGCCTATACTCATGTTTATAACGAGTTTTTTAGAGTTTTCGGTAAGTATTACGAAAAGTTTGGCAGCAAAACTGAAGCAAGTAGATTTACCTCAACAACGCAACAAGCACGAGGTAGTTCGACTGCTTCAAAGATATGGAAGAAGCTAAAAGGCAAGGTGTCTATTTCATCTTCTGAAGCATCGAGCAGGTTGCAATGGAATCCACGGGTAGAGATCAACTACTACCTCGAGATGCCTTTCATAGAGAGCGAGTTCGACATGGACGAGCACAATCGACTTAGCTTGCTCTTGTGGTGGAAGAATCACAAACTTATTTACCCTGTGCTATCGTATTTTGCACAGGATATACTTGTGGTTCCAGCGTGCAATATCTTGTCGGCGGAAGCCACTTTCAGTTTGGTGGGGAGGATACTTGAGCCGAGAAGGTCGTCTCTCAAACCTGAGATGGTTGAGGCAATTACATGCCTCAAAGACTAGGAGCATCAGATAGAAGCACACAGCATCAGACCGAGGATTTGGAGATCACAGGCATGATAGCCGGCTTTTATAATCTCGACCTCGAGTAGTCTATCATATGTACGTAGTTACTATATTTTTTCATTATCGTAGGTACTCCACACCGGGGTGTAAGGTTTTTAACGAGACAGTAACTGTGTACTTGTTCAAGAACGAATAAATTTACTTCCTTTTCCCCAACATTTGTGTCTATTGCCTCAGCTCCATGCGTCTATGGCACCTTTCCTCTCGTCGCAATAGTGCAAATAGACCGGGTCTGAACCAGGCCTTAGCCAGCACGGCATAAAGTAGGCACGGAGCATAAATGGGTCTTGCCTGAACTCATCGAAGGCGCGCCAGGCTGGGCACGATGGGCCATCCTAGCCCGGCATGGTTCAAACACGAAACACGATAAACCTGTGCCGGGCCAGCACGGCATAGTACGGCACGACGCCAACCACTAGTTCTGGCGTTGAGCACCATGTGGATGACACCTTGAACAAGCAGTGGACGTACGTAGTTGATGGATAGGATTGCCTGCCTCAATGTGCAGGAAAAAAGATGTGGCACATCGATTGGCAGGGGCGGTGACTCGATCGCTCATGGACCGGCGGCGAAAAACAAGTCTAAATATAAGCAGTAGTATGAGGACGTTAGGGTAAGCATATTTTTACGGACCGGCACTATGATAGGTATGGGCTCCACCTCCAATTGTTCTCCCGAGATAATTTCGTGCAATCAATTTGTTATTTAACTTACCTTATCACTTAGCTCTAGAGATGTGACTACAGGATTGACATTATCGAATAGGCCTAGAAACTCGTCAGCCCAGCGATACCAATTTTCGTTAAAAATCGATCGAAAATTGAGGAAAATCATACGGTTTACAAATTCAAAATCAAAACCGAAGTTTAGCCGTCACAATAGCTTCGAAAATCTATCGAAAATGACCGAAAATCGCCAGGTACAAATCGATTACCGGACAATTTTTGTACAAAATCGTGACAAAATGGAAAATGGAGGGGGGAAAGGAAAAAAGTGGGAAAAATTCCACAAAAATGTGAAAAATTAGTAGAAGGCCTAAAAAGTCTAAAAAATCAGAAAAATGTTGGAAATGCACAAAATATTATGGAGAAATATGACAAAATTCTGGCATGACCATTCCTATATGTGGAGACCATGTCAAATTGTAAAGTACATGTTTTGCAACAATAGCACAACTATGAAAAATATGAATAATTTTGGGAAAAATTGGGCAGGACCTTTGCTATATTTTGGACAATGTGAAGTTGTGAAATAGGCATGTAGAAGTAATATGTCAAGTTATCAACAAATAATACTTCATTTCAATACATACACAAATCAATCGATCAAGTCCACATTTCAGTTACATTCATTTCAATAGTAAAGCAAATGATATTTGAATTGAACCTTTATCACCTAAAATGAATGTTCCCACTCAACATAGCTTCGTCGGTCTTCCATTATGATACATATGTGAATATGTCATGGTGTACCTACATGTATTGCTCGATGTTAGTAAAAAATTGAGTTGGAATGAAATAAAACATACAGATGAAATATTACCTTAGAGGCTACAGGTAGTATTGTTGGTTGTATACTTGGTTGGCCAAGTTGTACTCTTCAGTGGACATCATCAGCAAACCTTGTGTAGCTAGCAACTCTGCCTTATATTCATGCCAGCTTTGTCCCGTCCACGGGCTAGTCGTTTCCCACTGTTGGTACAGCATGTCATAAAATTGGGGGTCTTGCCACTCATATACCCATTGAGTGGTAGGTTGTGTGAATGAATCCGGGATGGAGTAGTCATATGGGCCATATGAGCCATAACTTTCCTACATTTCGACGATGTTGTACGAGCTATAGCTATGCCATGGTGCATCACGGCTGTGTCAATGGGCCCTCCCCTTAACTGCAGTTGTTGTCCTGGGAGATTGTAGAGCCCCATAGTCTCTATCCTGTGTGGCATGAGTGTATTATGACTCCTATAAATTGTATGGCAACAGGAGCTTCTAAGTAGGAAGTGGGAGGGATGGCGGCATCAGGAGCAAGGGCATGATCGTCATCGCTATCTGTCTTGAAGCTATTGTCACTGGATTCTTGGTACGACAGGCTCCGACGGCCTATGGGAGTACTAACAGTTGAGCCTTTTGAGGGAGCTCCCCTTTTTGCGTGCTCTCTCGTCGGCACTATTTGGTGCTTCCTCTTTCCCACATGAGTGTCCCCCATTATCGTGTCTGCCCATTCGGGGATGTTTGCAACCCTAGTATCCTGTTGCAACGCAAGAGAGTCTACCGGGTCTGTCACAATGTGTGATGAGAGGGTGTGTCACTCTCTATCTCTGTGTCCTCCTCATCATGTAATGGGTCAGCATTGGACCTCCCTTTCTCCATCCATTGCCGGATTGGATTTTCTCTGTCGCATAGTGTGAGTTCCACAAGGCGCTAAAATGGATCATCTTCGGCTGTGAACTTATCACTTTCTTGTTCTTTGATTCGCAAGTTGTAGTTCACATAGACCAACTTATCGAGCTTCTTGTATGACAGACGTTTGCGAACTTTGGTGTGGATGAATGCGAACGTGCTCCAATTACGCTTGCAACCGCTGGAAGAAGTGCAATTTGATACGATGTGCTGAGCCAACTGCTAGAGCTTGAGTGTGTCTGAACCAAAAACACCCCACCAATGTGCTGCAAGTAATGGAACACAACAATCAGTAGGAGGTGAACATACGAAATTTGGTGTATTCCTCTTTGCAACCCGAGAATAGCGGTTTGACATCATCTTCCATCAAGCTTTTAAACTTTTCAAACTCTCTTTCCATGTAATTTCCCTCCATATTTCGCAACATTTGCTCCAAATTGTCCTCCTCAAACATATCACGCTGCAACTCGTCATCGGGTTCCACCATGTCTTCGTTGCATACCGGAAGGGTACTACTTGTCTCCCCGTGATTGATGTAACATGTGTAATTCCTCACGAAGCTACATCGAATCAGGTGGTCTTCAATTTGAGCTGAGTTGTTAAATCTCCTGGGATTGATGCAATTAATGCAAGGATAATATATGAAGTTTGCACCCCTCTTCACCATGTCTTCTTCTGCAATTTTTTTGAAATCCTTAACACCCCTCTAAAATTCAGCACTCACATGGATTTTCTGATACATCCATTCTTCACGGTCCATCTGCAATTAAACTATGCACAATAAATTAAGGAAAAACTAGAGCGACAACTAGCTAGCTATTTCAAATATCGAGACATCATTTCAATAGTACCTTTGCAAAATAGAGGACGGGTTCCGAGATATATAAATTTACAAAAATAGAGGACGAGTTCCAAGATATATAAATTTACAACCGTTACCTTCTTTCCGAGTTAAGAGCTTGCAATTCCCTAGTTAGGAGATATACATTTTAAACATCAATAATGATATCGAATATCCTAAGTAATGTAGTAGCTTGCAAATCTTTTGACTTCAATGAAACAAAACAAGGGTACAACGATGATTCCAAATCTCTAAATAGGTTAGGTCCTTATCCCATTCGAGGATATGTGGTTCGGGCGAGTTTCTAAGCCGTTATACAACTCTAGAGAAATCTCCTCAAGCTAGGGCTTCAAATTTACCCTCTTAACACCCAACCTTGAAGATTTCAAATTTTCTCACAAGTATTGCTTCCAACCAGAATATGTGCTATTCTTTCAAGTGGCGGCGATTTTCTTAGCCTCTGGAACAACAACAGAGAAGAGTTCAGTCCGAGGGTATAAATAACCTAGCAAGACACATCACAATCGGTTCTCAGGTTAGAAGCGATTGTGATGTAGCACCAGGCAGATTACAATCGGTTCTAACATTAGAACCAATTGAGATGTGCCATGCACATCACTATTGGTTATAATGTTAGAACCGATTGTGATGTGCCCATTGCTGCATCACACTCGTTTCTAACGTGAGAACCGATTGTGATTATTATTAACACCCTCTCCTAAGTCATCTATCACAATCCATTTTTCGAAAAAACTTAAGAACCGACCCAGATGAAGCGATAGTGATGTACCATTCTGTGGGAGTGAGCTTTCCATCACACGAGAACACAACAATCGATTCCTCACATGGTTCAAAGAAAATGCGAAGGTCTCCATCAATGAGGATGTCAAATGGTTAGTTGATGGACCAAGATTTAATGTACAGACATGGCAGAGGTATGATATTAATGGCTACACCTTTTACACTGAAAGTCAATATGCAAAGAGTATAGTTCAAAACAGTAGTGTGAGCATAGATGCTTTGTCCGATGATCACTCGAAAAGAGGATCCTCAACCGCAATGAACTCCTTCTATGGGATGATCGAAGAAATTTGATAGCTCGATTACGGAATATGCCAAGTTCCATTATTTCGATGTAATTGGGTGAGGCTTTCACATGGAGTGAAGGTCGATAAAGAGAGATTTTACTCTTGTGGATCTCAATAGACTCACCTACAAAGATGAATCATTCGTCCTTGCGAAGCAAGCAACTCAAGTCATCTACATGCGTGATCCAGCCAATCCGAGGTTGCATGTCATCCTTCATGGCAAGAGGCGGATCGTTACAGTTGAAAATATCGTAGATGAAGAAAAGTACAACCAATTCGATGAAATACCTCCATTTGCAGATGGGGCATGTCTTAACAGTGACATCGACACACATGGAACAAATTTGATGTGTGTAGATTATCAAGAAGGGTTGTATTGTAAATAAAGGGACTATGTCAAAGTAAATAATGCTACATGTTTTAAATGTTTGTATTGTAATAAAGATTTGAAGGATTGGGGTCTAACCTATGCAAGAACTGTACTGAAAAGAGGCTTGGGAAAATTAGGGCATTCAGTTGATCTGGAAAAGCAACATTATAATGGTTCAACACTATCGCTTCATTTAGGTCGATTCCCATATCATCACAATTGGTTCTCAGCATAGATGACATGTGCATTGTTCATCACAATCGGTTCTCATGGAGAACCAATTGTGATGGTTGCCGAGCCTCCTCTTTTTTTCTCCCCCAGCCGAGCCTCTTCATTCCCCATTTCATCCTCCTTTTTATTTTTATTCCCCAACCAAGCCACTCTGCTGCTTCCCCATGCCACTGCCTCCCTGAACCCCACACAGCCCCTGCCCCCGCTGGCCCTTGCACCCAGCCCCCTAACCCTGACCCTGCTGCCCCCTACCCCATGACCCTGACCCCTTGCCTCTGTCCCCTTGACCCCCCACGCTGCCCCGTGCCCCCGTCTGCCTGACTAGCCGCCCTCTGCCCCCCACGGCTTCCCCCACCATGCCTCTCGTCTCCCGACACCCCGAGCAGTGCCACCCCCTCGTCCTCCCCTCACCCCACAGCACGGCAACATCTAGACCTCCGTGAAGTCTAGGTTTGATCCAGGGATTGAGCTAGCTTCCTGAGCACCGGGTTCCTGTGGCTTGAAGCTGTGCGCCAGTGCTCTAGGGTTTCTGGAGCTATGGGGTTTGAGGCTTCCTGAGCTTCTGTGCTTGTGAGCTTCTGGGCTTTTTCTTGTGATCTCTAAGAATTGAGAAGGAAACCGACTAGTGAGTTGGGGATTTTCTTCTGCTAATGCATTTGAGGCCCACCTCTGTACTTGGTGTGTCACTTGCGTGGAGAGGGCATTATATCTCCGTCTTCCAGGCCAACCGAACCGTGGCACTAACAGCGGCAATTGGATTTTTGGATAGTAGCTATTCGTCGTGCCTTGCCCTGATTACTGAACAAGTTTTGAGTACTTGTTCATTTGTGAGTATTTCTCCATATTACTATCTCACATTATTGATGTCTCTATTTGCTCTATGATGCAAAATGGGTCATTAATGAACTGAACAGTCTCAATGTGTTAATCAGGCCTTGAACTATTAGTTGTACTTCCTATTTATTCTTGAAAGTACTGTTGTAGTTCACTCTTTATTAAACTTGATCTTTATCAGTACCCTTGCAGTCATCATTTAATTAGTTTCTCCTTTGATATGTAATGTACTCACTAGTCATATTGGTTATCTTAGTTTCATAGCACCTGTTGTTAGACTTGTTTGAGCCTTGGTCGAACAATACATAATCTGATTTTGATCTTTAGAACAATGAAATTGACACTTTGTGGTGCATATTTAGGAGGGTAAGGGTTGAAGGCCTCATTTTCTTAGTTGATTGTTTAGTTCAATATTGATTATTGAAATAGGTGTAGAGCAAGTAAGATAATTCTCTAGCAACCCTACACCTTGTGATGAGGAGGCTGAAGATTTAATCTTCAAGTAGCCCAACACCTGAGACCACTTTGAAACACTCATTTGTTCATTAATCTATTTAGAAGACATGATTCATTAAATAGATGACATAAAAGTTATGATATGCTTTATCTCTTTGATTATGTCATTTTTGCTATCACTGAATTTTGTAATTTTCATCATATTGTTATTTGGGATTAGTTTTTATATGCTCAATGTTAGAGTTTATGTTGCATAACATACGTCTCCCGTTCAATGGTGCTTGTTTATAAATATGCTGAAATGGCATATTTCTAAACAAGCAAGCTTGAATTGTCCACGTTTTTATGGGCAGTTCAAGAATATATGGTTCGGGCAAGTTCCTAAGCTGTTGTACAACTACAGAGAAAATTTCGACAGCATGTTCTCCGGATACACACCCTCTTGACTTGTTGTTGAGACGTGTATTTTGGGGAACAGTGGGGTGATTCTACCAAAATTTTCTCTAGAGTTGTACAACAGCTTAGGAACTTGCCCGAACCATATATCCTCAAATGGAATTAGGACCTAACCTAATTAGAGATTTGGAGTCATCATTGGTACGTACTTAGTTGATCAACAGATAGACGTTTCTTTAAGAATACTACAATATGCTAGTACAATTATATGTTATGAATTATCCACTAATTTGTTAATTTACAAGATTCATTGTCAAGTTGACATAATAGCTATGAATTGCTTTCTCTCAAGTGAAATATATGACCATATCAAATATATGAATTGCTTTCTCTCATTAAGTTTAGGTTTGATATATATATATATATATTTGAAGTGTCGCATAGAGAGAGCACCGCTCATCGCTAGATAGAATAGAAGGTGATGCTGAGGGACCGAGTAAGGTGAGAAATGTTGAGGGGCTGAGTAAGGTGAGAAAGTTGCAAGGACTAAATAAAGGGGCTACAGGGAGAACGCTATAGGTTCTCCACTTTGATGCCACGGCGGTTTGCACGGGTCCTTCCAAGTATAAGGGTGCTACCAATCTTTTGTCGACCAATTGGTGAGGGAGAGAGTGCCGATCACGATTAAGGACTGGAGGAAGGAAGTTAGAGCCAAGCAGAAGAATTGACTATGGGACTAAGGTAAGGCGAAATGGATTATACCAGAGAAAGATGAAATCAATGCAAGGTGTACGCTTTGAAGAGAATGGGTGTGTCTTTGAGGCACTTTAGGGTTATCATGCATGGTGAGTACATACTGAAAGGCCGTACTCCCTTCAAAAGGTATCCGTTTGTGACTCCCGATGATTATGAGGAGTTCACAAGGATGAAGAGTACACCCGATGTGGAGGGGCTGAGAGAGAATAACATTGCTATCCAGATGCAGAACATACACGCACACCACCTCGCTTCCACCGGCTTTGAACGGAAGAAGGCAGAGTGGGCGCAACTCTAGCCGAGGAGTGTGCGAACTCAGCGATGCCTTACTCCCACATATGTGAGGAGCGGGCACGCTACTAGGTATTAGAGAGGACGAAGAAAACCCCTGATAGTCGGTTTGTAGTTCTAAACCCCGCGACCGCGTGGACCATCTCCAACATCGTAAGATATCTAACTTAGTACATTGTAGTTGACCCTTCCTGTTTTATTTTAGCACTAATTTATATTCACTTCTTGCAGGAGGAGGTAAGCTAGTAGAAAGAGCAGGAGACCTTTCAGAGCCAAGGGTCGAAGAATATCCTGTCTTCGATGATCGGGAAGCCCGACCATAATGGCTAGGTGCTTGCTGTAGGTGCGGGGCATATGAAGAGGTCCTTCTTTTAAGACGAGGAAAATGCCAGTGCTAGATCAAGATCATGGGAGGCACGTGCGGAGCGCCTCAAGGACACGCTGAGGGAGAAGCCGAAGGAGGAGACGAGGGAAGCGATGATGGCACGTGAGGAGCACCTGAGAGCTAAGATGATGGCGATGATCTCCTAGAGTCAGAGTCAGATGGCCCTGCCTCTCGTAGAAAGGTCTGTGCCTAGCCCTAGCAGCTACGCTTTCAAAAATGATCGGGCCAGTTGTCCAGACCCTTCGTGTATATCGCACTAGTCCAGGATCACACTAGTGCACACAGACTCAACATAGATGAATATCACAATCATACACAACAAAAACATAATAAAATACTTCATATATTAAATATTAACCTATTGACTGACCTTATGGTCAACCTTACATGAATATGCCTCATAAGGCTAAACTGTGAATAACAAATTAAACTGCAGCGAAATGAAAACGTAGATAAACCCATCAGTATATCACAGGCAACTGACAAGGCTCGCACCCTAGAAATTCGCCACCTCCTGGTACTCCTCTTCAAGAACTTGGTATAGACTCTTCCTCAACTGATGATTTGGTTGTTGGCAAGGGTGAGTACATAAAGCACTCAACAAGTAGTGCACAGAAGGCAAATCTAATATAACTATATGTTAGGCTTATTCCAAAGAATGGCTAAGATGGTTATTTTACAATAAAGCAGCATTTACAAATGTATACAGCAAATAGATTGAAAAGACAGTAAAAAAATATCGATAAATAGAAACTTTCAACATTTCTCTGGTAAACATGGCATCCAACCCTAAATCATATTCCAAATTTTCATTTTATAAAATCTAACCCTTGACTCTAATCAATGAGTATTGCTCAATACCACGAGCACGGCTATCCGAATAGATTTTACACTCTGCAGAGGTTTTGCACTTTACCCACACGACATGATCATCTCTTGTCGCCAAGCTATTAACACATTTCCTTTGGTGTGCCGGCAGAGAGATCATGACAAAACCTTTCTGAAACCTTTATCCTGACACTGACCCTCCAGGTAAGCCGTACAGTATCCCTTCCCTCAGTGGAAGTGAAGTATAGGACTGTCATACCGTTGGATTGATGCGAAACCGCAATACTCCACATCCTCTGCCATAACCACACTTACATGTAACCACACTTCCATGTAATTATCCGTCTGAGGTATGATGTGTCAAGATTTCGATAATCCTACTTAGTTAGGTCCATCTCATACCAGACATGTGGTTGCAAGTTTGACTCAGTTCAAAGGCTTGCAAGGTTAAGTCCTTAAGATGACTAGAGCAAACCTTCCACAAACCCTCTGCACTTCTGGCCCAACATGGCACACTGCCCCTTGCCACTTGCCCCAATCTAAATTATTTACCACCCCAGTTGATTATCACACCACGTGTCATCAACAAATCAATATCGTTTCATGACACATGTCACTATAACTCAACATCATTGTGTGACAGCACCGACAAACCTTTCATAAACATGTTTCATAATCCATTAGTCAAGATTCATTTTTGATAATCCAAAAGACATTAGTTGATGTGGCATAGCTTAAGCACAGTAAACACGATCTAACCAATCTATGTTCATTACTAATATTAACCAACTAATAATTAACCATCTTAGGGTGACAAGTAATCATGGCATACAAATGACAAGGTAGGGTATAATTCAATTGAGAAGATTAACTAGATCCCAAACTATTTTGAAATAGTTGTCCATATAAAATAACATGCAATAATGTAAATCAACTTAGTACTTTTGTAAACTAGGTTCAATATGATCAAAGCACAACTTGCTTTATAAAAGATCATATTCTTGCTTTGGACCTTGGTCTTGGGTCAACGAATCCTCCTCGGATGCTCCGAGCACTTCGACGTCTACGTATAACAAAAGAAAACACCAAATAAATACCAAATAAAGAGTAAACAAAATCCAAAAATCAAATAAAATTCACCATTAAATATATCTCAATTTTACAAATTTTTAGAAATTTGAATCGCCTCAATCGGAGCTCGTATGAGGAAGAACGGGCTCTCGAAATATTTAAAAATAAAGAAAATATAGAAATTCATATATTTTCTGAATTATTTTTCTGTTCAAAAACCTGATTTATCATGTCATCCCTAGTCTGGACCAACCCGGATGCAACACATGGCTATTGGGTGTATAGACCGAGTCCACAGCATAGTGCTTCGCCCACAGTGAACCTAGTCCATAGCGCTTCGATCTCTGCGCCCAACGTTAGTGCTGACGTCAGTCGCCCACAGTGAACCTAGTCCATAGCGCAACCCGTGGCTCCATCTAAGCTATCCATATCAGATCCAACAGCTGTGGATGGTTGACGGTGCTCCATGGTGAAGATGCGTGTCGCACAGACATGAGGTCCACGTGGCACGATCTCGTTCATCCTTATCGGATCTAATGGTCATTCTTCTTCGAAGAACGACGACTATGATAGGGCAGCGCACTCACCGGTGACGAAGAAGACAACCACTCCCGCGAGTTTCCAACGACAAATCAGCGACTTGGTCTAGCAAATCTAGGAGAACTCGATGTGGGCAACTCTATGACACCTTCGGCTACGACGGAGACGGAACGACGGAGACACAACTCAAAGAAAACTGCGGTGGAGTGCACTTCCTCCTCCGGCGAGCTCAATCTAAGCGATGACAACACCTCGGTAGACGAGACTTGGGGCAAAAGACGCGCAAGGACCTAACGATCCATGGACAGATGATAATGAGGCTTTTAAAGCCCTTAGGTGTCGTACATGGGCTAGAAACCATGGCGACTACGACACAGTCTCTGTGTCCATGCCGAAGATGATGATGGCGCTGAGGACTAATCCGAGCTGTCCACGTAGTGACCATCTAACGGCCACTAACATAGGAGACATGGTGCAATCCAACACGTCCCCGCTAGCTCAATCCGACGGCTTAGATGCTTTAGGGTTTAGCCGACACGATCTCAGCCGTCGATCGGAACAAACGGCTAAGATGTTTAGGGTTTCCTGGCTATAGGGTCCTACCGGATCGGGCTGGGCCTGTGCAACTGAAATGGGCTGGGCCCAAAAAGTGTTCCAGCCCATCGCTGCTCTTAGATTTCCAAAACTTTTCTATTTAAAATAATTAAAGAAAATAGATTTAGCAAAATAAAATAGTAAAAATATCTGAACAATTCCCAAAAATATTTTGAGACATTTTGGACTCAAATAAAATATTTTTGATTAAACTTTATTTTGCACTTCCCAATATTTTAAATACTTTTCACAAAAGGCCAATTTGAACAATAATTAATAAATTCAAATAAATTCTAGAAAATCCAATAAATTCACAAAATGCTTAAATAACATATAATATCATTTGAACCAAATTTTAGGATGTTACACGAGTTGTAGGATAATTAGGCAGCAAGCCGTGATTGGTCAACACCTAGTTGGGTTTGTTGACCCCGAGATGGTGTCTATACCTTGGCTAGGCTTCAATTGGAGTTTCTTGCCAACTACATCAAGCAAGTATTGCAGGCTGAGGCAAAAAAGGACTTCATTCTATTCCCGTACCACGAGGAATGAGTCCTAAGTTACCCTTCAATCACTTTTACGCACTTAAATCGTATATGAACATATTTTCTTGCATTGCATACCATTTAACAAGAAACCATTGGGTTCTACTCTTGGTCGCTTTGAGTGAAAACAAAGTTTACACTTTTAACTCGATCGAGAAGAGACCGATGACCTATGTGATCAAGCCTATTTTGCAGAAGTAAGTACATTCTTCTAACCTAACATATTATGTATTTGACTATGTTTATTTTTTGCCTCAATGGCATCTCTCCAATGTGTGTAGGGCTTTTTTGTCTTACGTTACTGAAGGAGGGCGACATGATGACAAACAAGGCGACCAACTGGAGTGAATGCGCTTCAAGGTACAAGTTCCTAGCATAATATTTCTTCTAACATCTATTCTTCATCTCTTAATTTTATTTTCTTTGTTCACAATGTCATCAACAAGGGCGCGATGACATGTGTGGCTTCTACGTCATGCATCACATGCTAATCCTAGTCGGTGGCGCACACCTTTTCCATAAGGTATATGTACATGCATAATACACTCAGTCTTTACATACAAATTTTAAAACTAAAATTAGTGCACTCATTTCTATTTTGTAGAAGATCGATAT
Organism: Otatea glauca; assembly: GCA_036346275.1. NCBI lineage: Eukaryota > Viridiplantae > Streptophyta > Magnoliopsida > Poales > Poaceae > Otatea > Otatea glauca. The sequence continues at coordinate 13,531,159 of CM070729.1, read as the reverse complement.
CCCCCTCAAGGGCTTACAAAACAAAGATCTCAATAAATTACGAGACCACATATACCAGTGGTACTGGAAAGAAGTTCTAGTAGAGGACCGTAGGTTTAGAGACTTGACAGGCTCCTACTAGTTCATATGTAAACAATATTATATCATGTGAATGTGATATGTGTAGTGACTGTTAAGTGCATTTGTGTTCTATATTGTGAACGAATGTGATATATGTATTGTAAAGTGTTTGTGTTATATATATTGTGAATATGATATGCATACTGTGTATAATTTGTGCTATTTTCGGGAGGATGTACAAAGAACAAACACCATATCACAATCGGTTCCACACCACATCCACTTCACAATCGGTTCTAGCTTGGAACCGATTGTGGTGTGGTATCTAACACAATCGGTTCTGAGCTCAGAATCGATTGTGATGACCATTTATGACTATCGGATGAAAACCGAATGTGATAGCGTCTCCTCATCACTGTCTAATAACTTTGTATCACCACCAAAATTGACTGTGATAACGAAAAAAACCAATTGTGATGTAAATTTCTGTAGTGGTGCGTGCACACACAACAGGATCAGCTACTAGATAATAGCTAAAAATATGGCACAGTCCACAAGCGTATCTTAACTAACCACCGCCAAATGCAACCCGTCTCCAGCCGACTGGCCCTGCGACTAGAGGTGGGCACTAGGCTAGGCCATTTTGGCCCGGCCCAGCCCGACCCACAGCCCGGCACATTACTTGACTAAATTTGATGAAAGACCATGTGGAGGTCTACCCATATTTGTGATGAGTATTTGAATAATATTTGAGCTTGGTTTGCTCTAGTTTGAGTTTGATTTGAATTGAATTTTCAATTTGGAGCAATTTGAGTTGTGTCTACCAGGGGTGGCACTACCGGCCATGTGGGAGCAGTAGTGCCGGCCGAGCGGCAGTACCGGCCGAGGTGGCGGTAGTTATATTCCAGAGAGGGTATTCGTTGGGATTTTAGGCGAGCGGCACTACTAGCCATGTGGGAGTGGTAGTGTCAGCTGAGTGGTAGTGCCGGCCCCAGAGGGCGATAGTGCCGGCCTATTGAGCGAATGTTGAAATTGATTTTTTAGAATTGTGTGTTATGTATTGCATATCATTTTGGATAATGCTATGTGATGTGTTTCCTTATTTTTGATGGTTGCAGGTCGACGATGCTAGATCATGGTGAGGCGAATGATAATCGGGAATAGGCGAAGTGCGCCAGAGGTTCAGACGATCTGAGATCACCGAGATGATTGGAGACGAAGTCGTGGCAAGCCGTGAAGACAAGGAATGGATGAGATGCTAGCTAGGCATTGTATGGATCAATGAGGACCATTAGATTTTAGTCTAGTTGATAGGTTAGCGGGTCTAGTTAGTATGATTTGAAAATCGTGCAAGAAAAGCCATTTGCTTGTTGGGTTTTGGGTTAGCCCTTGCATGGCTGTATGAGTGGGTCAATCCTAACCCTTAATGGTGTGCCTTAGGGTTTAGGACTCATCCAAGGGTGGAGGATGACCCAAGAGTAGTATAAATAGATGGGTTGGGTGCCTTCCCTTCTTGAAGGTTTTTGAGGTTGTTATGCTCCTTTGAACTTTGCCCACTTTGTTGTGAGGCTTTATAAACCTCCCTTCCAGAAATGAAAGTTTAATCCGTTCCTCTCAATTCTGAATTTACTTTACACATTTACATTCCACACTTAAATTCAGTTTTTACATTCTTGCAATTTACATTTATGCAATTTAGATTTGTCTCTCCTCCTTCTACATGCTTTTGGATCTTATGATGAGGATGTATGATTGATGGATGAGTCTTATTCAGACTATATCCCAATCATCTAAGCAAGTCTTGTGCTCTTTCTTGCAAGAAACCGATTTTTGTTCTTGAGAGGATCAATCTTGGAAGATTAGGGTTTTGAGTGTTCTTGTCTTATGTTCTAGCTTGCTATGACATGTAGGAAGCCATCTAGGATCATCTTAGTCATCAAGAATCCACGGGCTAGCTAGGAGTCAAGTTTTTGTTCTTGAACCCGTTTTTGTGCACCCTTCCGAAGATTTGAAAAAGGTCGAAACTTTGACGTCGATTCTTGCAATCGCCAGTTGGAATAGGTTCCTGACATCCATAGGAAGGTGTCCACAAAGTTTCATTGAATTTGGATCAGTGGATCAAAAGATTCCTCGATTTTTCTTTTTGAACTCGTGCTGAAATCACTGTTCATATGCATGTTTTTTTACTGTAGCTACAGTAACCCCGGTAGTGCCGACCGCGGACTGAAATTTGTGAAAACTGATTCTTCCGCCATTATTTGATACCTAAGTATCTTGGCTTTGTTTCTTTTGGTGAAAACTTGCATTTGTGATCTTCTTTGGGGGATAAATGTTTTTTGATCATTCATGTCCCTCTGGTCGCTATCTCGATGTTTTAGTATAACATGCAAGTCTGCAGTACGTTCGACCTTTATCGGTCTCTTTATCAACCACTTAGAGATTATAGCATCATATGAAACCTCATGTGAATTTGTTTGGATGAGAGGTGTGATTAGCCATATCCAGAAATCATGTGACATTAACACCCTTGATACCCCCATAATTATCTATGAAGATAATGTTGCTTATGTTGCACAAATTCAAATGGTTTATATAAAGAGCAATATCACGAATCATATTACTCGTAAACTTTTCTATCCTCACGAACTACAGAAGAATGGTGAGGTAATGATTATGCAAAACAAGTCATGTGAAAATCTAGCAGATGTATTAACTAAGTCTTTGCCAATATCTAATTTCTGAAGATGTGTGCATGGCATTGGAATGAGATGACTTAGAAATATTTAGAGTTCAGGGGAGTGAATCAGTAAACTATTACCCTTAGAATGATCCTGAAGATACCACTTTAATCCAAAAGATTATAAGTTGCACTCTTTTTTCGTTGGTGAGATTTTCTAAAGTTTTCTCAAATGAAGGTTTTTAATGAGACAAGTAGTGTAACACAGTGTGTGAGTGCACTGTACTTTTTTCTCCATCTATTTTTTCTATTGGGTTTTTAAGAGTTTTTTATGAGACATATACATTACGCAGTATTCGTCTAAAGGGAATGTTGAGATATACTCTGAATCCTAGTTCACTAAGTACGGTTGCACTTTATCTCATTATAGGTGAATCCGAATCCAACTCTTGTTAGCTTCTACTATAAATATAGTACTGCTTTATAAAAAAATTAAACTAATAAAGAGAGTGTTTTTTCTCTCTATATTGAGTGTGATCCTCCGTGATTGTGTTTGCTATTCGATCCATACATTTTGATTGATCCACATCGAGTGTCATCGTTTTACAACACCAACAACTAAATGAACCCAAATTGCAGTTGCAGGCATGCATGGCAGCTGGGAGCATGCATGCACTCGCCGCAGTGGCAAGAAGATCCGCAGAAAATCGGCACAAGACGCGAGGAATCGATCACAAACCTAGCCGCGCCTGCCGTCGTAGGCTGCAAAACTTGCAGCTCGCGCGCAGCGGAAAAGAACAAACCTGTGGGAGAGAGATTCAGATAGGGCGGAGATGTATGCAATGGCACGGCCGGCTCCGGCTCCAAGTCAATCGAGAACGTACCACAGACCAGCAGGCATGCTGGCACAGGCACTGAGTAGCTGTGCAATTGCGGCCACTAACTTATTGGCTAGCTACCAATTGTGGCCACTATCTTGTTGGCTAGATGTATACGTAGCGCTGTGGACTTCGATGCAACCGTTAAGTCGATCTCAATCACATCTAGGGGGCCATACCCACAGTTATACCTAGAGTCGTACGACTCTGGTACTCTCCTGTCACAAATAAATATCGTAGTAAGATTGATGGTTTTAAAATACAGCTTTTACCACTACAATTTATTATAACATATTTATAAACTCAATAAAATTATAATATTATAAAAATACTTTTTGAAACATATATGCGCGTATGATTTTTATGTATCTAATTTAAATATTAAAAAATATTGACAATAAAAGTTTCGAAAGTTTGACTGCATCTGTATCTAAAACGGCAACTATTTGTTCATGGAGGGAGCAGCTTTGGTTAATCGTAAGTGGCGACATAAATTCATGTACACTACTCTCTCTATTAAAAAATATAAGGTCTATAGTTTAAACGGTCTTATTTAAAAATATAAGGTTTGTATGTTGATTTAATGTGACTTTTCCTACTATACTCTTATTTATTCTCTCTTTACCATATACATTTATTCATTACCACTCACTTCAATTATTATTTTCTTATCATCTAAGATAATTAAGTGAGAGTATTTAAATCATTTTCTCTTATACCTTTTCAAATTTATTATAATCTTAATACTTATGTAAAATCAAAATACGTCTTATATTTGTGAGCAGATGGAACACTAGTTTGCTTGGCATTTGTCAAAACGGCGAAAGCTGCAACGAGCAAGCTGCATGGCCAGGGCTATCTTCGAGTACGAAGCTTTGTTTTTTATACTTGGCCAGGGGCGGATCTACATTATACAAGTTGAAGTCAAGCGATACCTGCACCCTCCAATTCAATACACATGATTTCTTTAGTATATAAATATATCATGCTCCAATATAGCGTTAGATCCATATGCCACGGTTCTATACCACACAAGGTGATACGTGTATCGTTTTTAGTTTCTTTTACAATAGAGAAAAAACTATATTTATAATTTTGTTCGAATGTGGATTAGGCTTGTAATGAGCAATTGCGCTGCATCGTAAAGCGTCTCCTAACATATTGAATCCACCTTTTTATTTTGCATGAATCATACAATTAACTCTCCATTCATTCTGTTTAAATACGATATAAACGTATATTTCAATTCGGTTTAATTGTTATAATGTCATCAGTTACTAATAAGTTGTTGTTGTATTTAATTAATATAATATCGTCTGTTTCTACTTAGTAAATATAAAGACCTAGAGACGCTCAGGCCAGAGGTGACCGAATCCTACTGCGTTCTTCCTCCTCTTTGGATTATTGTACTGTGGTATTAGCAGTTGAACCTCATCGGCCTTTCTACTCGACATGCACCGGGAAAGAGGATAAACGGTATGTCCGAAGTGTTACCACAAAGATCATCTGCACAGGGAGGCAATAATGTTTCGGGCAACATATCCTCGTGACCGCTCTACTTCTTCGTCGATGTCGACTGCTTCGTGTTCTTCATCAAGTCCAACTAATGTCATTTGTTTGACCGATCGACTCCATTATTTTTAATTCTTAAGTATATATCGAAGTACAATATATTGCCTACTGATTTATGTATCTCTAGTCTTTTGTGTTATTTGCCTCATAATAAATTATAGAATTAAAATATTATGCATATTTTCAACATGGACAATCCCTAAAATATACATGTGTATATGTTGATGAAAATTGCAAATTGGAGGGCCATGTACTTGTGTTTGTACATATATAGATGACCAAGATATTTGCGATGGAAGAAAGACGTAGTCTGCATGCGGGCACGATATGGATTTTAACGGAAATTTTGGAATGCACTATAAAGTACGGTTGGAAATTACAAATCGATACATATTTGCGTATTTATCAAAAACCCAACTATAACTGAAACATGAAATTCCGTTTAACCATACTCAAAACCTCAAAATCTAGCTTCTGCTTAACTGAAATTTGAAAATTCCGGTATGGGGTGCGGCCCCCATAGCCGGAATACCACATCCGGTTAAGGCATGGCACGATCAGCAGTACGGTAAAAAAATAAAACTAGGGCTCGAACGACGTTAAACAATTTTGAAATTTTTTGTAGAGGTTCCTAAAACATCAATGATACTCCCATAAAAATTTCAGATTATTATAAAATGTGAATAATTTTAAAAAATTCAAAAATTACAACTATCCCGATAAAACACTATCCGACAAGTTTGAACCGAATGAAAATGAAACAAACCACGTTAGAAAATTTTGAAATTTTTCGTCCATAGTTATGTTCCATCACTAATGTTTCCATAAAATTTTCATATAATGATCAAGCATTATGAATTTTTAAAAATTCAGACAGTGCTACTGTCCGATATGGCTTTTATCAGTAGCACTGTCTGAATTTTCAAACATTTATAAAGCTTGATCATCATATAAAAATTTTACGGGAGCATTAGTGATGCATCATAACCATGGAAAAAAATGTCAAAATTTTCTAACGTGGTTTGTTTCATTTTTCATTAGGTTCAAACTTGTCGGTCAGCGTTTTATCAGGACAGTTGTAATGTTTGAATTTTTAAAAATTCCTCAGATCTTATAATCTTCTGAAATTTTTATGGGAATATCATTTTGTTTGTCAGGAACCTCCACAAACAATTTTAAAAATTTCAACGTCGTTTGGGTAATAGTTTTATTTTTTTTCTTGCCGCTGATTCTACCCGACAAACAAAAACGCAAAACCAAAAAATTGGAATCCTATGAACTGGGACAGCTGGAATTCGCGGGAAAAATATTTTTTAATTAATCTGCAAAGTCCGTTCGCAGGAATTGGAAATTTTAAAAAAAATTCCAGCGAATTGAGTTCGCAGGAATTGCGGATTAAAAACATTAAAAAAATTCCAGAGGAGGTACCCTCCTACACTTCTTGTGCGCTGGCCGTTGGCGGAGACTTGACAAGACGCCTGCTCTGTTTTGGCTCGCACTCCACCATATGGTGCAAGAGGTGTGTGTTGGTAGTCCCAATATCGTACTAATGTCTTCTGTAAATTTCTTTACCCAAGTTCTAATACCTCCGTACTGCCATGCAGACGTAGGAGGTATCGGAGCTATATACCCAAGCAGATCAACTTACGGCCCAAACTGCAGGCACATCTAGCCCCTCGTCACCAGCAAATCAGATGAGACGGTACCTCGTGTCTAGGGGGTCCCGATTGCTCTCGGTAATCTGTCGTCTTGGAGAATCTTCACGTCCTCCCGCCCGCAGCTACGAAGGTGCTCGCATAGACCCTGCTCGTAGCTCACATGCCAGGCAATCCTACACCACCGTCCCTCCAGTGCTGACGTGCACGACGCCAAACGTCGTGCATCCACATCCCATGCATCGAGCCATTCATCACGACGTTATTCTGTCCCCCCGTTGAAGTACCAGCTGAGGCCTTCGCTCAACATCACGAAAGACCCGGTCCTTCCGCACCACCGGATGTGCCCTATTTATCACACTCCTTCGAGACAGACGTCAGTCACACACAAGACTGGAGCGAGGCCGGAGATTTTGAGTTCGACCTCATGTCCGCCCCTACCTTCAATGGGCTACTTGGTGTGCAGCAACATGGACCTCCTCCCTACGAGGCGGGGACCTCATAGCCAGCAGAGGATGCAAGTGCGTGGTACAACTGGATCCACGCGAGCGGAGGACAATACACATTCCAACCGGGCCTCCTTCCCCAAGACGAGCATTTCGACGTACCGGCAGGCACGGGGAGGCATAGGCCATCACAGGCCGCGGGACAGAGGGAGAGACATGGCCCAGACACATACACCGAGAGGACTTCACCAGAAGGCAGGGTGGATGGCACGAAAGGAGACACTGACATTTTTTTTATAGCTGTGTGTACTGTATTGATTACTTTAACCTAGTTGTCATGTCAAATAACTATTGTGTAGTCAAATTTGAAATACAGTGATGCTAGCTAGTTTTCTCTTAATTGTATTCAAGTTAACAAACAGCATCCATCAACATTAGAATATTGCAACAAGTCTTAAAAAGGTACATCACTAATACATAAAATTTTAACAAGTCCTAGCAATACCCTGGACTTTTATGCAAAAAACAACTTACGTTTGGGTCAATTTGTATTAAGACCATATAGGGCCTTAATGATCGATTATATGGAAAACATCTCAGATAAAAGTAATATATAGCAGAAACAACTTTAAAACACTCTTAAGGATACCTCGTGCTAATGCCAGAAAAATGAGTTAATAATCACGTATAGTGTAGTCTCAATTTAAGATTGAAATATGACTCGTGATAACATTCCCCGTATGATCATTTAAACCTTTTCAATGACAGATAAAAAAACTCGTCTAAATACTAAAAGTTACAAAACTAGTTTAGAATACTCCACAAAGTATATACTACCATATTCTGAAAATAGAATATCATTATGTTATGATTTGTGTATAAAACTTGGTAGCAAAATAACCCTAAGTGTTAAGCTTTCTTAATATTAGAAATATTGAAGCATTTTCGACAGCCTGTAGAATAAATCGTCTAAATGCAAACCTCTTATAAAATAGCTTAGAAATGATATTTAGGATATGTACTACTGTATTCTAGAAAAATATTTTATTTACCACTTGTCGTCCATCGAAGTCCTATTAGTATAAAACCCTTAAGTGATAAGGTAATTCATACACTCATTTGGCCGATTTTGTATAACAGACTTTAATGGTATATAAGCCTTTTCAGCAATGAATATAATATCTTAGCTAAACATTAAAATTCATGAAATTAGTTTAGAAATGCTAACCAAAGTATAGATTACCATATTCAAAAGAAATAATCTTATTTCATTATGTTTTTCATATAAATCTTAATAGCTGAACAACCTTAAGTAATAAGCTTTCCGTAAGCTATAATATGCATAAACGAACTCGAAAACAATAAATAAATCTATATTTAAAATATTTATATGACCAATATCTTCTTAAAAACCCTGTATATGTGACCAGTAACCTAATCTAACAAGATTTGATATATTCAAATAAGATTTTCATACAAAATCAACTAAGAATTAAACATTATTCATTCGTACAATTCAACTAAGTGATTAATGATTTCATTTATATCACCAATTTCGATATTTTCCTATAATTTGGTTGTCCATGTAGTGAAGTACGTTTTGGACTAATTTCCACAAAATTTGTGTTTAGACAAGTTGTTTTACGAGCCGCCGGAAAGGCTTACGTGTTATAAAATATGTCCAGTTTGTGGTCATTTAGGTATTTGTTGTGATAATATTTATATGCCAAGCATGTAAGAAATAAAATAAATTTGCAGATTACGTTAGTACAGATATCAGAGAATGTATCTGAGCTATTCCATGACTATTTCCCCTTTGGACACGGTATTTTACGGGATGCCAGAAAGGCTTATATGACCATGAAAAAGATGCGACGAGTAGTGAAATCTGGCTGAAAAATCTGAAAGTGATGGTAGCTAATCGACTTATACATCAATTAACAAAGCAAAAGATGATATCTAGAAATCTCTTCAAAAGACATCCATGACCAACTATGTCTCCTCTGTAGGAAACAAACTACTTCGCAAGAATAGCTACCAGTACAACAAGGATAGCCGCACACACAATCTTCTTCAACCATTTGACATTATCTAAAATCCGATCCATCTTGAACATCAGCATGTTCAATCTCTGCTCGAGCATAGGGTCCATCCTCTCCTCCATAGTAGGATGCATCCTCTGTGGTACTGTGGTTGTTGCACGCTCCACCGAGGTGTCCATAGTGTCTGCCCACTGGAAATATTGGCACCCTCCAGCCTACATGATGAGGTTAACATGCTTTTAGGCCGTGCAAAGAAATGAGGTCTCTCCAAAGAACTACACAAGTCCAAAAGGAAAAAGGGAGGAAACGGACTTTTCACTTACGGAGAAAAAAGGGCATTTGTAGAACACCCGGCCGTTATTTGCCTCAATGTTGGAATAGAACACATTAGCTTGCACACGACAATTAGGACAATCGACTTGCCTTGCAGTGGCAAGCGCACGGGCCCTCCGATTTCCTGAGCTCGCCATTTGAGACATGGCCTTTGGAGGCAAGGAATGGGATGAAGATGAGGATATGTGCAAGTGGAGCTGGTATGAAGGCCTACTTATAGAGGCAGTACATACAATCGGCGGGACAATGTTTATATAATCTCTTTCTTCGTGTTAGGTTCTTCAGGCTTCATATTGAAATGAAAACTCAGCCTGACAAAGCTGCTACCTATGACTTGTCTAATCGGTCTGACAAAGCTACACACCCGTGAGTTATCTAATTGCCCTGAAAAAGCTGGAGCACGGGAGTTCAAGGCTTCCAAACTCATTTTCATATAATACGGCCACGGCAAAATTAACATTTAGGGTGTTTGCGCTAACGAATTATACATGATAAGCATGTTGTAATTTGAATATTTTGTATAATTTGGTTGTGTACCTCCCTGCGTGGTGCTGATGGCGGACACTAACCCAGCATGCTTGTCTGTGATGAGGCACGCCTTCGGGCGATCCTGGACAACTGCCTACTTAACATTTCCTAGAAACCACAAGTAGATCTCCGTGTTCTCGCTTTCAACAATTCAGTCATAGGTTTATTTTTCTTCTTCCCATGATTTTATGTAACACGGATTTTACTGCTACTGCCATATTTTTTAGTGCTAAATGGTACTAAATTTTTTACAAATAACAGTGCTGTTATTCTACTATTTCTTGGATACTTCACCATTATGCATTTACCATTATTATTTGTACTGTTCATGTACAACTACTGTGCTTCAATGTACTAATATTTACACTAACCTGCATGAAGCACAACGGGAGGGGCAAACAGGTATTTTTATGCCTCAGTTAATGGGCACTACATGGGTGACTATGTGAGAACTCGCTGCCAATAGAGGCGCTGCTGTACAGTTGTGTAATCGTCCTTACAAAGCTGCTTTGGCTATTTTCTCCGCGCGTCGCCCAATCGACCAATTTTCTAGCCGGCCCGACGTGCCCACGCTCCCACCAGCTACCACGTGTCTGGACCTGTGCCCCCACCCACCCACCCCCCGGTCCCCCTGGCCGCCACGCTGCCCTGGCTCCCACCTGCCGCCATGCTGCCCCGATCTCTCCTAGCCGCTGCGCCTCGACTCCCGATGACCGCCACGTGTCTGGACCTACGCACCCACCCACCCCTCGGTCCACCTGGCCGCTGCGCCCCAGCTCCCACCTCTCTCCACGCCGCCTCGGTCCGCTGCCGCTGCGCCGGCTCCGCCGGCTGCCACGTGTCCGACTCGCGCCTCCACCCACCCCGGTCCCCGGCGCTGCGCCTCGACTCCCGCCGCCTCCACGCCGCCCGGTCTCGACTGGCCGCTGCGCCCCAGCTCCCACTGGCTGCCACACCGCCTCGGTCCCCCTGCGCCCGCGCTGCAGTCTGGCGACAAGGAATCTCACGGGCGATCATCGCGCGCCGAAAGCATCGACCGAACGAATTCCTGTGAGCTGCGTCCTTCCTTTCCCTTGCTATAAATTCTTCGCGATGGCATTGTAACGTTCACGACAGCAGAGAGCGTGAAGGCAAGGCAAGGCAAACAAAGAGCCCGAAGACAAGATATTAGTTTGTTGGTGTTCATAGTTTGTTGAAATTTTCACAAAGTTTAAAATTTTTTATTTATTTCATTCGGGATTCTAATATTGCAGGTAATCTTCAGAAAGATTTATTGGTACATTGCTCCAGCTTTATTAATCTTCGGTACAGCTTATAGAAGGTTAGTTAGAAATCATCATAAGTGTATATTATTTTTGTGTTATTAAGGTATTTAATACATTAATAGTGCGATATTTGCTACAGATGGACATGCCTATTAAAATTTATTTCAGAGAACGGCCCGTAGTTTTGCACGGGAGAGTCGTGAGCATTGATCACTGTCTACACGTAGATAGCACAATAGCCACCCCGAACGAACTCTGGCAACTCAAATCACATGTCATCGCTCAACAGCGTGTGAACCTTGAGACGTACAGAGTTCGTTTCAATGGGGTTGGTCCACGGTTTGTCCCCAACAGCCCAATGGTTGTGTACATGCTCTTCCCGCTACGGAATGAAAGCACGTGGGCTTCGTATGTCCGCAAAGCGGGTGAAGAGAATTTTGAGGTAGGAGTATACATGGAGATATTACCATGGCACGAGCCCAGAGAGGAGGCCTCTACCTCCTGAGCAGTAGAACATGACATATCACATGCATCACCCGAACCAGCAATTGTAGAGGAGGGGGCATCGGGGGGAGGCGAAGAAGAAGCTGAGGCGACGGAGGTGGACGGGGAATGCATGGATGATGAAGACGGCAGAAGCGGGGATGAAAAAGCGGCAGACAATGATGACCCAACATCGGCTATAAATTACTTCAGGGCCATCGGTCAGCTGGATTGTACCCTCACGGATTACAGTAACATATCCGCGTGGGGGTACTCCCAGGACGATGTCCAAACCGGACAACGGTTCCATAACAAGCTGGAGGCTATACACTTTCTTAGCAACTATGCCATCATGACAAGACGGGAGCACACTCATCTTCGGTCGGAGCCCTCCTCGTACAAAGTTTGGTGCACGAAGTACCTAGATTGTCCCTTCTTTGTACGAGTTCACAGACCCAACCACAAAGACTACTCTGTTATAAGTACAAATAGGCCTTATACGTGCATGGAGGAGTCCGTAAGGAATGTGAGCCGACTTGTGGATGCGAGGTTTGTAGCCCAGATCCTCGTGACCATCGTTGGAAGCGACATAGGGATGACTCCCCGTAAAATTATGGAGGAGGTCCAGACTAAAACTGGGATGGTCATCACGTACCATACGGCTTGGGGAGCGAAGTAGAAGGTATTGAAGATGCTTTTTGGGGGATTCGAGGAGTCTTTCAACTATACCCCTAGGTTGCTACAGAAGATCGCCATGACGAACCCGGGCACTCAGTTTGCAGTGGCCGATGAGCCCGTCATACTAGAAGACGGGTCCGTGAGCTCGGCGGACCGGTACCTCATCAGGATATTCTGGTCATTCGGTCAATGCATTGAAGCTTTCAGGTATTGTAGACCAGTCATATGCGTGGACGAGATATTCCTGAGTGGGAAGTTCCATGGGCCCTGCTGACTGCACTAGCTGCTGATGCAAATAACTAAATCCTCTCGGTGGCGTTCCGTCGAGAGCGAGAACAATGATAGTTGGTTGTGGTTCCTGACTCTACTCAAGAGCCGGGTTGTCGGTACCCGGGAGCGCGTATGCGTTGTCTCGGACAGGAACAAAGGTCTCCTCCACGCATTGGATGTCATGCACGACAGCACGTCCTCCGAGACTAGCTGGCCCCATGTCGAGAGAAGATGGTGCATGCACCACCTTGGTGCGAATCTGTACACAAGGTACAAGAACAAGGCCCTGGTCAAGAGATTCAAAGCTATGTGCCTGTAGAACCAAGCACACAAGTTCAACGCGATATGGACGCAGCTGCACGAGACCACACGGAAGATGATGGAGGACAACCAATCCCAGGAGCTGCAACTCAGTTCGCAAATGGTGGGAGGCCAGACCGTGGTTTCTCGGACTCGGCCCACCTTCAGCCAGTGGATCACGGAGAAGCCGGTGAGCGCGGTGGCTACTACTCCACGACACGAGCGGCGGTATGGACGAACCATAACTTAACGCAAATCATTTCACCTCCTTGTATTCATTTCCATACAAGCTGACATACACCATCATAGGTACAACGTGATGACAATGAACATAGCGGAGGCATTCAACAACGTACTGAAGGGTGTGCGCGCTCTTCCGGTGTGTTCAATCATTGAGCTCACATTCTACCGGGTGGCTGATTACTTCCGAGATCGCGATAACGCGGCCGAGGCGTGCGTCACGACGTACGCACCCAGAGTGGAGAAGATGCTCGCAAAGAGAAGGAAGAAGGCGCACTTCCACCGCACAAGGATTTATGACCTGGGGACGAATAAATTTGAGGTCATGTGCAAGCGCAGACATGCATCCGGGTATCTCGTGGGGGACACCGTACAACAGTGTCAGCTAGGGGGCGAGCAAGTGATGTGCACGTGCAACAAGCCAAAGCTTCAACACATTCCGTGCTCCCATGTGCTCGCCGCATGTCGCGACATGGGTGGGAATGATACATCACAGTTTATCTCTCCTTACTACACCGCGCATGCTTTGAAGAACACATAGCGTCCGAAGATGAGTTCGTTCACAATCGGAGTGAACTACAAGATTATGGAAGACCCAACCTGGAAACCATATCCCGCGCCAGACGCACACAACATGGGAGGCCAAGGGGCACCAGATTGTAAGGTGACATGGACGCGGCTGATGCGGTGGACGGTTTGCGAAAATGCAAATTATGTAAACAACCTGGGCACGACCGTAGGAGATGCCCCAATCCACCCAGTATGTAGTCATTTGGCTTTGATTATGTGTGAAATGATCTCTGCTCCCCAATGTATCATGTCAAATCACTCTTGTGTTGCCAAATTTGAAATAAATCGATGCCAGCTTTCTCTGAAGTTGTCTTTCCTAATTTATTGTATCTACTAGTCTTGTCAAATCACTCATGTATTGTCATCTTCGTAATACAGTGATGCCATCTTCTCTTAAGATGTCGAAATTTTTAATTGTAGCTCGTAGTCATGTCAAATCACCCATATGTTGTCCGTCTGCACGCTTTCTTAGAGTGAACGATTAGACGACGCACACCACAACCTTCGCAATGCGATGTGACAGCATGCTGCTATCAGCTTTCTCTAACTGATTCGACAACACTCTGCACACCACCAAGCGACACAGCACTACCCATCTCAGGCCAACAGAGGGTAACAGGTCGTGCAGCTTTTCACAGAGGGTGACAGGTCGTGCTGCTTTCGACAGAGGGTGACAGGTCGTGCGGCTTTCGACAGAGGGTGACACGTCGTGCAGCCCATAACAGAGGGTGACAGGTCGTGCAGCTTTTCTCAAAGGGTGACAAGTCGTGCAGCTTTTCTCAGAAGGTAACATGTCGTGCAGCTTTGATGATGGGTGACACGTCGTGCAGCTTTTCACAGAGGATGCTAGGCCGTCAAAATCGACAAGTGTTGTAGTTGTGTGGAGTAACCCCTCACCACCACTATAAAATCGGCCAAGGGGTAGACATCCAACACCACCAAACCAGCAATAAACGTCAGCTGAATCTACACAAATTAGGGCACGATGTCGTTCTACCGTCGCCTCTTCTGTAAGCAGAACTTATCCCGCCCCGAATACCCGAATGCCAGTAGCGCTGACGCCCCAGTTCTCCCAGAGTTGCCTCGACCCAAATGCGACTGCAATCTTCCGGCGAAGATGGCGCAATCTACCCATGGAGAGACGGCCGCCCGCGCTCACTACTGTTGTGACCGCCCCTACCGGGTAAACCTACTGGTGTCCATACAATACAGGGTAACAGTACCATTTAATGCATCGTTTTTTCTTTTCTCAGCACAACGACTGGTGTTGCTTCTTCTAATGGATCGATGGGCCGGAACGACGTGATTACGAATTTATCTACAACTGCCATTTACGCCTACCCTGCTTCGTCCGAGAACTTCACCCGGTGCGAGAGGGAGCCAGGATATGTCCCTGTTCTAGATCGACCAGAGTTCAGGGCCGGTGGGCAAAGGGCCAACCAATCGGTGAGTTTCATGCGACATACTCATGTTTCACTCACAAAGTAGTAATTCTAAACCAGTTCATCGCATACAGGAGTTCAAAAAGAAAATTGCGAAATTGCTCAAGTCAAAGGAGAAACCTCCTCAAGGGCCACCCGAAAGCCCCGACTTTTGCGAACACGGCCTGCAGGAAGTGGTTGATACCCGCCACGATGATCTAGCGGACCGGAGATTCTACCGGTGCCCCTTGGCTGAGGATGAATGGTGCGGCTACTTCACCTGGGTGGACCTAGAGACGTACCACCCACATCTCAAACTTCCTGTATGGGATAACTGGGGGGAGCAACCCTCTCCGTGGTGCTACTACCGCCTAGAAAAGCCAGACCACGAGTACGTCTATGGTACTATTCAACGACCACAGCGGGCATAGTGCATTGACTGCAGGACACGCTTCCGATTGTACAAGGATAAGCCCAACACACACCTCCTACACCATATGGTGGAGTGCGGGCCGAAACAGAGCAGGTGTCTCGGCAAGTCTCCGCCAATGGCCAGCGCACCAGAAGTGCTGGAGGGTACCTCCTCTCAAAGAGGAAGGGACAAGGGGAAGTAGCCCGCCGAGGTTCGCACCACGCAACAAATCCTTGACGCGTTACACAGACCATCCGGGAACCCGGGTGATATTAACATAGGGGACGCCGGGAATCGGGATGACATGCCTATATGGAGGGAAGAAATCCACATATAAAAGACCAAAAAATTATGTCTTATACACCTGAGACATACGGCATAGCCACCCAATCGGCGACAGCTGGGAGCACTGCGGATCCCCATGGAGTTCTTTCATAGTAGGTATTGAGTGGTGTCCGAGAACAAATCGCGAAATTTACATGGGTGATGTAATATGCAGAAAATATCGGACATCATTCCCGCTCTACCAAGATAGGCGAAACGATCACTTGTTCCACTATGACAAACAGTGCTTTTGTTAGTTAGTTCGTCAACCAATTTCATCACTATTGTAGTGCCTTTGTAATATAATCTAATCTATTGCTTATTTCATCATCTGAACTTTCGATGTATGTGCTCTTATATATGTTCAACAAATAATTTAAGTGCTTCGTGGGAACTATTCATAACGTGAGTTGTTGTCAACTATAATACTTAGGGTTATTGCACTAGTGGAAATTAGATGCAAAGCAAGGTGTAAATTAAATATTTTTCCAGAATATGGTAGTGCATATATGAAAGATCAAATGTGGTCCATTGTTCATAAAAATTCCATTTAGACATGATATTTTACGGGCTGCCAAAAGGCTAAAAAATATGACAAGAGTTATCGACTATAATACTTAGGGTTATTGTACTAGTGAAAATTAGATGCAAAGCAAGGTGTAAATTACATATTTTTCCAGAATATAGTAGTGCATATATCAAAGAGCAAGCTAATATGATCCATTCTTCTTAGAAATTACATTTAAACATGACATTTTAGGGTTGCCGAAAAGGCTACAAAAATCACACTCTCCCTGATCTTAGAATCGCACTCTCTCTGATCTCCCTCTCCCACTACCGTTTTGCAATTTCTAAAAAAAATCAATTCTTTAAATAATTTCAAATTATTGATTGCCCGTACTTTTATTGGACACATTTATTAGTACCTAAGTTCAATGACTGTTGCCCAGCTACTTCCTCCAAAAGAAGTGTTTTAAATATCTTTACAAATTTGGATTGAAATTGTTCACATGTAATAACACGATTTTGCTAATCAATTAGTATCGTCCTATTAATTATAATTTTGCCCGTGAAAAGTAAATTCCAGTTGACGGGCTTTGCGGGATTTTGTTTTATTCCTTTTCCAGTGAACGGGTTCAGCTGGAATTTTTTTTAATTTTTTAATCCACAATTCCTGCAAACTCAATTTGCTGGAATTTTTTTTAGTTTCCAATTCCTGCGAACGGAATTCACAGTGTAATTAAAAAATATTTCTCCCGCGAATTCTAGCTGTCCCAGTTCGCAAGATTCCAAATTTTTTTCGTTTTTGTTTGTCGGGTAGAATCAGCGGCAAGAAAAAAAATAAAACTAGGACCCAAACGACGTTGAAAAATTTTAAATTTTTTGTGGAGGTTCCTCACAAACAAAATGACATTTCTATAAGAAATTCAGAAGATTATAAGATCTGAGCAATTTTTAAAAATTCAAACATTACAATTGTCCTGATAAAACGCTAACCGACAAGTTTGAACCGAATGAAAAATGAAACAAACCACGTTAGAAAATTTTGAAATTTTTATCCATGGTTACGATGCATCACTAATGCTCTCATAAAATTTTCATATGATGATCAAGCTTTATAAATGTTTGAAAATTTAGATAGTGCTAATGTTCTCATAAAAGCCATATCGTACAGTAGCACTGTCTGAATATCGGACAGTAGCACTGTCTGAATTTTAAAAAATTAATAAAGCTTGATCATCATATGAAAATTTTATGTGAGCATTATTGATGCATCATAACCATGGACAAAAAAATTCAAAATTTTATAACGTGGTTTGTTTCATTTTTCATTCAGTTCAAACTTTTCGGTCTGCGTTTTATCGGGATAATTGTAATATTTGAATTTTTTAAAATTCTTCGCATCTTATAATAATCTAACATTTTTATGGTAGTATCATTGATTTGTCAGGAACCTCCACAAACAATTTCAAAAAATTTCGACGTCGTTCGAGCCCTAATTTTATTTTTTTTACCGTGTTGTTGATCGTGCCAAGCCTTAACCGGAATGTGTTATTCCGGGTATGGGGCCCACCCCATACCCGGAATTTGAAATTCCCGAAATTTCAAATTTCGGTTAAGCAGAAGCCGGATTTTGAGGTTTCGAGTATGGTTGGGCTTTTGGTAAATACGCAAACATGTTATATCGATTTGTAATTACCGATCGTACTTTGTACTGTATTGCAAAATTTCCGGATTTTAACAGATACATACGAGGCTATACGAGGCTGTACTGCTTGGCGGCATATATTTGTTGTGCATGTGGCAACAGCTAGTGGAAGCTGGCATATAAAAGCTACACGCACCAGCTAGTCGGCCGCTTGCACTTGCTGCACATTAATTTGCACGCTATATGGCTGGTAGCCTGGTACACGTAGTCGCTGCAGCCTTTTGATCGACGAGTCGTCGTGACACGAACCGATCGAGTACAACAAATCTAGATACGCGTTCGTCGTTACGCGCGCTCCAGTACGCTAGCCCTAGCTAAGTCGGCTGTAGGCTACACGTACTGCCCTCTACAGATCGTCCAGGGCTACAGCATAGCTAGCTCACCTATGCATTGTCGTGTATGCTTTGTGCAGCCGTGCATGCATGCATGCATGCATGCGTGGTAATGTGTGTGTAGGTGAGAGAGCGTGAGCACCGTAGCCAGCTTTGCATTGGTCGAGTCGACATGCGTGGTGCGTTATGAAAGCTGAGCCCAGCAGCCAAGTAGCACTGTAGCCTTTACTAGATGTATAT
The DNA here is from genome assembly GCA_036346275.1 of Otatea glauca. Classification (NCBI taxonomy): domain Eukaryota; kingdom Viridiplantae; phylum Streptophyta; class Magnoliopsida; order Poales; family Poaceae; genus Otatea; species Otatea glauca. Next base: position 13,512,224 of record CM070729.1, on the reverse strand, counting down.
GCTGTGGCTATGTTAACTAGGAGCAACGATAGAAATCTCGATTTCGCTCTAAATTCCATCCGAAGAACAAAATTTCGACGAAATCTATGCAATTCAAACAAATTTCGGCTAAAATGCAAAAACAGCATTTGAATTCCGGTTTTATAGTCACCAGAAGGACTGAGATCTCGCCGGTTTTACCGAGATTTTAGTAAAATTTGACGGCGTGAAATCCGGTCGAAACGAAGTCCAAAAATTTTGAAACTTTTTTGGAGATCCCTGACACATTGATGATGTTTACACAAAATTTTTAGATAATTATGAATCCTGTGGAATTTTAAAAAATTCAAACATTACTACTGTCTTAATAAAACGCTGACCGCCAATTTTGAACCGAACGAAAATTGGGACAAACCACGTTAGAAATATTTTTAATTTTCTGTGCATGATTCTATCATATAATTAATTTTTTCATAAAATTTTTAGGTGATGTTGAAGCTCGAGAGATTTTTAAAAATTCGGACAGTGGTCATGTCCGGATGAAAAATAGTTGAAAGTACTTTAAAATTTTTTGAAATTTTAATTGGATGATTGTGATGCATCTAGTGGTGGATATCAAGCCAACTCGACTCGTTTAACTCGTTAAGATAACGAGTCAACTCGACTTGACTCGTTTTCTTATGAGCTGAAAGCTCAACTCGGCTCGACTCGTTAAAAACTCGAGTTGGCTCGTTAAGCTCGTTACGAATATAAGCAACATAACATGCATTGAAAAGATTTGAATGCCTAAATATAACTAATAGCATGATTATAATAAGTCCAAATAACAGCATGAAGTATGTTTGTCTTGCTCAAGTACAACTCAAATTCCAAATAAAATATACTAGTGCAATACTGACTGACACCAATACACAGCAAAAACAAATGCTGATAAAATACGTAGTGATTACAGAGCCAACAAAGATCATCTTAGGTGCAAATTATCTAATGTATGATAAGGAAAAATATCTCTAGTATGTTGAATTCTTATGCTAATACAGATCATAAAACTAGGAAAAACTCTTCAACCCTGGGAAACCGGCTGAGATAGTACGAGGACTGACACTGCTGCCACCTTATGGAGAACCTGCAATCAAGAGAAGAAATTAAATTTATATACAACAAAATACTCTACAATAGGAATGGTAGCAAACAGTGGATTTTGTGCTAGATTTCCACATCAGAACAACTATGGTATTGCCATCTTGCGAACACGACAAACCCTTGACCTATGGTAAACCATCGTACTCACCACTTAATGTACCTAGTCATGGACTCTAGGAACCGAAATATTCTTCAAGAAGATGGAACTTCAGACCAATGGCCTATAATAGAAAATATCACAGAATGTCAGCTATTTGAGGCTTCCTGTTTAACCCCAAATAAGAAATGAGATGGAAGCAAACAATAAAATAACCAATTAAACCAACTAAAACTAACCTAGAAGTAGCATAGTAAAGAAAAATGTAAAAAACCTAACATAGCCTTTTGTTTTACTAAGAATAGAAGGTTCCATATTAGCGAAGTAGCCCAGCGTGTCCTCAAGACAGGGTACCCATAGAAGTGCATATAAGCTCGATAATTGGGATTGTATATGAGATAATCCAATTTTCTTGTAAACAAAATCAATTAACTTTAACAGAACTAACTAGGTTTGTAGCCCCAAATGTACAAAAAAAACAATGCAAAGATGGAATCAGCATTCTTCAAAATCACATGAAGTTCATTATTATACATTGGTACTTGGCAAAATGGTAAACTGTAGCAAAAGCATGGATAAGAAAAAAATATATCTGGATTTGCTTATATCACTGTGACATGCTACCTCCGCTACAACTAAGGTCTTGGAAGCTTCATTTAGTAAAATATCACACAACAAAGCAAAGTAAGGAGCTAAAATAGCACATTTGATGATAATAAAAGAGGGACAGTTAAATAAATACAGCACATTTGATGATAATGAATTCATCTCACTCTTGGCAGATTAGCTGCTTTCTACCAAGCTGTCAGGAAATGGTACCAATTCAACGTCATCTTCGTTGCCATCTTCCTGCAAATGAAAATGGTATTTAAGTTAGACATAATATTTAACAAAGCTATATGGAAAATTGAAAGAGGACACCAATACCATTATCATTGGAGGTTTGTTGTCATTTTTGGATCCTCGGATGAAGCTAGAAGCACATACTAATGCCTCAACCATTGATGGGCGCAGAGCACTAAGATAATCATCAAGAACTCTACCTCCAATACTGAAAGTGGACTCTGAGGAGACACTAGTAGCAGGTATTGTCAAGAATTTTTTTGCCATCTTGGTCACAACAAGGAACCTATGAGCATTCAACTTCCACCAATCAAGTAACACAAACTTTGAGTCCTTTGGAGGATGGTTTGGTTCATCTAAATAGATGAGCAATTCTGACTTAGATGGCTCTGTAGCTGTCTCTCGCAGAAAGGATTGAAACCCACTTGGCACTGTGGCTACTGAGGTCCATGTTTGCAAACCTGAAGATGACTCAGCTCTTCCACTGGCAACCTTGTTGTGGCGATGTTCGGCCTCATAAATGCCATATAGATCATACAATTCACGTCTGACATCATTTTCCTCAATAAGGGCCTTGCTCTCACTAAACATCATTTTAAAACAGTAACTAATAAATCTCATCTTAAACCTAGGATCAAGAATAGTAGCAATAACCATAACATTGTTCTTTTCCTCCCAATATTTATCAAACTTATCTAATATGGCTTATCCCATCTTGTTCATATGTTCATCCCCAGAATTACCTGCAGCTACTAATGCAATCTTAACATTCACTATGTATGGATAGAAAACATTTGCAGTGGGATATACAGATCCTGATAATACCTTAGTTACCTCAGCAAATGTAGCCAAGATTGATTAAAGCTTGCTATATAATGTCCAATCTTGATGGGAAGGCTCCGACTTGTAATTCATATTAATATCACCATACTGAGTGAAAGCAGCCCTATAGGGAATGCAAGCATCAAACATTTTATATGTTGAACTCCACCTTGTAGACACATCTAGACACAACCCTGCTCTAATTTTTAGATTCATGGATTTACAAACTTCAAGGAATTTGTACATATGAGATGGTGACATCTTATGGTACTTCACAATTTCCCTGAGCTTGGCTATCAATGGTTGCAATGGTTGAAGTCCATCATTCACTACCAAATCGACTATGTGAGCACAACATCGGACATGAAAGCAACTAGGTATGAAGCCTGTTGTTTTCCTAGCAATGAACTTGGCCATCAAAGTCCTAGCAGCAACATCATTTGATGCAGCATTATCAAGAGTGATTGTTATGATCTTGTCTTCTATTTTCCATTCAGCTATACATTCAAACACTGATTGAGCTATGATGTTCCCTATGTATGGTGGATCTAACTCAATGAAGTTCAAAACACAGCATTGCATAACCCAACTAGAATCTATGTAGTACGCCACCAAAGCCATATAGCAAAGATTTTGGTTCGATGTCCATATATCACATGTCAAACTAATACTCTCAACAGTCTTAAGACTCTTCTTCAGGAGTTCTTTGTCAATTTCATAAACATTTATGCATTCACTTCGTATGGTCTTCCTACCAATGAACTTGTATGATGCATTCATATACCTCATCAAGACATTAAACTATGTGTACTCTACCATCCGAAAAGGATATCCATGCACAATTATCATCTTAGCAATGGGCTTGCGGGTTTCCTCATGATCATATTTAGTAGGAACATTTGTAAGAGATGAACCTGACGTGTCAGGATTATAATTAAGTGTACCTTGAGCTAGCTTCCTTCCCTTCAAATTCATGTAGGGTGTACACTTTGGCAAATGCCTATTTAAACTAGAAGTTTGTCCCCATTGAGAGTAAGCAAATAGAGCACCACAATATCTGCACTTGGCCTTCTCAATGGTCTTCCCTGGCTCCCTCTTCGACATAGCTTGGACTGCCTTAAAATGCTTCCAACAGGCTGCACGCTTTCCTCTCACTTTCTTTGCACTCTTGGGAGACAACGGATTCCTTGTTTTCCTTTTGCCTCTTCTATTTTGCTTGAGAGACCTAGAGCCAGAGTGTTCACCACCATCAGACACCCCATGTTGCTCAGTATGAGAAGGTTCACTCTGAGACATAACATCATTCATATCGAACTCATCTTCCTCATACACAAATTCATAATTGTCCTACACATACAAAACAAAAGAGCAATATATAATGTCGTACAATTGTAACACCCCGAAATTTGCAAATAAAATTATTTTATGGCTATTTGTGCTTTTTCTAATTTTTTGGATTTATTTGGATTTTTTGGATTTATTTAGAATTTCCCAAAAACAATTTATATTGGCTTATTTGTGAAAAGTATTTATTTAAAGCCAAAGTCAAAATAAAGTTTTGCTAAAAATATTTTATTTAAGTTCAAAATGCCTCAAAGTATTTATGAGAATTTTCGGGGAATTTTATTGGCCCAAAACAAATTAAAGTAATTTCGGGATTTATTTTATTTCGCAAATCTCTGGAAAATCGGAAGGAACGATCTGGCCGCAGACCCAAGATCGCGGCGTCGTCTGGCTCGTTGATGTACAGCCCACCAGCCCGCTCCGCCGCCGTCCCGCGTGGCAACCATTGGATCCAAATCGGACGGTCGTTCCCTTCGCGAAACCCTAGCGCGGTCGGCCGTTGGATCAAGATCGTGCGGTTGAGATCGTGCGGCGTTATTTTGGAAAGATCTGATCACATCCGTTGATTTTGGAAAGTGCGGATTGGATCGAATCATCCGTGATGCAATCGCGGCCGTTGATCGTGGATCGGACGGTTCGTGGTCGTCGTCCCTGATTCGGTTTCCGAGTTCGCCGTCGCGCGCCGTCTCCGCCGCGGAGAGCTAGGGTTTCCTTTTTTGCGCGCATGCCGAGGCTATAAAAGCCGCAGTCCGCACTCCGATGTTCCTCGTCCCCTTGCGCGGCCAGTAGCACTAGCCTCTTCGCCAGTTTCGCCGCCGTCGTCGCCCAGGAGCTCGCCGTAGTTCTTCGTAGCACCGCCGCGAGTTTTGCGCCGTTCCGCCGCCGTCAAGCCTCCTTCCGCCGAACCGGTTCCAGATCCGGAGTCGCCGTTCCAAGACGCGTCGAGGCCGCCAGTTCTTCTCACCGGAGTTGCGCCGAAACGCCGTTCGGGTGGTCGTCGTCCTCCGCTCCGGTGCCAGGCCGTCACCGTGCTACCATCTTCGTCGGGAAGCTTCATCAACCGTTGGATCTTCGGACCGCTGTGATCGCGCCACATCTCGGTAAAAGCAGTAAACGGCTCGGCTAAGCGTTGGGCGTTGGATGGGTTTGATCGGTTAAGATTGAGCCGCGTGTGCGTAGGGTGGTAGCTGTCAGATCGTCGCGCGGATGCGCGCCGCGTGTCGAGCATCGGCATGGGCGGTGTCGCAGCCAGTCGATGCGCGCCGCGTGTCGGGCGCGCGGACGCGATCTTGCCATGGGCGCGGCCCACGGTGGACCAAAGGCGGTTCCGTGGGCTGGGCCTGTGCGCCAAGGTGACGTGTCAGTGCCTGATTGGCTCGGGTTAGGGCTGATGTCAGCATGACGCAATAAAGATCTTTTCCAGTAGAAAAATAATTCGGAAAATCGGAAATTCTATTTTCTGTATTTTCAGTATTTATTCAAACTTCAAAAGGCTATATCTTTTGTATTTTAACTCGGATTTAAGTGATTCAAATTTCTAAAAATTTGTAAAATCAAGATATATTTATTAGTGAATTTTATTTTATTTTTAGCATTTGGTTGCGCACTATTTTGGTGTTTATTTGCTATTTTGGCATCGTTTCGCGTAGACGTTGAACTGCTCGGTGATCCGGAGGAAAATTCATCGATTCAAGACCCAAGCTCAGAGCAAGGCCAGCACCTACTCCAAGGCAAGTTGTGTTTTGACCATGTTGTACCTGATTTCACAAAAACTGCTATTTTGTCTCTTAAATTTATGCATGATATTTTACGTGGATAAATGATTTCAATTAATCTGGGAAATCGATAATATGCCTAATTGAATTAAATCATACCTTGTCAATTGTATGCCATGGTCTAATTGTCGCCCTAGGATGTGGAACTATAGTTGGTTAATATTAATAATCAATATGGGACTAGTTAGACTGTCATAGATTGCTTAGCCATGCCACGTCATCACATGTGTCCGAATGTTGATACTTAATCTTGACTAATGGAATATGGAACAATGTTTAAGAATTGGTGTGTCATGTGTTGTCACACAATGATATCAAGTTATCGTGGCGAGGAGGTCACACAACTAGATTGAAATGTTGGTGGCACGTGGTGCTTGGTAATCAACTAGGGTGGTAATGATTTAGATTGGGGCAAGTGGCAATGGGCAGTGTGCCAAGGTGGGCCAGGATTGCCAGGGGTGTGTGGAAGTCTTGCCTTAATCACTCTAAGCACTTAACCTTGCGAGCCTTTGACCTAAGTCTTTCTTGCAACCACATGTTTGGAATGGGACAGCCTAGCTGACTAATTTGTGATGCTTAGATTTCAGAACTGTCGTGGTGAATAGTGAGTCCTGGGTTTACGGTTTAACTCACATGGCGCAAGAGGGGGGCCCTATTGTGGTGGTTTAACCCTTCAGTGTTGAAACCTTAGCGAGCAGTACTGGGTCTAGGTGTAGCATTGTAAAGGCTTTGTTATGATCACTCGCCTTGGTGGTGTTTGGTTGTGTCGTGTGGGTAAAGTGCATAACCTCTGCAGAGTGTACAATCTATTCGAATAGCCGTGCTCACGGTATTAGGCAATGCTCGGGGATTACAGTTAAGGGTTAGACTTTTGTTAAACGAAAACCTATTGGGATGACAAGGTACCATGGAAAGTGGAAATTGATTTAGTATTGGAAATTTGGTTTACTTCAGAAATGCTGAATCTATTAATTGTTGTTATTTGTTTTACTGTTTTTCAATCTATTTACTGTATTCTTGTTAAATGCCGCTTTTTTGCAAAATAGCCATATTAGCCATTCCTTTGGATTAAGCCAAGCATATAGAATCTTAGACTTGCATTGCTGTGCACAACTTGTTGAGTGCTTTATGTACTCACCCCAACAACAACAACTTCATAAGAGGAAGAATCTACGCCTTTCGTGGAGGAGGATTATCTGGATGCGAATGCTTAGGGTCCGAGCCTCGCGCTGCCTCGCGTGAATCGGGAGTCGCTACGCTTATTTATTTATTTTTTTCCGCTGCTGCTTATTTGCTACTTCTTTTATAAGCCCTGCGAGGCAATAATCATGTAAGACAACAGTTATTATTAATTATTAAAGTTATGCTATATTCCGCTGTGTACGACTATGATAGCATCTATGTTGAGCCTGTGTGCACTAGCGTGATCCTAGACTAGTGCGATATACACAGAGGATCCGAATTTGCATATTCGGGTCCCGAAAAAGGTGGTATCAGAGCCATACTGACTATAGGTCTTGGCCCTAGGTAGTTGGTATCTCTTAGGAGTGTCCAAAATTATTTTCTAAAGAAAAAGATAAATTTGACTAATAAGAAACTCTTGGCTTATCTCATTCTTCTACTCTCATCCTTGCTAAAATTACCTTCTTTTCGTTGCCGTTTCGAGTGGAGACCTTATTCAAAATTTGTTTTGAATAGATGATGATCTTCCAGTCCTTCGAGTCAAGGCAGGGTGGCTATGCCATGGAGCTGTGGAGAGTTCTTCAAGTGATTGGAGGCTTCGATCGTCCGCTCTACCGAGGAAGCAACTGGAACATCAATGGTGTGCATCGGCGGTTCTTCTGCAAACTGACCATCTTCGCTCAAGAATGCGACGAGACCACCAGACCGATCCACATCACTACCCGGAGGTTCACGTACGAGGCTGGAATTCAGGAGGCTGCCAGACTTGCTCTTCGATGGATCTGCCACGACTACGCCTACGAGCTTTGCGACACCGTGTTTCGGCTTCACCCGATAGTGCGAGCGTGCCAGCGTCGACGGATCGTGGAGGGGGAGTGTGCTACTGCAGTACACCTTGCTGAGTTTGCCATCGCCCAGGAGGACCACATGAGAGACACTGCTCAGGAGCTGGAGACAGTGTACGAGGCGCTGAGGGTGACTGAGCGAGAGGTTCAAAAGACCCGTGACACAGCAGCCGGAGTCATTAGCGAGCTGGAGGAGGCCTTGCAGGTAGCCGAGAAGGTGGCGGACCAGGTCGTTCAGGAGCCAGATTGGGTCGCCGAAGAAGAAGAAGACACAGATGAGCGTGAGTGGGAGCCTGAGGAGCCAGCAGAGGGTCACCAGGATTCATCTCTTCTGGGCAGGCGAAGGTCCTTGCTGCATTCCTACTCAAGATTACTATGGGCAGATAACACTTCATTTTGCATTGCAAGCATCAATGTAATAATAGAACAACCATATAAAATCTAAAGCAACCACAAAACTTGCAAGTGCACATGCTGATGCTTGCATGCTACCCAAGAAACACAAAAACAACAAGGAGATAATAAAGAAGCCAACCTTGGGGACGGCCGGAGGGGAGGAGCCAGAGGGGAGGAGCCCGGTGGGTGCACGGCCGGAGGGGAGGAGCTGGAGGTCTGCTCGGATCTGGTGGTGGAGCTCGACCAGGAGGGGCAGGGAGCAAGGGCGACAGTACTGGGTGGGGGTGGAGGCGATGGGGTGGCCACGGCGGAGCACGTTGGTGAGTGGGAGGTGGCGGATCTAGAGCAGGAGCTCGAGCCAGAGGTGCCCAGGCGCTCCCCGCGGGGTGACGCGTCGAAAGGGAGGGGAGGGGAATTGCGGCGCGTTGAGGGGAGGGGAATCGGGTGAACAGGGAAGCATTAGACTTAGGGTTACAGGATATACATTGTTTTTTTAAAAGCTCGTTAGCTCACTCGTTTAACTTTTTTCCTTAACGAGTTCAAAATCCAGCTCGACTCGACTCGCTAAGGAACGAGTTAGAGTCGAGTCGAGTTTCCAAGTACTCGTTAAACTCGCAAGTTTAGGGTTTTTTTTCCAGCCCTAGATGCATTATTAACCTTGCCATAAAATTTTTAGATGATTATTAGTCTGTGAAGTTAGAAATTTCAGTAGCATTTCGACTGAAATTCGGATTTGGAGAGTCACAATTGCAGATAATCCATGTATATTTTCATGACAATTAATAAGCATGAAATAAAATCGATACATTTGACAATTTATCCCATATTTGCATCACAATAAAATCAATGTCTATTTGCATCACGTACCTACGAGCAAGGATACAAATCTCGCCGAGCTTCGGCGAATTTTCGCCGAAATTTCGGATTTTGGACCACCACGAAATCCAAACTACCGGTCGAATTAAAAAATATATAAATTTTTGAAATTGCTACAGTGCCCAAAATTTCTTTTTTTCTTGACGAAATTTCATGATTTTTGGCCAGCTTTCATACTTTTAAGGACGGATTTGACACGATTTGGTCCAATAACCCTCAAGAAAGTCATCTTCTATGAAAATTAGTTGAAAAACCGAATTTTTGAGACATTTTAAAATTTTGGCAGAAATACTGTCAGATTTTTATACAGTTGTACAAGCTTGATAATGATCTAAAAAATTATGGTACTATATTTATTAGTGTAGAATCATATAGAAAAATTTTAAAACTAATTGAACTTAATTTTTTATCTTTAAAAAATCAAAAACTGAATGAACATAATTGGGACAGTAACCTTGTCAGAAGTTTATAAATTTTCTCGAGTGTGATCATGATCTAAAATTTTTATGAGAGATTAAGAATTGCCTCAGTACCATTATATAATTTTTTTAAAAATAAACTTTTTTTTGGTCAATCAAATTTATGTAAGCGTTGAACTTCATTTGTTATATTATATTTCAAAACTCAAAAAGAGAAAGACATAAATGGTATTGTGTCTTGTAAGAATTTTATAAATTCACTGGAGTATGATCATGATTCAAAATTTATATGAGATCTTAAGGATTTCCTTATCACCCTTCTATAAAATGTTCAAAAATTTTAAACCTTTTTTTATTGCTAAAGCAAATCTATGATCATCAGGTTTTTCTCAGGATGTAGCACTGTCCGAATTTTTAAAACTTCACGAAGCTTGATCATCATCTAAACATTTTATAAGAACATTAGTGATGCATCATAACCATGCACAAAAAATCTCAAAATTTTCTAACGTAGTTTGTACCATTTTTCATTCGGATCAAACTTCCCGGTCAGTGTTTTATCAGGATAGTAGCAATGTTTGAATTTTTAAACATTCCTCAAATGTGATAATCATCTGAAATTTTTATGAGAACATCACTGATATTTCAGGAACCTCCAAAAAATGTCAAAATGTTTCATCATTGTTTGACCCACTTTTCGACCGGTGCAAATATAACGAAATTTGGTTTTTCTCGGTAGAAAACGAACCGGATTTGAATTTTTATTTTTGAATTTTGAACGAGATTCATCCGAAATACCCAAATTTCGGCGAAATTTTGGATTCCAGTCCCGGGCGATATTTTATCCGAAAACGAAATTTGAATCCTTGCCTATGAGTAGTAGTATACCTATAGTGCAAACTTCACCTCCGCGTTGTCGAAAATGACCTCGTGATGCCTCCTCTCATGTTGTTGCTTGTATTCTTCCCAAGTCATGTCTCGCAGTAGCCAGGCAGACTTCAAATGTTCGTAATGAAACATCCAGCCGCTATAATTCTCGGACTGGTAAAGGTACCTGACACTGACAGATGAGTGTCGTGCGTACGGATCAGCGTATGGATCCGTGCGGTACGAGATCAACATCGATGGAGGCATGGCCTGCCTAACCACTTTAGGCACGCTTGGGCAGGCATTCACATCGTCGGCGCGGCCAGCCAGATGTTCCTTCAGACGGATCACCCATCCATCCTTCATGACATGCCTGCAGTAGTTGCACTTTGACCCAGCTGGTCTGACGCACTCCCCATGATCTGCCATCGCGAAAAATTGCAAAGAAACAAAAAAGATGTACTAATGCATGAAGTGGTTGTGCACTGCTTTAAGGCAATGTGCATTATTTGAGATACCAAGTTTTTTTATTAGTGATTACTGTTTGTTTATTAGTGAAGAAGCTCTGATGCATACATGTATGTACTTGTGCTTCAATATGTAGCATGCATTCTGATCAGCTCGCCTACAGAATTTTGGTGTTTGCTAGTCTGTGTTCTCTCCTAGTTTGATTGATCGGAGTTGAAAAACGTTCAAATCCTCCCAAACCATATTATCTGGACTCAGTTCAAATATACACATTGTCGGTTCAGAGAAAAAAAAATGGGATTGCAAGGATGCTTACATGTATTTAACTGACTGTACTAATCAGAACTATCTGATACTTGTTTATAAATGTGCCCTTTACAAACAATTCGACAACTTAGTTTCACAAGAAGGAAAAAAATAGAACAAACAAATTTTACCTCAGTTTGTCGTTGTCCGAGTGAAATCTCGGAATAAATGGCCGAGATCTCGGTCCCTACCGCCGAGATTTGACCTTCTACGGCCGGAGAAGGCTGCCACACCGCCGGAGTTGGCCAGATTTTTCCCGGAGAAGGCCGGCGATGGGGAGAGAAAAGCTGTGATGTCTCAGGTTGATCTGGTTGAATGAGTGAGTGAGAGAATAAAGTGAGTGAGAGTGAATGATTGAGTATGTCTTAAAGCCGATGCAAAAGATTACATAAATGGACTAATTCCTCAGTGCTATTATGCAACAGAAGCTATAGCCTCGAAATGTTTTTTTAATAATACATTTTTAATTCAAATTGCAAAGATATACCACGAAATCAAAAAAATTCAAAAATATACCCTTGTCGCCCGTTGGTTGGGCGACAGGAGGGTATCGCCCTCTGGTTGGGTGACGCGAAGAGATGTCGCCCACTGGTTGGGCGATATGTGCCAGGTTAGCAAGCCGTTGGCTGTGTCGCCCTCCCAACGAGCGACAGCAAAGAAATCTATCGACGGTTGGGCGACAGGCTGGTGCGCGGTCTCCTGTCACCCAACCAGAGGGTGACTTGGGGGGATTTAAAAGCGGCTGCATTTCTTCGGCCGAGAGAAGAAAGGGAAGGAGAAGAGAAGAGGGAGGGAGAAGAGAGAAAAGAGAAGAAAGGGCTACATTTCTTTGGTCGGCTGTTGGTAATTTTTTTACGGTTCATTTTATTTAGTGTTTAGGGTTAGGGTTAGATCTAGTTATTTTCACGGTTTATTTTGTTTAGTGTTTAGGGTTAGGGTTAGATCTAGTTACTTTCGCAGTTTATTTTATTTAGTGTTTAGGGTTAGGGTTAGATCTAGTTATTTTCGCAGTTTATTTTGTTTAGTGTTTAGTGTTAGATCTAGTTAAATGTAGTGTTTATTTTGTTTGAAATATCTGTGTTGTTTTTAGGGTTTATTCTGTTTAGTGTTTAGGGTTGTATTCCTGTAGCGGCTGTAGCGGCGTCCGATTTGTTTAGTGTGTAGTAAGAAATCATGGTAGTGTTTAGCAACAAAATGTAGTTAAATCTAGTTATATTTTTAGTAATTTAGTCAGTTTGTGGAAATGCATGTACATAGTTGTTTTTACGAATAATAATATGTTGTTACGTTTTTTTAGAGATAGATGTAGATAGATATGTTTTTTTGCATATAGAAGTGCACATATATATATATATATTTAGGGCTATAGATGTTTTTTAGAAATACAAGTAGAGAGATGAATATTTTTAGTAATGTAGATATTTTTCGCATAGTTTTCAGAATTTAGTTTTGTTCCATACGAATATACATGCTAATTGAACAACTTGAAAATTTCGGGGCGTATTAGTTTTTTGCATGAGAAATTCGCACATTTGGTTCGTAAGTAATGATATTTGAAGGAATGTAGATGTTATTTAGAAATAGAAGTATAGAGATGTATATTTTTAGGAATGTAGATAGATATATATTTCTCCAAGTGTAGATATACATACGTGTAGTTTTTTTAGCAAATAGATATAGTACTTTTTATGAAGAGTAATTAATTCGTGTGTGTTAATGAATAGGTTCGCAGATATGTCAGAACAAGTTCCATTTAGAATCTTTTATGGAGAAGGGGTTGTCATGTATGGTTCGGAGGGTGCGAATCTGAGTAACTTTCAGTATGTGAACAGAAGTTTAAGTAGGGTCAAAGAGCGGACATTTGATTCTGCGTTGAATTGGTTGTATTATACGTTTCAGATGAAACCAAAGAAGTGCCAGCTCAAGTTATCTTGCCATTGTACCATGCGAGATGATCCTGTTTATTGGGAGTTAGTTGAGCTGAAGGGAACTGCATCTTGGAGGTCATATGTGAGGGGGCGGAGCAACGTGGATGGTATCGGGTGTTTTTAGTGCAAGCGTATGAAAGGGTTGTTACCCCGCAGCAGCCAATGGACGCCGATGAGTGTAGTCAGCCTCAAAATGAGTTCAATTATGGTGACACTGAAATTGGGGGATCTAGCCGAGAGTAGCATGTTCAGGGATGCAATGAGGACATCGTTTGCCAGAGTGGTGTGGAAGTTGAGATTGGGCAAGATGCGCGGGGGCAAGTAGAGGAAATTGAGGAAGTAATAGCATAGATGGAAGAGGAAGACCTTGAATATACGAGAATAGAAGTGGAAGACGACAATGACTCGAATGAGGAAGATGAAGGTGCTGAGCCGCTTGTGCCAGCAGATTGGAGCACGCATCAATTTAATAACCTGGTTGTAAATGAAGGCAATGATACACCTTGGCAGTATAGCGACAATGAGGTGAGGTCTAACAGCATTTACCCAACAAAAGAGGCAGTGCAGAATGCTGTTAAAGATTGAGCCTTATCACTAAGAAGAACTTTCAGGGTTAAGAAGTCCACACCAACCTGCTATGACTTAGTGTGCGAGATGCAAGGGTGCCTGTGGAGAGTGCACGCGTACAAGCCCAAATAGGGCACCCACTGGCTATGTTCGAAGGTTGAACAACATAGTTGTATGACTGAGGAAACCCTAGTGGCTCACAAGAACCTGTCCATCCGGGTATATCGCGAGTATCGTGTACCCAGAGATAGTTGAGAACCTGAATTTTGAGCCCCGTGCTATTATTCGAGCAATTGAGAACAGATATCAGTACACAATTAGCTATGGGAAGGCATGGAGGGCGAAGCAGAAGGCCTTGGAAATGAGATTTGGGAAATTTGAAGACTCGTACCATAATCTGCCCGCATTGCTTAGTTGTATTCAGGGAAGAAATCCTGGTACTTATTATGATTATCAGGACTGTCCGTCAAGCAAGTGGCCGAACAAGAGGCATCTGAAGAGAGTTTTCTTCACATTCGGAGCTTGCATTAGGGCGTTCTATCACTACCGTCCATTGTTGTGTGTGGACAGCACATTCCCGACCGGGAAATACAAAGGACAAATAATGACAGTTGTGGACGTCGATGCAAACAACCAGATTCTGCCTGTTACCTTTGTCATTGTGGAAAGCGAGAACTATGAGAGTTGGCTGTGGTTCCTACGGAACTTGAAGATCGGGGTGGTGAAAACTCGCCATGATGTGTGCATACTACATGACAGGCATGCTGGTCTGCTTAATGCCATTAGACAATTGCAAACAGGGGAAGAGGAGCCATTTTCATGGACTGACTTGTAGAGCCGATGGTGCATGAGGCATTTGGGTGCAAACTTCTATAAGCAATTTAAGAACAAGGAACTGATGAACATGTTCAAGAGGCTATGTAAGCAGAACCAAGATAGCAAATTCCGTACTCTATGGAAGAATCCTGATGAGCTAACAAAAAAACACAAAGAGACTACTACCAGTGCAACACAGGAGCAGGCGGAGCCTCTATTCCCTCTGGCAACAGAAGATGAGGCGACGAATCGTCGTCGAAGGCAAAGGCCGATCAAATATTTCTCGGACTAGATAAAGCACGAGCCCAAAGAGAAGTGGTCATTGTTACATGACACACATGGTGCTAGATACCGTGTCATAACGACCAACTTGGCGGAGGTGTACAACTGGGTAAGGAGAGGGATGAGGTGGCTCCCGTTGGTAGGAATTGTTGTGGGAGTGCTGCGGGGTACAACCAAGTATTTTGTGGATAGGCATCGAGCTGCTGAAGTAGTAATGAGAGATGAGAATGCCTTGTACTCAAGCATGATAAGTAAATACATGGATGAGAAGAGTAAGAAGGCGGGCAAGCATAGAGCTATCAAAGCAGGTTCACGAACACTGCGCTTCGAGGTGATATGCAGGGATAAAGAACAGCGGGGACAAATCAGAAGGTTATCACCCAAGAGTGCATCTTACAGGCTGAATGTCAATGCTCGTGTAACAAACCCCTCCTTTTGCATAGGCCATGTTCTCATGTGATAGCTGCATGTGTATTATTTGGAATGCGATCCGGTACATATCTATCTGAATATTTTACAAAGGATAAGGTGATGGCAACTTGGAGCGAGGAGCTTTATGGTTAAGAATTAATGCCGGACAGTCTTCGAGGTCGTATTGGCTTCCTGTGTCAAACCAATTTCCAAAAACATCTTTGGCTTCTGAAACTATATTAACTCCAAGTTTCCTCGGCTTCTGATGTCGTTGCATCTTCGCATTTACTTCAACCTTGCCGCATCAGCTATAAAAGGCGAACCAACGCTTTTAGAATTCTCTCACGCTTAGACCTCCATTTCCTACGTCAAGCTTCACTTTCTTCTTGAGGAATTTCATGGACAACCAGGACCCAGAGCTCGCCGAAGAGTGGGCGCTTTTCGACATCGCCATGGCTGAATGGGCGGAGGACACAGCCTCCGCCCTCGACCATACTACCGTCAACATCTTCCTCGAGATTTTCCCCGCCCTTCATGAGGTCAAGGAAGTTCTCGTGGAAGCGCTTGGCCACGTGCGCCACGGAGAGGTGTAGGACCCTTGTAAATGTAATATTTTCCCAGACATAATTCCTGGGGAGCTTTATATATAATAAAGAAGTACCTTTTCCAAGCGTTTTCCATGATTGTCATTTGACTTAGCTTAAACACAGCTTGGGGCATATAGAAGCTTGCATGGCTCTTTGGTCGGGTGATATTCGTATCTGATCGTCGTAGGATATATTTTAGGTCCGACTTGGGACATATTAGGATTTGTGTGGCTCTTGGCCGAGTGATACCCATATCCGACAGCTGTAGGATATAGCTTAGGCTCGGCTTGGAACGTATCAGGATTTTCTTGGCTCATGGCCGAGTGATACCCATATCCGACTGCTGTAGGATATAGCTTAGGCTCAACTTGGAGCGTGTCACACTTACGTGGCTCTTGGCCGAGTGATACCCATACCCGACTGGTGTAGGATACAGCTCTGGTCCGTCTTGGGACATATCAAAATTTTCTTGGCTCGTGGCCAAGTGATACCCATATCCGACTGGTGTAGGATATAGCTTAGGCTCGACTTGGAGCGTATCAAAATTTTCTTGGCTCGTGGCCGAGTGATACCCATATCCGACTGGTGTAGGACACAGCTCTGGTCCAACTTAGGACATATCAAGGTTTATCCGAACGGTATCCGTACTTGTTTATTACGATGCATAGCTTATCGACCCATCTTGGGGCATACCATTGGAACCGTGCCTTATCAGGCTCGACTCGTAATATATGATTCCGTCATGTGGTAACCACCTAGTGACCCAACGTGGGGCATATCACAAGAAGATATCTTTTAATCCAAACTGGAGGATATCCACGTCCCGCTTAGTGCGATAAGTGGTTAAACATCCCATCGTGGGGAGCAACGTGTCTCAAATATGACTTGGTCAAACCACGACTACCTCCGTGTGTCAGGACGCCGCGCTAGCAAATCATTACGAAGCAGAGAGCAAGGTTAAGGGTTCTGGAATCTTTTTCCAGCCGATTTAGCGAAAACCTGATTTTCCCCCCTTTAAGGCTATGTCGCGCATAGACCGATGGTTCATTTCTTCACCGCACTCTTGCCTCTTCTGCTCCCTTGTCTCTCCGACTTCTCCGCCGCTAGGGTTAACTGCTGTTGCACGCTCGCATTTTGCGCCGCCGTTGATCTTTTCCTCCGAAAATGTCTTCCTATTCTTCCAAAGACTCCTCTAGCCTTTGACTCAAGATTGGACCACCTCGATCACGATGGAGGAGCGGTTGCAATCCATGACGGATGACGGGGTTCTTCCAGCCCTGACTTTTATCTCTACGCGACCTGCCGCAGGTGAATCCACCCCTACCCCCATTCCAAAGAGATTGTGGTTTTTGAATCTTTCTTCCAACGCGGGCTGGGTCTTCCTGCCTGCGCCTTTCTTCGCGGTCTTCTCTTCTTCTATGGCATTGAATTGGTGAACTTGAATCCCAATTCCATCCTACAGATCTCCCTCTTTGTTCATCTCTGCGAGGCCTTCTTGGGCATCCGCCCCTATTTCAATCTTTTTCACCATTTTTACCTTCTGAAGCCTTATCCCTCAAAGAGCGACCCAAGGTAATTGGGGGAGCCGGATTTCAGTTGTAGGAGGGGTTAAAGAAATATTACTTTGCCATTCCCTTCAAAACCTCCAATAAAGGCTGGCACCAGGAATGGTTCTATTGTGTCTATCCTAATCCTACTCTCCCCTCCTTTGTCGGGCGCCGGCCTAAGGTGTCCCTTTCTTGGGTATCTACTCCCAATACTGTTGACATGGACCAAGTGCATGACCTTTTGGCACTGATTGAAAAATTAAAAGAAGATGGTCTCACGGGAGTTGGTCTGGTCCATCATTTTGTTGCTCGCCGGGTACAACCTCTGAAGGAGCGAGTCCATTTGGGATACGCATTTGAAGGAAACGATGATCCGACCCGGGAACTGCCTGAAGCATTGTCGAAGGAGCAGGTATATGCTCGGGTGGGCAAATTTTTCATCCCGTGCGTTGAGATGTCCAGCACCAAATGCCCGAAGTCCTTCACTGCATCAAATCCTCCTCCTGAGGTGAGAAAGTTTAACTGATAGATTCCCACATTCGCCTCTGGATGACTCTTAACTGTTTTAATACTCCTTTCCAGGATCGGTTGGCTTTTTTAAGCGACACGCCTCTCCCGGAAATGCCCGTTCATTAGAGCGCTCCTTTTAAACGACCTGCGAGCTCCTCGGCTGGAGACCCCGCCGCCAAGAAGGGGAAGAAAGCGATCACCAAGGACCCTGCGAAGCCCCAGTGCCCGACTGGTGGTCCCAAAATTCAAGAGCCGCTGGTACGAGCTCCAGGGCCTTCGGCTCCCCTTCCGCACGAGCCCGTGGTACAGCCGAGTCCAATTCTGAGAGACTCGAGCAGTCGGGAGGAGCCCATGGTTCCAGTTAGTGGCGCCCCGAGTGGTCCCTCCGGGAGAGGCTCTGCTACCCGAAAGAAACCTCCAATGAAAATAAAGAAGTCCAACAGGTTGGATGTCCCATCGACTCTTATTTGACATATTCTACCGGTTTATTCACCGATCATTCTTCTTATAGGAATCCTTCGTATGATGTTCCTGTAGAGACACTGTCCGGGGCTCCTGAAGAAACTGAGCCCCAGGACGTACATGTCTTGGTTGAGGAGGCCTCACACTCTACCTCACCTGGGGACATAGGGGCGCCCTCCGAGCCACAGCCGCCATCATCGACACCCGTGCTTCAGCATCGGGTCCTACTGCTCAGGAGCCTGTCCCCCGTCCATCCCCCGAGATTGAAGAGATCCCCCGAGTCCCGCCGACTCTTGCTCGCCCTCAACTCATAATGCAAACCGCGTGGGTTGATGAGGAAGACGGCTTGAAGTTCCTGGACGACATGGAGGAGGAGAAAGAAAGGAATGACTTTTACAGTCATGCCGCCACCTATGCTCGCCTAGCCCGGGTAATACTTTTGCTACTCTCATCACCTTTTTACTTGTGCGGGTTAGCATGTTGTCACCTTCCCCTGCGATGGTTACAGAAATTGGGAGAACGTTCTGAAAAGAAATCCGAATACCTCCAAAAGATGCTCCCAAAGATCAGGAGACGCTGGGAATATCTGGCTGAATTGGAGCAGATCAAGGCTAAACATGCAGCCAAGCTGCAAAACCTTCGGTCAGAGGTCCAAGCCCTGCGGGATGAGAAGGAAACCCTGCGGCAGGAGAAGCTAGATGTCGTCGGCTCCCTTCGAGGTAGATATTTTCCTGGACCATCCCATATTCTCGTTCAATCGTCTGGTCTTTTGATCTCCCCATCTTCGTGTCAGCTCAAGACTCTACTATTGTGAAGCTCCAAGAGCAACTTAAAGCCTCGGAGGTCTCCAAATCGAAGTCGGAGAAGGAGCTAGAAGGTACGCTCAGCAGCTTGTCCCTCCCTTGCCTTCATTGTCTTCTTGGTGCTTCTTAATAATTTGTTTTGCTTGCAGACTATAAATTCAAGACGCGGGCGCAATACGCCGCTTATAGCGAGAAGGTCGAGGCCCTCGAAGCGTCTTGCACTAAGCTTTGCGAAGCCCCGGAGCCATTACTGAGGTTGATTCATCCCAAAGGCGAGAGGCCGCTCAGCAGGGACCAGGTTATCTCCCAACTGCGGGAAGCCCCCAAGGAGCTTCAGATACTCTTGAAGGTGAAAGATCGAAAGGGCGATCAGAGGGGGGGTGAATGATCCCAAATAAAAGTTTCTCCACTCAAAGTACTCCAAACAATCTCGCAAACAAAAATCTGAAACTACAATCCAAAGATTTTCCTTCAAACTGGTGTTTCTCATATTCGCTCACCCTCCAAAACCCGAACAATTTGACAACTATGTGTACCCTTAGCTTGCATGGATGAGAGCCATGAATCATGTGAGGGATTTTTAATCACAATCCTGGTTGTCAAGTGTTCAAACAAAGAGGAATCAACTCAAAGACTACTTTTCTAAAAGAGATAAAGCAAAAACACCAAAGTCTCTTTCTAAAAAAGTAAAAGCAGATTTTCCAGAAATTTTCCTCAATTGGAGCAGGTGGTTGGTGAGTTTCTGTTGCTCTAAAATTTGTGGGAAGTTTTCTCCCTGTGAGCAGTTGAGTCATGAAACATTCCACCAAAAATCACCTCAAAAAGCTTTGTAAAATAAACATCAGACATCAAGCAATACAGACAGTCAGGAACTTCGACCAGAAAGTTTGAGGCTCGGTTTTCACTTCATAGCGCTCAAACGGTGCAACCAGTGGACTAAAAAATTTATATAGATGTATATATGCGTCGTGCACCTTCTCCAACAAGAATCATAGAAAAATGATTTTTCTAGATTTATATAAAAATCAAAGACTCACTGCTGCGCGAAGAACAAGTTTTGGACAGATTTGCAATTCAATAAGAACTTGATCTCTAGTCTATCCTAGGGTGCAAGAAAGATGTAAAACCAAATGAACACACTCAAGACATCCTAGAAGAACAGCATTTAGAAGGAGGGGAGGCAATCCAAATTACGAGAAAGTAAATTGCGAGAATGTAAATGCGGGAAAGTAAATGCTGAATTTAAATTGCGTAATTTAAATGCGTAATGTAAATGCGTAAAGGAAATGAAACATGAACATAAAAGCAGAACATTTCATTTCTGGAAGGAGAGGTTACAAAGCCTCATATTTCATGTGAGCAAAGCTCAAAGGAGCATCAAAATCCTCAAAACCTTCAAGGGGGGAAGGCTACCCCTCCACCCCTATTTATACAACTCTTGGGCCACCTACCACCCTTGGATGAGCCTCTAAACCCTAGAGCATCCATCAAGGGCTAGGATTAACCCACTCAACCAGTCATGCAAGGTTTCACCCAAAACCCACAAAACATAATGGGTTTTCTTGCACGGTTCTCAAAGCATACTAACTAGACCCGCTATCCTATCAACTAGACCGCAATCCGACGGCCCTCATCGATCCGAGCTACATCTAGCTAGCATCACATCCATTCCTTGTCTTCATGGCTTGCACGAACTCCGTCTCCGATCATCTTCCGGCGATCCTCGACTGACTGGACCTCCGACGCTCCTCGCGTAGTCCCGGCCATCCTTCGCCTCACCATGACCTAGCACCGTTGTCCTGCAACCATCAAAAATAAGGAAACTCGTCACATAGCAATGCCCACAAAGATGTGCAATAAATCCATCAAAGTCCACTCATTAAAATTCATTTTTCCTCGTTCTAGCCGGTAGCACCGGGAAAACAGGGAAGACCTCAAATTGCTTCCAATTGAAAATCCAATTCAAATCAAACTCAAACATGAGCAACCAAAGCTCAAATTTAGTCAAATACTCATCACAAATCTGGATAGACCTCCACATGGTCCTTCAATCTCCCCCTTGATGAGTATATTGACAAACACAACAAAAGGCATATGTTTTGAGTTTGAAGAGGATGAAAAAGAAAGCAATTTTTTTAGTTGCAAAGTCAAACTTAGTCCAAAGATAAAAATTAGAACCATGACCAAGTTGACGAAGAGGAAGTTAGATTTTAGAGTTAAATTTAAGAAAGAGCAAGTTTTCAACAAAAACTCTAAAATCCAACTAAACATGTCAAATGTGATTATGAGATTATGATCCAAAAGAAGTAGTAGCATAGTTTTACAAAGATCATAATAACCAAATCAGCATTCACATTTTTATCTTTTTGGTGATGCCTTTTCTACGTTTTCTCCCCCTTTTGGCAATATAGGCATCAATTTTTTATGTATGCATGAAATGCAATCGAAAGAGCTTTGAAGATTATCCAATTGATCAAAATGGAAAGATATTACATCAAGCTTGTCAATTTCATAATATGACTAAACTAAGACATGTCCAAGACCAATACATTTTATGAAAAAGCTTAGTTTTACAATATTTTATTTTAGCATGATTTGACAAGTGCAAAACTTAGCAAAGTTTCAAAGGTAGAAGCAAAATCACTCAAGGATCAAATGGAAAACCTAGAGTTCAACCTACTCAACACTTTGGGGAATTTTGAAGTGCATATAAGGTCCTTCAAGCTCATTTTTAAATTTATACAAATTTTCTTTATGACTTAAAAAAACATAGCGGGTGCAAATGTTTGACATTATTTGCATTCTTTACCCACTTATGTGTTTGATATTTGCATTTTGCTTTTTTAAATTGACTCAAGCCATTTTCGATCATCTCAAGAGTAACTCTTAAGAGAATGATCTTGGTCATACACAATATATTCCAAGTTCATCCCAAGTGCAATGGGAAGCAATCTCGTGAATATAAAGTGTTGAGATTAATTTTGCACAAAAGAGTCAAGTTTTTTTTAATTTTCAATTTAGCACATATGAGCAATTCTGAAGGACTCAAATATGAATCAAACAAATTTCACCCAAGTTGCTATAGGGACTCTAGAGAAATCCAAAATTTCACAATTTATGGTAAAAACCCCTAGAGAAGAAACTTAGTAAGTAAAAGCAACATGTTTCGTCACGTTTTCATTTAAAGCTTTCAAAATTTTCAGATTTTAATAAGCTTAGCATGATAAATGGACTTGGACATATCTAAGCTAGTGATTTTCTTCAAAAGATATAGCATGATGTATTTCATGAAGATTGAGTCAATTGCATAATAGACAAAGCTCATAAAACATAAAATGCAGTCTAAATGCAATGCATGAATAGATTCCCAAACTCCCCTCAACAAATGAATCAATTTTAAGCTCAAATCTGGTTAAAGTTGAGTTATTATCAAGATTAGGCATAAGGACAACCCAAATAAACTCAGTAACAACCAGAAAAATAGAATGAGGAGAAGAAGTCGAGAAACTGCAAAACTGGATGGCTATTGAGCATAGATAAGATAGAAGAGACTCACTACGGCTCAGACTCGCTCTTATCTTCCCCAGTGACTGATATAGGGAAGCTGACTCTAGAACCCAACTAAGGAATGCACACAGACCCTGTCTACCCAAGAGGCCTAATACCTGCTAGACTTATAAGACTGTGAGTGAACTCAACTCAAGAAAGAAATAAACCCAAAGTCACCCAGAAGAAAAACACAAAGAGAAAAGAAAAGCTGGAAGGGAACAATATTTTACATAATATACAAACCGGCTCCCCCTCACGAAAGGCCGTAAGGGCTCACGACTCCAAGCTCACTCCTCAAGGCAACAAATCTGGAGCTATCCAAAGGCTTGGTGAAGATATCGGCTAACTGGAGGTCACTCTCTACAAAATGAAGTGCGATATCTCCCTTCTCCACATGATCTCTAAGGAAGTGATATCTAATATCAATGTGCTTGGTCCGGGAATGTTGCACTCGGTTTTTAGCAATGCAAATAGCTGAAGTGTTGTCACAGAAAAGTGGCACTCTCTCTATCTCTAATCCATAGTCCCGCAAGGTCGATCTCATCCAGAGCACCTAGCTACAGCAACTGGCTGCAGCAACATACTCGGCCTCAGCGGTGGACTGTGCAACTTCGAAATGCTTTCTAGATGACCAAGAAACAAGAGAAGTGCCAATGAATTGGCAAGTGCCAGGAGTGCTCTTCCTATCTATCCTACAGCCAGCAAAGTCGGCATCGAAAAAGGCTCTAAGAGATAGACAAGAAGAAGAAGAGTACCAAATACCATAATCAGTGGTAGCACGAAGGTACTGAAGATGCGCTTGACACCGCTGAGAGGCGCGAGGAGAAGCTTGAAATCGAGCGCACAAACACACAGCGAAATGTATGTCTGGCCTCGAAGTAGTGAGGTACAAGAGGGAGCCGATCATACTCCGAAACTCCTTTTGATCAGCAGACTCACCATCCTCATCGGGCTCGAGGACAGCAGTGGTGGCCATAGGAGTCATCACCGGCTTCCCATCAGACATATCGAAGCTCCTCAGGAGGTCACGGGTATACTTGCCTTAATGCAAGAAAGTACCCTCCCGAGTCTGCTTGATTTGGAAGCCAAGAAAGTAGCTCAACTCGTCCATCATACCCATCTCAAACTTTGTGCTCATCACCTCAGTAAACTGAGACACAAGCGAATGAGACGAGCCACCAAAAATGATATCGCCCACATAAATGCGACGAGAAGGAAATGCGACTCATGGTGTCGATGAATGAGTCTTGTCTACTACGCCCATTTTGAAGTCATGGTGAGAAGATAAGACTTGAGCCTCTCATACCATGCTCGAGGGCTGCTTGAGTCCATACAAAGCTTTGGAAAGCTTGTATACATGACTCGAAACTTGGGGTTCTCAAATCTCGAGGTTGTTTGACATAAACCTCTTCCTCAATATAGCCATTGAGGAATGCACTCTTGACATCCATTTGATAGAGCTTAAAGCCCCGGGATGTAGGGAATGCAAGCAGGATCCTAATAGCCTCTAGTCTAGCTACAGGGGCAAAGGTCTCCTCAAAGTCAAGACCCACAACCTGAGAAAAGCCCTGTGTAACTAGCCTAGCCTTGTAGCGAATGACAACCCCATCCTCACTCTGCTTGTTTTTGAACACCCACTTGGTCCCAATGACATTATGACCAGATGGACGTTCTACAAGCTGCCAAACTTTGTTCCTCTCGAAGTTTTCAAGTTCCTCATGCATAGCATTAGTCCAAGACTCGTCAGATAATGCATGAGTCACATCCTTCGGCTCAAACGAGGCAACAAAGGCAGAGTGAAGGCGGAAACTGGACAAACCTGATTTTGAGCGAGTGACTCGCTCAAACAGATCGTTGATGATCTGATCAGGTGGATGAGAACGCTGAATATAACGGGGTGGTCCAAAAGCAGAAGTGGCCTCTACCTCATGCATAGAAGAGGTAGGAGCAGAGCCACTAGCTGGAATGAGAGTCAGAAGGCAAGGGCTGGCCTTCCTGAGGTGCAGAAATGGAAACAGGAAGCACCTCAGGTGTAGAGGGGACTGGATCAAGTGAAACACCATCATCTCCATCATCCTCATCCTCTACAAAGATGGTCTCGGAGGAAGAAGAAGAGCCTGAAATATCGGGTCTAGCTCCTGGGCTAGCCTCATCAAAGGTTACTTCACAGGTCTGTATGATCCTATGCGCATCGCAACTCTGCACTTATAGCTACGAAAAGAAGTCGAATAACCCGTAAAGATACCATCGTAAGAACGAGACTCAAACTTATCCAGTTACTGGACTTTAAAATAAAACACTTGCAACCAAACATACGAAAATGAGAAACACCGGCTTTCGCCCATACTCAACTCGTAAGAAGTGTGGTGCAAATGTGCTCTCAAGAATACACAATTAGAAACATGGCAAGCGTAGCTATAGCCTCACCCAAAACTTCCTAGGAATACTGTACTGCCTAGCATCGTCCCAGCCATTTCTACTGTGGTCCTGTTTCTTCCTTTCCACTACGCCATTTTGTCGAGGGACGAGGGAGAGGAGAACTGATGCTCTAAACCAGATCGCACACAAAAACTCTCAAAATAGGAGTTCTTGAACTCCGTGCCATTGTCACTGCGTATAGCTCGTTGGGCACCAGGGAGCTCAAAAGACAACCTATGAACCAAACCCCTAAAATAGGTAAAAGTCTCATCCTTCGAGAACATGAAAAACACCCGAGTACCTCGAAAAATCATCAACAATGACAAGAACAAAACACTTCCCACCCACTGACTGCAGTCTAGCTGGACCAACAATGTCCATATGTAAAAGCTGTCCTGGTGCATCAGTCATCACAACAGTGACTGGGGGATGAGAAGCAGCAACCATCTTGCCATGTCGGCAAGGAGAGCAAACTAAGTCTTTGACCATTTCGAGTTAAGGCAAACCACGAATGAGGTCATGACTGCTACCTCGGGTTAAATGATCAAATCCAATGTGACCAAGTCTCCTATGCCAGAAGGAGAGATCACGGGACTCTGAAGCAATCAAACAACGGAGAGAGTCTCCAGAAGAAGCAAAAAAATCAGCACGAAAAACTCTCTCATATCTAGAAATCCCGCAAACTAACCCTCCTGAAGAATCGAGGATTCTACAGGCACTACTCTTGAAACTCACCTCGAAAGAGTCATCAATAAGCTGAGAAACAGAAAGCAAATTGTATTGCAGCTTACTCACTAAGGCAACATCTTTAAGAATGAAATTGTCATTAATGCAGATGGTACCTTTAGCAATGACTCTACCTGAAGAAGCATCCCTGAAAGTGATCAACTCATCACTGGGGGCTCGAACTAGGGAAGAGAACCATCGAGAATCTCCGGTCATATGACGAGAACAACCGGAGTAAACAATCCAAACATCGCCCTTCCCCATCCGACGAACCTGATCAAGACACAAGAGAGAAAGATGACTCAGTACTGGGATAGAGTGAAGACTTGGGAACCCAATATCAACCACACGATGCCTCAAAGTACCGATCCACGTAAGAAGACTGACTCGAGTGTCTCTCTCGACGCTTAACCCTAACAAGATCAGTAGCAACTCTAGTAGATGATCTAGGAGCTGAAACTGGGTTGGCCTGCCATGGTGCAAAAGCCGAACCACCCCAGTGAAGCTGCCTAAGACTCCTACCAGAAAACACCTCACGTCGCTGATATCTACCTCGATGAGAAAAATGAGGAATATCAAGAGGACGGCGGAAAGACTGACTACGAACAGCTCCAAGACTAAAACTCGAAGAACTAGCATGAAAACCGAGTCCTAGACGCTGCCCAAAAACAGGCAACTCTCTAACCTGTCTAGAAGCAGTTTGTGCCTTAGGAGCACTCAAAGTCTGGGGATAACCCTAAATACCCTTAAGGGCAGCAACACGCTCACGCCGATTGATCTTGGCGCGCATGAAGCAGAAATCTACTAGGTGACCATCCTTCTTACAGAAGGTGCATGTGTACTTCGCCTTGCTAGAGGCAGAAGCAACAGGAGTAACACCCTTCTGGTCAGAAGTCCTATGGACAACCCTAGCAGACCTAAACACGGTGGTACTCACTCTGGGAGCTACCATAATCTCACCACTCTTGGAGCCGCGCACAATGGTAGGAGGATGCGCCCGAGCGTGCTCCAAGGGATCAAATCCTAGACCTTGATTGCATCTACTAATCTTGGATTGGTCTAGAATAAGATTGAGCTTCTTCTTGCCTCCAACAAACTTCTCGAGAGTGCTCATAAGATACTGGCAATCTCGAAAGAAAGAAGCACAAGAAGAAGAAGAACCAGAAAGATGAGCTCTCTCAGCACGTGCATTTTTCTCCCTCAGCACGGCTGCCTCAATCTTGAGGGCCTCACAAGAGACGCAAGACGCATTTCTAATTCTATGGGCTTGGTCTTCTAATTTCTTCCTATGCTCGACATGGATTTTATCCAAGTCCCCCTCAATCACAGAACATCGCAAGCAACTTTCTTGTGACTTATCTAGTAAGTCCTTAGCATGTTTAGCACACTTGACATTTAAGGATTCATTGTCAAGTTTTAGTTGCCTACAACCCTCACATGAGCTGACTGGGTCCATAGAAGCATGCATTTCAAGTTCATCATTTCTAGAAGAAAGCTTCCTAAGGTGATCGCTCATGGCATCAATTTCGGCAAGCAATTTAGGGCAATTTGAACATGAAGGAGTAGAGTGAGCATGAAGAAAACTAGCCTCAATAGGAATAGCATCAACAGAACTAATGCTAGCATTTTTCAACCTAAAACCATCAAGTTCAACAAGCACACTATAATGTATGGTCCTTAGTTTCTCTAACTCCTCAAGCACGGCATCACACAAAGAACAATCATCAGTGACTCGAGAGGGAGAAGATCTAAGAGAATCTAACTCCCGAGTCAAGGTACCTACTTCCTTCTCTAGCTCCATACACCTAGCTCTAGCATGAAATTTTCCTAATTTGTAGAAAGCTTCATTGAGCTTGTCATAGGAGGGTACCTCGTCCGAGTCGCTGTAGAGCTCGGAGTAACTGATGTCGTTGGCGTTGGCCATGAAGCACATGCCGGAGAAGTCATCGCCGCCTTTCTTCTCTTGCGGATCATCCTCGCCCTCGTCGCTCCATGTCTCCGTGTCGGAGAGGTTGATGTCGCTGCCGCGCGAGGACGCGGTGGAAGAGCTTCTTGTTCTTGGAGAAGTTGCGGTACTTCTTCTCACGCGCCGGCTCGCGAACTGGAGGCTTCTTGTTGCGGTTCTTGTCGATGTAGTCGTTCTTTGCCGAATCGTTGGTGTCGTTCTTTGTCTTCTCCAGTTTGAGGCAATTAGCCCGAATGTGGTTGGGGCCACCACATTCGAAGCATGTGATCATGCCATCTCTCTTTCTCTCTTTCACCCTCTTGTATGCATGAGAAAACTTGCGAGCAAGAAGAGCAAGCTCATTTTCTGGAAATTTTTTTAGTTGGTCATCGCTTAGCTTGCAAAGGGTAGAAAGAGAGAAACCAGCAGAAAGATCAAGGGAAGATCCAGTGGGATCAGTGACCAAGGTCATCGACTGGGATTTCGTCTTGCAAGAGATGACGTCGATCTCATGAGTCTTGAGACGGGAGTAAAGTCCATCAAGAGTCAAGGTCGACAAGTCGGTAGTGTCCTTGATGGTGGTCACTTTCATTTTCCAAACTCAAAGATCGAGTGCGGTCAAGAAATGTCGAGCATTATCCGAGTCAGGGTATATACAACCAACTTCTCGAAAATCGCTCAAAATCTTTGTAAAATGACCGAAACACTCATCACGACTCTCACCAGCATGTTGTTCAAACTTGTTGTACTCACGCTTGTACTGATCCTGCCTCACGGTCTTGATTTGAGTAGTGCCCTCATAGTAAGCATCGAGGGTCACCCAAATCTCGTGAGCGGAATGGAGGTGAGAAATCCTATCATACTCACGGCGGCTAAGACCCTGTATGAGAATGTTCATTGCCTTAGCGTTCGCCTCAACGTCAGCCATATTTCCGACTGTGATGTTTTCATCAGCAGGAACCTCATACGGGAGTTTCACCTTCTGCCATATCAGGATGCCCTAGGCGGTGATGTATGACTCCATCCGTAATTTCCAAAACAGAAAATCAACTCCAGCAAAAATAGGAGGCTTGGTGGAATACTTGTCCATCGCCATGGCTCTTGAGACCGGTCAAGATCTATGGAAGAGCAAAATCGGCTCTGATACCAATTGAAACATTGAAATGGCGATCAGAGGGGGGTGAATGATCCCAAATAAAAGTTTCCACACTCAAAGTACTCCAAACAATTTAGCAAACAAAATCTGAAACACCCAAAGATTTTCCTTCAAACTGGTGTTTCTCATATTCGCGCAACCTCCAAAACCCGAACAATTTGACAACTATGTTTACCCCTAGCTTGCATGGATGAGAGCCATGAATCATGTGAGGGATTAGGCTTTGTAAAATAAACATGAAACATCAAGCAATACAGACAGTCAGGAACTTTGACCAGAAAGTTTGAGGCTCTATTTTCACTTCATAACGCTCAAACGATGCAACCAGTGGACTAAAAAAATTTATACAGATAGATATATGAGTCGTGCACCTTCTCCAACAAGAATCGCAGAAAAATGATTTTTATAGATTTTTATAAAACTCAAAGACTGACTGCTGCGTGAAGAACAAGTTATGGACAGATTTGCAATTCAATAAGAACTTAATCTCTAGTCTATCCTAGGGTGCAAGAAATATGTAAAACCAAATGAACACACTCAAGACATCCTAGAAGAATAGCATTTAGAAGGAGGGGAGGCAAATCCAAATTACGAGAAAGTAAATTGCGAGAATGTAAATGCGGGAAAGTAAATACTGAATTTAAATTGCGTAATTTAAATGCGTAATGTAAATGCGTAAAGGAAATGAAATATGAACATAAATGAAGAACATTTCATTTCTGGAAGGAGAGATTACAAAGCCTCACATTTCATGTGGGCAAAGCTGAAAGGAGCATCAAAAACCTCAAAACCTTCAAGGGGGAAGGCTACCCCTCCACCCCTATTTATACAACTCTTGGGCCACCTACTGTCGACTTTTGTAGTCGGCAATGAATTTATGGGGTAGGCGCTCGATCTCAAACTCGAAGGTCACACAAGACGAGGGGTTTAGACAGGTTCAGGACCTCAGCGATGGAGGTAATACCCTAATCCTGTGTGCTGGGATTATATGGATCTCTTGGATCAGGAGTTGCTCAAAGCGCAATATGCTCTGGGCGATATGAGGTGTTCTATGCTCTATGGCTTGATGCCTATGTTGTTGCCCGCCCTCTCCCTTATATAGTGGGGACGAGGTGGCTTACAGAGTCCCAATCGGATAAGAGATTCCGATTGGTTACAAGATTCTAGTCGGTTATAGGACAGAGTTTACATCTTTACCTATCCTTCTAACGACTTGGACATAATCTGATCCAAGATATCTAAACATAAGTTCGACTTCCGTTATGATATATCCCTTTCCGTACGGTTGAGAAGCTTGACGTGGAGCGTATCCTCTTGGTCTTCATCATGGGCCTTTCTTAAGGATCCCCTGGAATCTATATCCCACAACAGCCCCCGAGTGCTTCATGATCCGACTGCTTTACTCTGGGCTCCCTGCCTTTCGCAACAGGCGAATTATGAAAAACTCGATCATAAATTCCGTCCTTTGCTTTTCTCAAGTGCAAATCTTTTACCGAGCTGATTTATTGCGAGCAGCCTCACAGACTTCTTATTATGTCACTAACGTAGATTTGGTACTTTTCCCGCCCGAAGTCTTTAATTTTCATCGCTTGGCAGTCATCGGGCAGTCTTCGAGGTTGCTTTGTTTTCCTGCGCCAACTTGTTCAGCCGACAAAAACCTCTTCGTCTTCTGAAGTTGCATTAACACCAAATCTCTTCACCTTCCGACGCTTAATGTCCCGGCGCTTGCTTCGATTTCGTCTGAATTGGTTATAAAAAGGGGAAACGTGTATTCGCAGATTCTATCCTTGCTCCCTTAGTTTTCCATCTTCCTGTTTCTTGTCTTTGCTTTCTTCATGGCGAGGCGGCGATGTCATCATCGAGCGGCATCTCAAGACCCCTGGCTTGCCGAGCTATGGGCGGAGTTCGCCCGCGGCATGGCGGAGTTGATTGAGCTGGATGCGGTCACCCGTGACCGTACCTCTATTGACGTCCTCCTCGAGGGCTTCCCTGCTCTTTATAGGGCGAGAGAGGCGCTCGTTGAGGCTCTCGGCCACGTGCGGCGTGGGGAGGTCTAGGGTTCCCGCCAATGTAAATAACATTTTCCTTGGCATAATGTCTGGGAAATTTTTATATATATAAAAAGTACCTTTTCACCGTGAAATTTTATCCGCTTTTGGTCATGGATCGACTGTTCTAGGGCATTCGGGTCTCATGCGCTGTTCGAACTCGATGACGGTCCTGCTTGTCGTAGTTTAGGGTCGACACAAAGCTTATCGTACTTCGAGCGATCCCAAATCTTAAGGCCGTTAATATCCAACCTTTGTCGTTCGCTAGACGTGGCATAGTCTTTAGCTCAACTTGCGTTATGTCGGTTCTTCCCGCCATGGCCGAATGATATCCATGTCCTGAGAGCACGACTCGGCTCCCTTGGATCGTATCACGGTTTCATGCGGCTCTTGGCCGAGTGATACCCTTTCCCGACTGATGTCGGACTCGGCTTGGGCTCTCTTGGAGCGTATCACATTTAGACGACTCTTGGCCGAGTGATACCCTTTCCCGACTGATGTCGGACTCGGCTTGGGCTCTCTTGGAGCGTATCACATTTAGACGACTCTTGGCCGAGTGATACCCTTTCCGACCGATGTCGGACTCGGCTTGGGCTCTCTTGGAGCGTATCACATTTAGATCCGGCGGGCGCCCGCACTCGCTTGAAACGACGCACGCCTTTTCCGCCCTCATGGGGTACGCCTTAGATCCGCGTCTATTCGTGCTCAACTCGCGGTACATGATTCCGCCATGCGGTAACCACCCAATAGCCCTAACGTGGGCGTACTCACAAGAAGGTATGATTTTTATCTAAGTCGAAATCATCCACGCCCCGCTTAGTACTGTAAGTGGAAACAAGTCCTATTGTGGGGGACGACGTGGCCTCAACACAACTGTTAAATCTCGTCAAACTCCGTGAGTCGAGGCGCCAGCCAACACATCATTTATGAGGAACTCGAAGAACGTGCCGCCATGCGCTTTCTCCGTCATTTTGATAAAGCCCCAATTTTCCCTCTTGAGGGTTTAGGCCATACCTCATCCGACGGTTCTCTTTCTCACAACAAGATTCGCCTTTCTTCTCCCTTGTACTTTCGACTCTTCTTTCCAAGATGTCTTCCTCGTCCTCGCCGCCACAAGAAGATTTGACGACTCGACGACGACGGAAGAGAAACTTGTTCATGCCGAGGAAGGAATCCTTCCAGACCTAACATTAATCTCCGCCCGTCCCGCCGCCGGTGAATCCGTCCCCACTCCTCGTTCAGAAGAAATTGTGGTATTCGAATCCTTCTTCCAGCGCGGTCTGGGCCTTCCTATTAGCACCTTTCTTCGCGGCCTTCTTTTCTTTTATGAAATCGAGTTGGTGAACTTGAATCCCAACTCTATTTTGCAAATTTCTCTTTTTGTCCATCTTTGTGAAGCCTTCCTGGGCATTAGCCCCCATTTCGACCTTTTTCGCCATTTTTACCTTCAAGCCTTATCCTCCAAAAGCGACCCCAAGGTCGCTTGTGGTCTTGGGTTTCAGCTATGGAGGGATCAAGAAGAGTTGCTTCTCCATCCCCTTCAAAACCTCCAATAAGGGCTGGCATCGCGAGTGGTTCTACTGTACCAACCATGACGCGGCCCTACCTTCTTTCGCCGGGCTCCGGCCGAAAGCTTCTCTTTCTTGGATATCCACTCCCAACTCCGCCGACATGGACCAGGTGAACGATCTCCTGGGGCTGATCGGGGAGTTGAAGGGGAACGGTCTCACCGGGGTAGGCCTGGCTCTTCATTTCCTTGCTCGACGGACCCAACCGTTGAAGGAAAGGGTTCATCCGGGTTCGCCATGAAGGCAAAGACGACCCGACGCGTGAGCGCCGATGAATTGACGGCGGAGGAAATCTATGCTCGGGTGCGTAACTCTTCATCCCGAAGCGCCGAGGTTTCTCCGCCAGTGTCCGAGATCCTTCACCGCCTCGCGCCTCCTCCCGAGGTAAGTGTGTTTATCCGAGTAATTCGCTCTACTTATCCTCCAATATCTTCTTACTCTTGAACTTATTTCCAGGACCGTATCGCGTTCTTCAGCGTTGCTCCTCTTCCGGAGATGCCTTCTCGCGTGGGTTGTTCCTCAGGCGATAAGCGAGATCTCTGCGGTGACCCCGCCAAGAAGGGAAAAGATACTATCCGGGTTTCAGTGTCACCCGTCGTCAACCGGCGGAGCCTTTAAAATTCGGGACCCACCGGCACGGGCTCCAGCGCCTTCAGCTTCCCCCCTTGGCGATC
Source organism: Otatea glauca (assembly GCA_036346275.1). Taxonomy (NCBI): domain Eukaryota; kingdom Viridiplantae; phylum Streptophyta; class Magnoliopsida; order Poales; family Poaceae; genus Otatea; species Otatea glauca. The sequence continues at coordinate 13,478,865 of CM070729.1, read as the reverse complement.
CAACGGCGGGCCGCCCCGAGGAAAAGGACTCGGTTCCCGAGAGGTGCCCCGGCGCCGATCGTGGCGCCCGAGTGGTCCTTCTCGCAATGGGTCCGACCGCTCAAGGAGGCCGCCGATGAGGATGAAGAAATCGCGTGTTTGTTCCTTGTCAACTCTTTATTTGTGTCTTGTTGCCGGCTTGGACAATTTTCGCTCGCAGGGATCCTTCGATCGATGTTCCTATCGAGACTCCGTCCATAGCCCCTGCGGGGGTTGAGCTCTCGGAAGCTCACGAACCTGTAGCGGGGGCCGCCGTCGAGGATGCAGAGGTTCCCCCTGGCCCTCCATCACCATCTCCGACTCCTCCTCCAGTGTCGGACCCTGCCGCTCCGGGATCGGCTTCCAACCCGTTCCACGAGGTCGAAGAGATCAGCCGAGTCCCTCCAGCCCCTGCTCATCCCCAGCTTATAATGGAGACCGCATGGATTGATGAGGATGAAGGCTTGAAACTCCTGGATGACCCGGAGGAGGAGAAGGAAAAGAACGAGTTCTATACTCACGCCGCGGCTTATGCACGTGCAGCCCAGGTAAGCATTCTTTTTCAGTCTCTATATACCTGGCTCCATAGCTTGTGCGCGTGATTATCTTTTCTCGTGACGATTGCAGAAAATAGGGGAACGCTTTGAGCAAAAATCCAAGTACTTCCAGAAAATTCTCCCCGAAATCCGGACGCACCAGGAGTACTTGGCCGACTTGGGACGTATCAAGGCTGAGTATGTGGCCGAACTGCGATCCCTTCGGTCCGAGGTCCAGGCGTCGCGGGTGGAGCAGGGTGTCTTGCGCCAGGAGAAGCTGGACGTAGTCGGTTCCCTCCAAGGTAACTACTTGTTGGGCTTGTGCCGTGTTTTTGTTTTTGGCGACCCTTTTCATAATCCTCTTGTCTTCTTTAACACCGATTCCGTGATTCGCAAAGCTTCAGGGGCAACTCAAAACGCGGAGGAATCTAGGCGGTTGGAGAAGCCGAGGAGGAATTTGAAGGTACAACCAAGGACTTGGCCTCATCACGCTTTTGTTGCTTTTCCTAATGCTTTGCTTTGCAGGCTATAAGCTCAAGACTCGGGCGCAATACACCGTATTCAGCGAGAAGTTGGAAGCCCTCGAGGCGTCTTGCACCGAGTTCCAGGAGGTTTCTGCTCCACCGCTTGAGTTCGCTTCAACCCATGGGTGAGAGGCCACTCAACAGGATCAAGTCATCTCCCTACCGAGGAAGCTCTGTGGCGCCAAGAATCTTCTGAAGGAGTCGGTGGCCAACGGCGCTAGCCAAGCTTTGGCGACTACTAAATCCCTCTATCCCCGAGTGGATCTTGAGGACATTAAAGAAGGCTACGCCCGCAATGTAGATGAAGACCGGCCGCCAACTCGAGGAAGTCGTGACACCACACTATCCATTGTAGAGACTCGATCCAGAACCAACGTGTAAAAAGTGTTCCTGTCCCGTGTTATTTGAACAAAAGATGTATATAAATTGGCAACTTATAATTTTATTTTGGTTTTAATCGAAACCTTATCCGATCGACCCAAATTTCTTCGTGTTCGGGACATGGTCTGGGACGCATGTCCCTAAGCCTTATCATAGGAACGAAGCACTCGTGTCTATATTCGCAAGGGAATTTTATATATGAGCAATTGTCAATTCAAACTTTCATTCATAGAAGAACAAAAATGAGATACAGAATCTAAGTAAAGAAACGACGTAGCTGTTCTATATTCCACGTATTGCTGATTGCCGTGCCGTCTTCGCGCTTGAGTCTGTAAGCTCCGGGACGAACTATTTCATCAATGATGTAAGGGCCCTCCCAACTTGGGGAAAGTTTATGTTGCTTTTTTGATTCCTCCTTAAGACTAGATCTCCTTTGGAGAACGCGCGGCTCTTTACCTTGCGCCCATGATAACGTCGTAAGCTTTGGAGGTATTTCGTCGACCAAATTGTTGCGATATCCCTAGCTTCTTCCAGTCTGTCGAGGTCTTCAAGCCGGCTGTCTTCTGAGGCGATCTCTTCATAACTCCGAACCCGCGGGGATCCGAATTCTAGCTCGGTTGGTAAGACCGCTCGCGCTATATACCGTAAAGAAAGGTGATTGCCCGGTTGCTCGCTAGGGTGGTTCGTAGCCCCCGAGTATCAAGGCAATTCTTTGACCCACCAAGTAGCATATGGTTGAGTCGATCGAAAATTCTCGCTTATGCCTTGGAGCACCATGCCATTAGCTCGCCAACCCGTCCGTTATTTCGGGTGCGCGATCGACGCTAAGCAAATTTTATGCCCAGCTCCTCACACCAATCTTGAAATACTTCGCCTCGAATCGAGTGCCATTATCCGTTATGATTCGTTGGGTACGCCAAATCTAACCACAATCTCGTGAAAGAATTCTCTGGCCTTTGCCGCCGTAATGGTGGTGACTGGTTTGGCCTCAATCCATTTGGTGAATTTATCAATAGCAACGAAGAGATGAGTATAGCCTCCTTGTGCCTTCTTCAAAGGTCCCACCATGTCGAGCCCCCAGACCGCAAATGGCCATGTAATCAGGATAGTCTGTAATTCTTGCGCTGGCTTGTTCATTTGACGTGCGAAAAACTGACATCCTTCGCATGTCCGGACGATGTCCTCCACATCTGTGACGGCAGTCGGCCAAAAGAACCCTTGGCGATAGGCTTTTCCGACCAAGGTTGATGACGCCGCATGGTTCCCACAAATTCCCGAGTGGATTTCTTTGAGCAGGTCTCTCCCTTTTTGTTCCGATACGCATCGTCGCAGTATGCCAGAGGAGCTTTTACGATAAAGCTCCTTTCTAATGACTACATAACTCTTGCTTCGGTGCATGACCCGCTCGGCTTGGACGCGGTCCTCGGTAGCTTGTCTTCTCGTCGTAGTCCAAGTATGGAGCTGTCCAACTGGGTAATAATCAAGACCTCTACCTCTTCCCTTTTTCCACCGGATCGCTCGCTTTTGCCGAGCGCCGATCGTGGGTTTATGAATTTCTTCTACGAATATTCCTATGGGTACCTTGGACCGCAGATCCCATCTTCGCCAATTGCTTCGCCGCTTCGTTGTCCCGTCGGCACGTGAACGAGCTCGAGCCCGCCGGTTGCCTTCTAGCTTGCGCACTTCTTGGCAATATGCCGCCATGTTGTCCTCAATGCAAGACCATTCCTTCGCACTTGATTGACCACGAGCATTGAATCTCCGCGAACCGCCACCGTCGAATGCCGAGGATATGGCGATACGGAGTCCGTGAATGAGTGCCTCATACTCGGCGCGTTGTTGGATGCAGGAAAAATATTTGGAGGACGACCTCAATCTTTCTCCGCTTGGTGATATGAATACTATACCAGCCTCGCGCCACCGAGCATGAGGGAACCATCAAAGTACATCGCCCAATATTCGAGATCTTTAGTAATCGCCGGTGCTATAATTCGCCCACTCGCCATGAAGTCACGAGTGCTTGGGATTTGATGGCCGTGCGGGTTTGAATTGAATGTCAAAGGCCCCGAGTTCAATCGCCCATTTGGCAATTCTCCTGGCCTCCCGACAGAAGTATGTCTCCGATCGGGAAGGAGGTGACTACCAAATGACATGCTCTTGGAAGTAGTGCTTAAGCTTGCGAGATGTAAGGAGTACGGCATATAGTAGCTTCGTGACTTGTGGATACTGCATCTTGACTCACTTAAGACTTCACCGACGGCATACCGGTGTTGGACTCGCACCGAGCCGCTTCCTCCTTTCTACAACGATCGCAACGCGACTACATGTGCCGCTGCGCGATGTAGAGTAATAAGGGTTCTTCCGCATCGGTGAGACTAACACAGAGGTGTCGCCGAAGGTCTTCGATCTTCAAATGCTTGTTGCGCTCCGACGCCCACCGGAACTTATCTTGTTTTTAAGTAGTTTGAAGAAAGGCATACCTGATACCCGGTCGGAGATGAACTCGCTTAAAGCGCCATACACCTGTAAGCTTCGACATCTTTTTGGCTAGTCGGCGGTTCCATATTTGATATCGCTTTAACTTTCTTCGGTTGGCTTCAATGCCTCGCAGACACGATAAATCCGAGTAGTTTTCCAAGATACTCAAAACACACTTTTCGTGATTCACTTCATGTTGAAAGCCCTTAAACTTTCGAAAGTCTCACTAGGTTGATGATAAGATCTTTCCTTTCCCGAAGTTTTTACGACAACGCCATCCACATACGCCCACGCTGCGCCCGAGCCGGGCGTGAAAACACCACCGATCGCACCGATAAGTCGCGCCAATATTTTTAGCCCGAATGCCATCGTGGTGTAACAAAGAAGCTCCGGAAGGCGTGATGAACGAGGTCTTGATATGATCTTCCTCCTTCAGAGAATCGGTGATAGCCCGAGTATGCGCCAAGAAAACTCAAAATTTCACAACCACCGTTGAATCTACCACCGATCGATTCGGGCAGCCCAAAGGGATCCTTCGCACGCCTTGTTGAGATCAAGATAATCAACGCACATGCGCCAAGTTTTTTCTTCTTTGAACTAATACAGATTTGCTAACCAATCAGATGATACACTTCTTTGATGAAACCCGCGCTAGGAGTTTCGTGATTTCTGCTTTATGGCGCTTCGACGATCCGAGCGAACCGCGAAGCCTTTGTTTGACGGTTTTGACTTCTCATCAACATGGAGAGAGTGCTCGATCACCTCCTTGGTACACCTGCATATCCGATGGCTTCGGTAAAATATCCTTGTTGGCTTGGAGGAAGGTGATGAGCACGCTTCCTATTTGTGCTCGAGCCCTGTCCCGATCACGGTCATTTTAGATGTGTCGACGGTCAAGAATGATCCTTTTGGTTCCTCACCGTGCTTGATTCCGAGGTGGCCTTCTTCTTTGATGGGACTTCTCCTTCGCCTTGAGAGTGGCACTCGCTTGATATTTTTTGTTCAATACTTGCTTCTGTAGTTCAAGAAGTTCATGATTCTCCGATCGCATTGCGAGGATTGCTTAATGTCGCCTCGAGCGAGATGACTCCTTTGGGTCCCTGATCTTCAATATCGAGTAGGTGTAATGAGGTACGGCCATGAATCGCTAATCCAGCCTTCCCAAGATGGCATGATACGCCGCCTCAAATTAGCTACCTCGAATTGATGTATTCGGTCCGAAGTTATCCTTGGTACCGAACATAACGGGTAGAGAAATCTGTCCGAGGGGAAATGAGGACGCCCGGATCACCCCATGGAAGGGCTAAGTGCTTGGCCTCACCCGAGCGAGGATGTTCATGTCGCCGAAAGTCCCGGCGACAGAACATTGAGCCCACTTCCGCCGATCGACTCTCTTGAGCTTCACGCCACGCACGACCGGGTCAAGTACAAGGGGAAACTTACCCGGATGTGGGACCCGATCGGGTGATCCTTCGGTCAAAGGTGATCGACCTCCACCATCTTAGATATCGAGGAGTCGCCGTTCCATCTGCGCTGATCTCCGAGCGGTAAGTTTTGCTTCCGCTTGACTCAGATCAGCTGAGCCCCGTGAGATGTAGTTCAGCCTGCCAGCTCCCGGAAATTTTCTTCATCCGGGAGTTCTTCTTTTTCGAGCAACTTCGCCTTGGTCGGGCTGGTTGCCGCTGACTTTCGCGCAAAAACGCTCAGAGTGAAGCGCCCTGGCGGCGTGCTTTCCTTGGGGTGGAAAGGACAGATCGCTTCCATGACGGTGTCAGAGTCGGGTGCCTCTCTCCGAGCGACTCGGGCCGCTTATGCTCGGCTATCGCGACCACTCCTCGCCTTGCGCTTCCTTTCCTTGTGTTTAGAGGACTCGCTTATCGCCATTGCTCTTTGTGGGGAAGATCTTCCCGCCGCCGCCGAGCATCCGCCGTGGCGTAGCTTCGGCTAGCGCAAACATTTCTTTTACGGAGGTTGGGGGCTTCCTGGATATTTTTTTAATAAGATCAGGATCGCTTACCACTTTCTGGAAGGCCGCCACCACCACCGCCTCTGACACGTCTCTGACGGTGTTCTTCTTCTGCATGAAGCGCCGGATGAAATCTCTCAGCGTTTCATCCTTCTTCTGGTGTAGTTGATACAGGTCCCACGGAGTACCGGGCCTCTCATAGGTTCCCTGAAAGTTGGCGATGAATTGCTCGCACAGGTCACTCCAGGAGTCTACCGAGTTGGCAGGGAGGCCCGTGAGCCATGCTTGTGTCGAGGGGCTGAGATTGACCGGCAAATAGTTCGCCATGACGGTCTGATTTCCCCCTGCGGCCTTAACTGCCAAAGCGTAGACTTGCAACCAAGCCTCCGGGTCTCGCTCTCCATCGAACTTTACAATGCCTTTGGGGTTGAAACCCTCGGGCCAAACCACTCGGCGGCCGGGGAGTGAACGCCGATCCCATCGATAGATCTTTCATCATGCTTTGGGGACTCGGCATGGCGATCTTCTAGCTTGGTGATGACCGCTAATATGTCGGGTGAGGTTCGGTAGCGAAGTCGCTGACTCGGCGTTCATCGCCACTCCTCCCCGGCGATGATGAACTCGCGATCGCCGTGGTCGCCATACCTTCGGCCGCTTCGCCAATCGTAGCCGATGCCAAACGCCGTAGTCGCCGCGGCGCGTGTGTCTTTCTTCCTCATTCCGTTCTCGTCGCCTGGCCGTGATGTCCTGGCGAAGGTCGCCATCAAGGATCTGTCGAGCGTCTCCATTAGGCGGTGCATGGCACCGATCGCCAACGCCCGATCGTTGCGTCCGATCGCTATGGCACGAGTGGCCGCGTGGGAGCGCGAGTGCGCTTCTCCAACCGGCTTCTCCTGATTTTGTTGGATAGCTGTCGCCGTCACCATGGCCTTGATGTGAGCCACAATCGGGGCTGCCGGACTGTCCGATGCAATCATCGGATCCAATGCATCTAGGAGCGTCTTCGAAGCGACGACGTTTTGCATAGGCGTGCGGAAGACAGACTGATCCCCCAACTTGGATTGCAGGATGTCCTCCCGAAGATTGCGACCCAAAGATCGGAGAGACCGCGTTTGGATCTCCTTACCCTTACGTCGGCGATCTTCTTCCGCGACTTCACGATCTTCTTGATGGAGATCGGTCTTCTGTCCTTCAATTGAGAAGACGCCGCGAAAAACGCAGCCGTTCCTAATGGAGCCGACTGGTTTTCCAGCTAAGTCAGAGTAAGGTACCTGAGATGGTTTGCCAACCTGGCATGCCAACTGTCGACTTTTGTAGTCGGCAATGAATTTATGGGGTAGGCGCTCGATCTCAAACTCGAAGGTCACACAAGACGAGGGGTTTAGATGTGTTCGTGCCCTCGCCGATGGAGGTAATACCTAATCTCGTGCCGGGATTATATGGATCTCTTGGATCAGAGTTGCTCAAAGCGCAATATGCTCGGGCGATATGAGGTGTTCTATGCTCTATGGCTTGATGCCTATGTTGTTGCCCGCCTCTCCCTTATATAGTGGGGATGAGGTGGCTTACAGAGTCCCAATCGGATAAGAGATTCCGATTGGTTACAAGATTCTAGTCAGTTATAGGACAGAGTTTACATCTTTATCTATCCTTCTAACGACTCGGATTACAACTGTATCCAGTATATCTAAACATAAGTTCGACTTCCGTTATGATATATCCCTTTCCGTACGGTTGAGAAGCTTGACGTGGAGCATATCCTCTGGGTCTTCATCATGGGCCTTTCTTGAGGATCCCCTGGAATCTATATCCCACACCTACCACCCTACGATGAGCCTCTAAACCCTAGAGCATCCATCAAGGGCTAGGATTAACCCACTCAACCAGCCATGCAAGGGTTCACCCAAAACCCACAACACATAATGGGTTTTCTTGCACGGTTCTCAAAGCATACTAACTAGACCCGCTATCCTATCAACTAGACCACAGTCCGACGGCCCTCATCGATCCGAGCAGCATCTAGCTAGCATCACATCAATTCCTTGTCTTCATGGCTTGCGCGGACTTTGTCTCCGATCATCTTCCGGCGATCCTCGACCGACTGGACCTCCAACGCTCCTCGCCTAGTCCCGGCCATCCTTCACCTCACCATGACCTAGCACCGTCGTCATGCAACCATCAAAAACAAGGAAACTCCTCACATAGCAATGCCCACAAAGATGTACAATAAATCCATCAAAGTCCACTCATTAAAATTCATTTTTCCTTATTCTAGCCGGTAGCACCGGGAAAACAGGAAAGACCTCAAATTGCTTCCAATTGAAAATCCAATTCAAATCAAGCTCAAACAAGAGCATCCCAAGCTCAAATTTAGTCAAATACTCATCACAAATCTGGATAGACCTCCACATGGTCCTTCAGAAGGAGACGGTGACCAATGGCGCTAGCCAGGCTTTGGCGATCACCAAGTCGCTTTATCCCCGAGTGGATCTTGAGGCTATTAAGGATGGCTATGCCTGCAATGTGGATGAAGATCGGGCCGCCGAACTCTGGGAGGAAGTCAAGGATGCTTCTTCAGATGTCGCAAAAACTTTGGACCCATGAATCAAATATATATAAAAGTGTTTCCTTGATCTTGCAAGTCTTCTTTAAATATATTGTTATGCTTGATGAGGCCATCCGAGTGGTTTCAACATCTTTGATATAACGTCCGACTAGTTCAGCCTCCGGGCTCTAAGGCATGGTTCATGACGCATGTCTCAGAGTCTTGAAATCGTAGGAGCGAAACACTCGGACGCATAAATCTCGAGAAGATTATATGAAAATAACTTTAAGAGCGAACATTCATTCATAAAGAAACAATTTGAGTTACAAAGTTCAAGTGAAAAAACAACGTAGCTGTTCTATGTTCCAGGTGTTGCTGACAATTGTGCCGTCTTCACGCTTAAGTTTATAAGCCCCAGGACGTATCACCTCATCGATGATGTAAGGGCCTTTCCAACTTGGGGAGAGCTTATGCTCACATTTTTTATTCTTTCTAAGGACCAGATCTCCTTTGGAGAATGCGCGGCTCATTGCGACCGTGATAGCGACGTAAGCCCTGAAGGTATCTTGCCGACTGAATTGTCGCGACGTCCTTGGCTTCTTCTAGTTGATCGAGGTCTTCTAGCCGGCTTTCTTCCAAAGCGACTTCTTTATAGCTCCGAACCCGCGGGATCCGAATTCTAACTTGGTGGGGAGGACCGCCTCTGAGCCATACAACAGGAAAAAAGGTGACTACCTGGTTGCTCTGCTGGGAGTGGTTCGCAGCCCCCAGAGCAACGAAGGCAATTCTTTGACCCACCGAATAACATATGGTTCGAGACGATTGAAAATCCTTGCCTTTAGGACTTGTAACACCATGCCATTGGCTCGCTCGACCTGCCCATTACTTCGGGGGTGTGCTACTGATGCGAAGCAAATTTTTATGCCGAGTTCACCGCACCAGTGTTGAAATATGCCACCTCTGAATTGGGTGCCGTTATCCGTGATGATTTGGTTTGGTACACTGAATCTAACCACGATTTCATGGAAGAACTCTTTGGCCTTCGTGGCTATGATTGTGGCGACTGGCTTGGCCTCAATCCATTTGATGAATTTATCAATGGCCACGAAGAGATGAGTATAACCACCTTGAGCCTTCTTCAAAGGTCCCACCATGTCAAGCCCCCAGACCGCAAATGGCCAGGTGATTGGGATGGTTTGTAGTTCCTGCACCGACTGCCGGTATTCCGACTGGTTGCGGTTCGACTGCTAGCGACATGAGTAGCCACTTGGGAGCGTGAGTGCGCTTCCCCTACCGGCTTTTTCTGATTCTGCTGAATCGCTGCCGCCGTCACCATGGCCTTGATCTGGGCCACGATCGGGGCTGCTGGGCTATCAGATGCAATCATCGGGTCCAGCGTGTCAAGAAGCGTCTTGGAGGCGACGACGTTCTGCAATGGCGTATGTAAGACATCTTGGTCTCCCAACCTGGACTGTAGGATGTCCTCGCGAACATTGCGACCGCGAGATCGAAGCGATCGTGCCTGTGCCTCCTTACCCTTACGAAGAAGATGATCTTCCTCCGCAGCTTCTTGAATCTCTTGTTGGCGTTGGAGATCGGTCTTTTGCTCTTCTATTGTGAAGATGCCACGAAGATCATAGCAATTCCTCGCGATGCCGACTGGTTGCTGACTGAGTCAGAGTGGAATACCTGGGATGGATCGGCCTGATCTTTACCAGATTGGATCTGGTTTAGGTCTAGGCAATCAAGTTCTCCACGCTGCTCATGATTAAGTCCAAAGCTTCGGCGGAAAGCCTGGCCGGAGATGAAGGTGGCAGTGATTTCGCCGATCGCTGCCATCGAGTCTATAGGAAAATATTATAGCGCTTCCCCTACCTGGCGCGCCAACCGTCGACTTTTGTAGTCGACGATAAATTTATGGGGCAGGCGCTAGATCTCAAACTCGAAGGTCACACAAGACAAAGGTTTAGACAAGTTCAGGCCCTCGATGGAGGAGGTAATACCCTATTCCTGTGTACTGGAGATTATGTGGATCTCTTGGATCTAACATTGCTCAATGTCTCTGTTGTTGCCCGCCCTCTCCCTTATATATGGGGGTGGGGCGGTTTACAAAGTCCCGATCGATTAAAGGATTCCGATCGATTATTGGATACTAATCTGTTACAGGATAGAGTTTACATCTTTATCTACCCTACTAACAACTCAGATTACAATTATATGTCTTATATCTAAATATATGTTCAACTGTCTCCAGGATGTACCCCTTTCCGTGCGGCAGCTATGCTTGGCGCGGAACTTATACTTTGGGCCTTCCTCTCGGCCCTGTATCCCCTTCTGGCACTTCTCGGCCGATTGTGAAGATATCTGGGTTCTTATATTCCACACATACTCTAGCTAAGGAGTACACATAGACCCTGTCTACCTAAGGGATCTAACACCTGCTAGACCTATAAGAATGTGAGGGAACTCAACCTAGAGAGATGAGAAAACAGCTATTTAAGCATGAAATAAACCTATAGATAGCATAAGATGAGAGGTTCATGCAAAGTATGCTAGAAGCCTAAGTGAAGTGAACTCAGCAATCTAGCACTAACCCCAAATGCACCCAAAAAATGCAAAAGAAAAGAAAAAGGCTAGAATAAAATATATAATACATAATATACAAGACCAACTCCCCCACAAGATATGTCATATGGACTCATAACTCCAAGCTCTTCCCTCAAGGCCACAAACCTAGAGCTATCCAAAGGCTTGGTGAAAATATCAGCAATCTAGTGGTCACTTTCCACAAACTAGAGCACTATATCACCCTTCTCCACATGGTCTCTAAGGAAGTGGTACTGGATATATATATGCTTGGTCCTGGAAAGCAAAGTTTTCACTGTTGTAGCCCTCAAAAAATTATTTTTTCACAACTAGCCCCCATGCGAATTTTTTTGCAAAATTGGCCCTGTGGCCTGCAAATGCCACGCACGGGATGAGCTGCATGGCCATTTGCCGCGCTCCCCGAGTGATGCATTGCCTGGGCGGCGCTGCAATCCCATGCTATCCAAAAAATAAAAAAATGATTTTAGCGGTATTATAGCGCTTCAATCAATTTTTTATTTTTGGATTGCTAGGCGCGGTATAAGGCGTTGCAGGAAAAAATTGATGCAGCAGACTGTAGCACTGCATTGCTACAATACCACGATGGTACTGTAGCAATGCAGCGCTACAGTACCACTGCTTCGTTTTTTTGTATTGCACAGGATTGCAGTGCTCCCCAGGCAATGCAGCGCTTGGGGAGCATGGCAAATGGCCATGCAGTGCTCAGGGAGCTCGGCATTGTATTATAGCGCTCCCCGTGCGCGGCATTTGCGAGCTAGGAGGCCAATTTTGTAAATAATTTCGCATGGGGCTAGTTTTGAAAAAATATTTTTTTTGAGGGCCTACAATAGTGAAGGCTTCCTAGTTTGCTGCATTGGTTGGGTTCTTGGCAATGTGAATGGCAGAAGTGTTGTCATAGAAAAGTGGAACATTATCTATATCTAATCCAAAGTCTCGCAAGGCTGACCTCATCCAAAGCACCTGACTACAGCAACTAGCTGCTACAACATACTCGGCATCAGTGGTGGATTGTGCAACTCTAAGCTGCTCCCTAGATGACCAAGAAACAAGAGAAGTGACAATGAATTGTTAAGTGCCATAAGTGCTCTTCCTATCTATCCTATAGCCAGTAAAGTTTGCATCGAAAAAGGCTCTAAGAGACAGACAAGAAGAGGAAGAGTACCAAATACCATAGTCAATGGTAGCTCGAAAGTACCTGAAAATGCGTTGCACCGCTTGGTAGTGAGAGGCACGAGGAGAGGCCTAAAATCGAGCGCACAAATATACAGCAAAATATATGTCCGGTTTCGAAGCCGTGAGGTACAATAGGGAATCAATCATACTCTTCAACTCTTTCTGATCAACTGGCTCACCATCCTTATTAGGCATAACAAAGGTCATGGTAGGCATAGGAGTCATCACCAGTTTCCCTACAAACGTATCAAAGCGTCTCAGTAGGTCTCGAGTGTACTTGCCTTGATGCAAGAAAATACCCTCCTAAGTCTACCTGATCTGGAAGCCGAGGAAGTAGCTCAACTCGTCCATCATGCTCATCTCAAACTCTATGCTTATTACATCTGAAAACTGAGATACAAGAGCATGCGAGGAGCAACCAAAGATAATGTCATCCACATATGTCTGGACAAAGAGAAAGTTCGAGTCTACGTGTCTAACGAACAAAGTCTTATCTACCTTATCCATCTCAAAACCATAACTAAGAAGGTAAAACTTAAGCCTCTCATACCAAGCTCTAGGGGCATGCTTAAGTCCATACAAAGCCATGGAAAGCTTATTGACGTGATTTGGGAATTTAGGGTTCTCAAATCCCGAGGCTACCTCACATAAACCTCTTCCTCAATCTACCCATTGAGGAATGCACTCTTGATATCCATCTGATATAGCTTGAACCCTTTGGATGCTAAAAATGCAAGTAGGATCCTAGCTAATAGCCTCTAGTCTAGCTATAGAGGTAAAAGTCTCCTCAAAGTCAAGATCCTTGACCTGAGAGAGTCCCTGAGAAACTAGCCTAGTCTTGTTCCTAATGATAACCATATCCTCACTTTGCTTGTTCTTGAACACCCACTTGGTCCCAATGACATTATGAAAAGTTGAGGGCTCAACAAGCTACCAGACCTTGTTCCTCTCGAAGTTCTCCAGTTCCTCATGCATTGCATTGATCCAGAATTGATCGGATAATGCATGAGAAATATCTTTCGGCTCAAAGAAAGCAACGAAGGCATAATAGAGACAGAAATGAGAAATACCTATCTTTGAGCATGAGACGCGCTCAAATAAATCACCGATCATTTGATCAGGCGGATGATGTCTTTGAATATGATGGGGAGGTCCAGAATTAGAATTGGCCTCTACCTCATGCAAAGAAGAGGTTGGAACAGAGCCACTAACTGCTAAAGAGTTTGAAGAAAAGAGCTGGTCTCCCTAAGGTGCAGAGTTAGAAACAGGCGGCTCCTCAGGTGCAGAGGGAACTGGATTAGGCAGAGAGCCATCATCTCCATCATCCACAACCTCCACAAAGATGGTTTCGGAGAGAGGAGAAGAGCCTGAAATATCCGATCTAGTGCTTGGACTAGCCTCACCAAAGGTCACCTCACAGATCTCTATAATCCTACCCGCCTCATGACTCCAGACCCTGTAACTACGAGAAGAAGTCGAGTAACCTATAAAGATACCATCAAAAGAACATGACTCAAACTTATCTAGGTTCCTGGACTTCAAAATGAAACACTTGTAACCAAAAACACGAAAGTGAGAAACACTGGGCTTTCGCTCATATCTCAACTCATATGAAGTGCGGTGCAAGTGTGCCCTCAAGAAAACTCTATTGGACACATGATAAGTAGTAGCTACAGCCTCAGCCCAAAACTTTCTAGGAGTATTGTACTCATTTAACTCGTCCTGGCCATCTCGACCAAGGTCATGTTCTTTCTCTCCACTACACCATTATGTTGAGGGACGTATGGAGAAGAGAAATGATGCTCAATACCTGACTCCTCATAGAAAATCTCAAAGTAGGAGTTCTTGAACTTCGTACCATTGTCACTGCATATAGCTCATAAGACACCTAGAAGCTCAATAGACAACCTACGGACCAAACCCCTGAAGTGGGTAAAAGACTCATCCTTCGAGGCCATGAAGAACACCCAAGAATACCTCGAAAAATCATCAACATTGACAAGAACGTATCACTTCCCACCCGCTGACTGCACTCTAGCTAGACCAACAGTGTCCATATATAAAAGCTGTTCAGGTGCATCAGTCATCACAACAGTGACTAGGGGATGAGAAGAAGCAACCATCGTGCTATGTCGGCAAGGAGAACAAACTAAATCTTTGACCAACTTGAGTTTGAGCAAACCATGAATGATATCATGGCTACTAACTTGGGTCAAGTGATCAAAACCAATGTGACTAAGTCTCCTATACCAGAAGGAGAGATCACGGGACTCTGACGCAGCTACGAAATAAAGAGAATCACCAGAAGAATCAGCAAAATCTGCACAAAAAACTCTCCCATACCTAAAATTCCCGCAAACTAATCCTCGAGAAGAATGAGAATTATATAGGCCTTACACTTGAAGCTTACCTCGAAATCGTCATCGATAAGCTGAGAAATAGAAAGCAAATTGTTTGCAGCTTACTTACAAAGGCAACGTCCTTAAGAATAAAATTATCATTAATGCAAACGGTACCATTAGCGATGACTCTACCTGATGAAGTATCCCCAAAGGTGATTATTTTATCATCGGGAGCATGAACTAGGGAAGAGAACCAACGAGAGTCTCCGATCATGTGGCGAGAAAAACTTGAGTCTACGATCTAAACCTCTCCCTTCCCAGCCCTATGAACCTCGTCAAAGTCACTGTAGAGGTCCTCGTCGCTGATGTCATTCGCGTCGGCCATGAAACACATGCCGGTGAAGTCATCGCCACTCTTGTTCTTCTCTTGTGGATCATCCTCTCCCTCATCGCTCTAGGTCTCGATGTCAAAGAGGCTAATGTCGTCAAGGGTGGTGAGGACGCGGTAAAAGAGCTTATTATTCTTGAAGAAGTTGTGGTACTTCTTCTCACGCGATCTTGAGCTGGAACCTTTTTGTTTCGGTTCTTGTTAGTGTAGTCCATCTTGCTCGAACCGTCGTGCTCGTTCTTCCTCTTCTCTAGCTTGGGGCAGTTTGTCTGAATGTGGTTGGGGCCACTACACTCGAAGTAGGTGATAACACCTCCACTCTTTCTCTCTCTCACCCTCTTGTATGCATGTGAAATTTATCTGGTTAAGAGAGCAAGTTCATTCTCAGGGAATCTCTCCAGCTGTTTGTCGCTCAACTCACAAAGAGTGGAGAGAAAAAAACCAAAAGAAGACTTAGAACTAGATCTAGCGGGATCGGTGAACAAGGCCATCGACTACAACTTTGTCTTACGAGAGACGACGTAAATCTCATGAGTCTTGAGTTAGAAATAAAGTCCATCAACATTCAAAGTAGACAAGTCAGTGGTGTCCTTGATAGTGGTCACCATCTCCTAAACCCGAAGATCGAGTGCTGTCAAGTAGTGCCGAGCGTTCTTCGAGTCAGACTTCGTGCACCCTACTACCTGAAGATCACTCATAATCTTTTTGAATCATCCAAAACACTCGTCCAGGGACTCACCAGCGTGCTGCTCAAACTTGTTGTAGTCACGCTTGTATTGATCTTGCCTCACTGCCTTGATCTAAGTAGTTCCCTCATGGTATGCATCGAGGGTCACCTAGGTCTAGTGGGCAGATCGAAGGTGAGAGATCCTTTCGTACTCATTACGACTAAAGCCCTATATGAGGATGTTCCTTGCCTTAGCATTCACCTCAACATCAGCTATATTTGTGGTATTGACGTTCTCATCGACAGAAACCTCATACGGGTGCTTCATCTTCTGCCAGATCATGAAGCCCTGGGCAGTGATGTACGACTCCATTTGTGACTTCCAAAAAGGATAGTCGACCCCCAAAAAAATTGGAGGCTTAGTGGAATACTTGTCCGACGCCATGGCTCTTGAGATCAATCAAGATCTAGAAAAGACTAAAATTGGACTCTAATACCAATTGAAAGACCAAAATGGCAATCAGAGGGGGTGAATGATCTTAAATAATTTTTCCCACCTACAGGACAAGAAGGGCCAACCAAAAATTAAGAACTTCACCCTATGTTTGCTCGTGGGGTTTTGATGATCAAGATGATTTTAGATGGCCTCCCACATGTCACAGCAAGCACAAACAGGAGAAAAAATAAGGCTAGAATACGATCTACTAAATGTTTCTTCTCAAGCACAAAGAACAATTTCTTGCAAAGTTTGCTTAGATGATTGGGATATGATCTAACAAAGATTCATCCATCAATTGTTCATCCTCAGCAAAAGATCCAAAAGCAATTAGAAGGAGGAGGCAAAACCAACTTTCAAGAATTTAAAGTGAGGAAAGTAAATGTTGAATGTAAATTTTAGAATAGTAGAGAAAATGAAATTTGTATTGCATAGATAAAAAGGTTTATAAAGCCACACTACCAGGTGGGCAAAGCTCACAAATGAGCACACAAGGAAACCCTAAAACCTTGCTACAAATCATGGGAAGAGGCATCCCTCTACCACTCTATTTATAGCCTAAAAGCACACTAACTTGACCGCTACTCCATCCACGAACCTTGATCCAATGATCCTCCTTCGCTTGAGTAGGGCTCAAGTTGGTATCCCAGCTATCCACTTGTCCTAAAGGGTTTTATCCATTTATGCTTACTTGACCGCTACTCCATCCACGAAACTTGATCCAACGATCCTCCTTCGCTTGAGTAGGGCTCAAGTTAGCATCCCAGCATTTCACTTGTCCTCCTGGTTCGCAACAACTCCTGGTCTTGATCATCTTCAACGTCGCCTGGCTATTTGGACCTCAACTCTCCTAGCCTAGTCTCGGTCTCCTCTGCCTCACCATGAGCTAGTTCCAAGTCCTGCAACCATCATAAACAAGGGAAGCCCATCACATAGCCCCAATTAAATGCATCACTCAAGCTCACTGGGAAGGCCGATTGCAACTCAAAATTGCAAATTCAGTTTTCTAAACTAAAACAAACTCACACAAATCGACACAAACCTAACAAATGTCAAATACTCATCACACATCCATTGGTTGACCTCCACATGGTCTCACAAGGATAGAACCGGTAGAAAATTTTGGAGAGGGGCCTAAGCACGGACCATTGGTACCAAGCGAAAAAATATTAAGTTATT
Source organism: Otatea glauca (assembly GCA_036346275.1). Classification (NCBI taxonomy): domain Eukaryota; kingdom Viridiplantae; phylum Streptophyta; class Magnoliopsida; order Poales; family Poaceae; genus Otatea; species Otatea glauca. The sequence goes on along the minus strand of CM070729.1, from coordinate 13,461,565 downwards.
GCTAATTTGAGGTTAATCTTACCATATTTGGTTATAACATATTCAAATGTTGTCACATGGCACCCCTTGCTTTACTTGCCCTTCACTTCCCCTTTCCCACCCCTTCCTTCTTCTCAAATCCAAAAATTTTGATTCAAAACTTTTAGATGGATTCAATCAAAAACGTTTGGTTCAAAAACCTTTCGATTCAAAAAACTTTCGGTTAGAAAGTTTTGATTAAAAAAAACTTCCGATTCGAAACATTCCATTAAGAAACTTTCGGTTCAAAAATTTTCATTTAAAAAACTTTATGTTCGAAAAGTCATGGCTTAAAAAACTTTCATTCGAAAACTTTCGGTTTGAAAAGTTTTGATTCAAAAATGCTTTAAAAAACTTGTAGAATTTTTTTTAAAAAAATTAAGTTTGGGGGAAGAGAATGGAGGAAGGGATGTCATCAAGTGTCGCGACGAGAGAACCTTTGAGGAGGAAGGGAAGTAGAGAAAGGAATAAGATGCCACCACATGTCATAATGAATGGGCATTCTCAGCAAAGATTTGGTTAAGACATCTTGAAATTACCAATTACAAAAAATTGTCCAACTCACCTGTTAGACGAGGGCATGGTCATTGCTGCGTGCCTTGCCATGGCTACCCAGTTGTACTCGTCGCTGCCACCACGTTGACCTTTCCGCCACACCACGCTACCTCCTCCTTCCCTGCTCCTTCGTTTATTCCGTCGCACGCTGTCAGACCCGGTCTTCGTAGCTTGCAACTTCACGGTTGATCCTATTGTGATCTACCAGAATTTACGTCAATTTGCCTCGATCCACATTCCATATGGATTGAGGTGAAGAAAGCCGTGCCACCGTCACCACTGTCTCCCATGTCCATTATTGCCGGTGGCTATGGTGATGGAGTTAGGTTTTTGTTGATAGATGATTTAAGCGGTGGGGATGCTATCTTGAGAGATACGGTAGAGGAGGGGGAGAGGTGCCTATAAATGTCACCAATGGTGGACAAGACCGCTGGAGACGATTTTTTGCAACAGTGTCAATGCTATTTAGGAGGAGAGAGAGAGCGTGAGCACCGGGAAGGGAGTGATAGGCACGTGAGAGATGGTGAGGGGAGGAGCAAGTTGGGTTGTTTCATTTTTAGATTAGGTTTGGGCCCAACAATAGGTACTCCCTCCGGTTCACAAAAACTTGTTGGTTTGTGATGCGTGCAGTTAAATTTTTAAAACTTTAACTATCGATATCTTTTTAAATATTTAGATTTGATGCATGAAAATCATGGTGTAGATTCGTCTCGAAACGTACTTTCATAATATATATTATAATTTTATTAAAAAATTTAAATATATTATAATAGAAATTAGTGATTAAAGTTGAGTTTTACGGACAGTGTAGCATTTTGTGCTAGACTAACCCTCCCACATGGGTTCCACCTTAGGCCCCCTTGTGAGCACCAACCAATGTACACATGCTTTTATGAGCGTTTGGCGGAGCTCGAGCACACGATTTTTTGGGAGTAGAGTCAAGATAAATAGAGATGTATAACTCAAATTAATGTTGGCTCTAATTTCTAAATTTCTACACAATTATCGAATTGCCGCCATAAAATTATTTTCCTCCTTTGCCACAACGGCAAGGTTAGTATTTCTGCTCACAAAATTATTTGGAGCCCTTGGAGGCCACCATTCACTTGCTTCTCTTTCCTAGTGCAAATTGGGTACCCTGTGGAGCTGGGCTTCGGAGCTCAAGCATTTGGCTCGGTACCTCGAGGTTTTCCCCAAAAGCCTAGCTTCGGAGCACGGCCAAATGTTTACCCTAATAGTCTCGTCCCAGCTCTAGCTCATCGATCGGTAACTGGTATACGTGCGTGAACAGATGTTTTGTACTGGTACCTAGTTCAGAAAAGGGTAACGGGCTAGTTCATTTCATTTACGATCGATCTACTTGGAGAAAAATGTCATGAGCTTCTCTACAAAAAACAATAGCTCTGCTGCCTGCAAGCACCGAGAGATCGTTAAGAGGAGCTGTCGCATGTATACAGAAGGTGCATACGCAAAGGCAAAAATAACATCGAAATTGTTCATGAATATATGGATACATATTTCTACAGGATGATCATCAAATCAGCAGATAATTAACACACACAAGCAACTCTCTATGTATAACAATAATAAAACAGCACGATATATAGCATTCGTACGTGATCATCACATTACAATACAATACATTACATAGGGAGCACGCTAGCAGCAGTCAGCCACATTATTCAAGCCCTAATTAAACACAAGCATATATATGTGTAGGGGTTAACTCCTAACACGCAATTTGTTCCCAAAATTGGAGCCCCGGACATTAACTAATTAAATTGCACACCGTACCGTAACAAACCCTAGGCACGTACAAACAAATTACCAAACAAGCAGCTTAACTAGAAGCGCATATATGTCAATCCATACGATACCATCACTAGCTTCTTGCATGCATGCGCCGGCCATGCGTAGATCAGAGGGGGCGGGGGACGGCGGCGGCGGCCAGCGGAGTCTTCATCTCCAGGGAGAGCTTCAGGACCTCGTCGAGACAGACTGGCGCAGCGCCCTCCGGCAGGGCCCACTCGAAGGCGTGCACGAGGCGGGCGACCCAGAGGGAGACGGTGGCGAGGCCAAGGTTCTTACCGGGGCAGACGCGGCGGCCGGCGCCGAACGGCGCCAGGCGGAGGTCGCCGCCGCGGACGTCCACGTCGGCGCCGCCCTCCGACGGCAGGAACCGCTCGGGCACGAACACCTCTGGGTCGGCCCACACGGCAGCGTCGTGGGTGATGGCCCACATGTTCACCATGGCCGTCGTGCCCGCCGGCACCACCATGCCGTTTGACAGGCGCACATCGGCGGTGGCCAGGCGCGCCCAGCTCAGAAGCGGCCCCGGCGGGTGCGCCCGGAGCGTCTCCTTCACCACCGCCTGCAGGTACGGCATGCGAGCCACGTCGGTGTCGGTGGGGGAACCCCCGGGCCCCACCGCCGAGTCGACCTCCGCGCGCAGCCTCGCCTGCACCGCCGGGTGGAGCACCAGCTCCGCCATGCACCACTCGGTGAGCAGCGCCGTGGTGTCAGTCCCGCGAAAGATCATCTCCTGCATCAAACGAAGTTAAAAGAAAGAGATCAGAAAATATTTGGCAACTGACACAAGCGTTGACCTGAGAAAGACGAGAGCCATTAAAAAGAGGGAAAACGATTTGTAGTTACCCAGAGAACGGCGACCATGTCGTCCTCGTCGAGCTTCTCATCGTCCTCCAGGGAGAGGAGCACCTCTACAAAGTCAGCATTGTCGTCGGGGGAGGCGGCGTTCTCGCGGCGAAGGCGGTGCTCGTCAATGACGCCGCGGACGAATGCCTGGACGCGCGGGACGAGCGCTGCGCAGCGGCGGGCGACGTTGCCCGGATCGTAGAGGTGGGCGAGCCACGGGAGGTGGTCGGACCAGTTGAACGCGCCGAGGAGCTCGAACCCCTCGCGCACCATGCCCTTGAGGTCCTCGGCCTCGGCGGCGCCGGCGCTGGAGGAGGCGTCGTAGCGCCTGCCGAAGACGCTGCCCATGATGTTGTTGAGGGCCGCGGCCTGGAGGTGGGGGCGGAGGACGACGGACCCGGAGGTGGACTGCTCAGCGGCGATGGTGCGGAGCATGGCCGCGGCGTCGGCCTGGCGGCCGGGCTCATGGGCGGTCACGCGGCGCGGGGAGAAGAGGTGCGTGGAGGCGATGCGGCGGAGGAGGCGCCAGTACTCGCCGCTTGGCGCGAACCCTATGGCGCGCGCGAACAGCAGCTCGCGCGCCGAGCGCTTCAGCGGGCGGTCCGCGAACGCCGGGTGCGCCAGCAACTCGCGGGCCGTGGCCGGGCACGACGACACCACGGCCGGCGTGTCCCCGACAGAGAACGCCATGAGCTCCCTCGCCCGCGGCGTCGCCGCTCGGGCCATGGCGGCGAGCGCGCGGTGCGGAAGGCCGCGCGAGAGAGCGAAGATGCTGCCGAACACGGGAAGACCGCGGGGGCCACTGATGGGCATCTTGCCGCCGCGACCACGCCCGTGCGCCCACGCCGGCCCGCCGGGCGACGCGGCCCACGCAAGCACGGCCGAGGAGACGAAGGCCAGGAGAAGCGCACCAGCGAAGAGGGCCGGGTGGGCGCAGAGGGTGTCCGCTCCAAGGAGCGCCGGGAGCGCGTACGCCCACCACGTGGCGTCCGTGCACGAGGAGGCGGCGACGGTGGCCATTGCCGCGGACAAGGTGTTTGTTTCTTGGAGAAGAAAGGGGCTTCAGTTGTTAGGCTCGTGAAGGATGAGAGTGAAGAGGATGTAGGGGGCGAGCCGTTATTTATAGCCTAGGGTGGAGTGGGGTCGCCAACATGTGAATGTGACTATGTGAGGGCGAGTAGTGTTGTTACGTTCTATTTCAATTTGGGCTTTGTTGGTGCAGAACTGCAGATCCGAATGAAAATAGGTTCGATATTTGCCTGTCGGATTGGATTCGGGAGCAGATTTGATTGTACCGTCGGATCTAGACGAGATCTGGATTCTTAAATCAAGATTTAGGATCGGATTCCCAGTCAGTCAATATACAATAAATATGGGACGAGATTCGGATATCTGAATTTTCATCATATTTTTCTATAACATCTCATTTATATTGACAATTAGTTGGTTTGATTGATCAAGTAGCATAGACTTTCTACAACGTCTATTTGGTTTCATTGCTACTATGGTCATGTACTCATGTAATTTTAATTCAATATGTATTATTTTATATATGTGTGTATTATCCTTATATCTTTATCTGTTTCCTACCTAAATTCGTCACATATCTATCCTGTAACCGTATCCCAAATAACTTGGGTTTGTATCCGTATCCGATTCCGAATCCAGAAAAAAAAAGGTTAGAATACAAGAAGAACAATATGAACTCGTTTTCACCCGTAGTTGCAGAGTTTGAAGTGGTAAACAAGTTTATCCCTCCGACTTTGTTAGGGCCTTTTGGTACTTTTCAACCGTTGGATCCAGATAGGGGTGGGCAATTTTTAACCGAAACCGAAAAACCGAACCGAATCGAACCAAATTAACCGAAAAAATTGGTTTTTTCGGTTCGGTTTGTATTTTGATTCTGTTTGGTTTTCGGTACTCAGTTTAGTTTTTGAATCTCGGAAACCAAACTACCAAAATAATCTCACCCGGCCTACGACGCTAGCGCAGTAGCGCTCCATTCGGTTTCGATCGATGGTCCGCCTCGCCCATAAGAGCCCACCTCGCCTAGAACCTTCGCTGTCGCCTCCTGGACACGCTCCACTCGCTGTTGTACCTCCCACGCCGCCTCACCATCCCGGACATTGCCGCGCACCGCTGATCGAGGCCCTACGCGGTCGCCTCTGCGCTCCTCTCCCCTCCCCTCTTCGCCTTCATCTCCTCCCCATTTCCCCGCAGTCCCGCTCCCGCACCACCCCTCATGGCCTTGTCTCCTTCCTCTCCCCGCGCCCCCTTCACCTCCCACCCTCGCCGCCACCAGCGCGCCGCCTCCCTCCCTCTCCCCTGAGCCTGCGTGCGGCTTGGTGGCTCCCTCCAGCGGCTGCGGTCCTGCCTCCCTCTCGCGCGACCGTGCGGTCCACACCCCCTCGGCCCTCTCCCCCGCCGCCTTCCTCCCTCTCTAGCTACGGCGGGCCCGAGCGCAGCGATGGCGGTCGCAGCGACGGTGATGGCAGGCGAGGCGTGCGAGCCGGAGGCCGCGGCCGAGGCAGGATGCGTGGCGGCGTGGATGAGCTAGCGCTACAGATCAATCTGGCGAGTGGCGAACTGGCGACTTGGAGTCTTGGTTTAATTTTTTTTCAGTTAATTCGGTTCGGTTTTCAAATTTATTTGGTTCGGTTGATAGTTTTTGAAAATTGAATTTTTTTTTAAATTGAAAAAATAGAACCGATTTAACCAAATACCCACCCCTAGATCCAGACTTGGATGTTCTTTTTTGCACTATGGTAGATATGTAACACCATTTTGGTGGAATCGTTTTCACATAATTTGGTGTTCGGTTTGCTACCTTCTACAAATCATGTTGCAAAATACTCCCTCTGATTGCATATATATAAATGGCTTTAGCTTTAGGCAGCGTTCAAAGAATCGACGAAAATCGCCTATATCGGCGTGGCTTGGCTTTTAAAACCGCTCGGTAAACCGGTACAACTCAAAAAATTGAAAAAATTTATGTGACGTAAACCGGTCGAAAATTGGTAAAAATCATTTGATTTTCGAAGAAAATCGACAAAAATCGCTCAAAAAATCGACCGCCAAAAAAGTTCAACTAGTCCATCGATTTTCCATGGATTTTTTATTTTTTTTCAAAAATTTTGATTTCGGAACTCTACAATTTTTGACTTGTTTTGACCGATTCCGGTTCAATATTTCCGATTTTCGAATTTCGAGCGATTTTTTCTAAACCGATATTGTTAACCATGGCTTTAGGTACAGGAATTAAGGTAAAGTGTAGAGATCTCATTGTTCCTATTTATTCCCAAACTTTACCAACTATTCTCTGAAATCACTATGCTAGGACGACCGTGAGCAAATCAACTCACGGATGCCTTATCAACTTCAATAGAAAACTTTTGATTAAAAACTTCCACATGGTTCAAAAACTTTTGGTTGTAAACTTTCGGTTTGAAAGCTTTTGATTTAAAATTTTTCAGTTTAAAAATTTTCGGTTAAAAAACATTCGGTTGAAGAACTTTCTGTGCAAATTTTTTAAAACTTTATGTTTGGAAAGCTTTCACTTTAAAAACTTTTGGCATAAAAAATTTTTATTGAAAAACTTTCAAAACGATTCCAAAAGACTGACAACCAGTAGTGTTGCGGATATGTGCATATATAGTTTTGGAACTTGGTGTGCCCAGCGGGAGATGAGGGAGGATGAGCACCAAAAGGAGAGGACACGAATATTACTAACACTAGGAAACCCACAGGAGCACTTGGAGGCATGGGTCAAGCCAACTCCATGCGCCCATACAACTCATATATGGCCCATGTGCACTCCCTTCGTCTCCTTCCATATATACCATCAAAGAAGAAAGGAAAGAATCAAGAAATGAGAGAAGAAGGAAAGAAACCTTCTATATATGTTATCAATAAAGAAAGAAAAGAAACAAAATAGAAGGAATGAGCAGCCATCTTCAAAACAAAGGAAGAGATCACCGTAGTATTATATACTTCCTCCATTGTAATAAAATTACGAATTTTCAAATTAGAGATATACTCTTGATTCTATGTCTTGTGCTCCAATGCCCCCCATTAGAATAGAGAGTTCCAATCTGAAATTATCATCGTTGTTCTTGCAACTTCTTCAAGGTGATTGCAAGGAAACATGCGTCTACTTTCGCTTGGCCAAGTAGGCGAGGAGCAAAACGTGTTTTTGGGCGAATTCACGTGTCGTAGGTTGCCGTATTGGTATGGTGGCTAGCGCTAGTATTCGTCAGGGTTCACGAGTCCAAATTATAATATTCGTCATCGTAAGATCGGGCTACCCCTATCAAGTAGCCTCACCAGCCGCCACCTAATCCGACGATCTCCCGCCACGCCACGGCCGGACTGGCACCCACCGTCGATGGCAGCGCACAACAAGGGTAGGGCTATGCGCGTGGCTCCAAATCCACACAATGTGGGCTAATGCGCGATGGCCTGGCTAAAGATCAACACAGCGTGGGCTAGTGAGACCAGCGCGTGGAGGGAAACGAGCGATGGAACGGCTCCAGATCCACACAACACGGGCAGGCAAGCATGGTAGGAAATGGGTAGTAGCGCCCCAGACTGTGGTGCGAGAAGGAACATAGGAGGAGGGGAATGGGAGGAGCATGGCGACGCGAGAAGGAGGAGGGGAATGGGAAGGAGAGGAGGAGGGGAATAGGAGGAGGACAGCAACACGGCTCGACTTGCAACGTTGAAGAAATTCTCGAAGGAACTTCGCACAACAATACATGACCATAAAGAGAGGATCGGATGGCTACGATATCTTTTCACGCGGATCGGACGGCTGCCGCAGGTGTCCATGGGTTGAGGAAGTTAAGCGCATCCACAAATTAGCATTTGCCCTTTTCTCTTATGTGTGGGAAGGAGATATTGGGAAAAATGCCACATTTATCAATGATATGAACAAATAGTTTGACAAAGGGTACAATAGGAAACTTCAGATAAATGTGCCTTGTCGTACGTTTAGAAACGTGACACAAGAGGGAGCGGACGCGGGCCATCTTACGGGCCTACGTCCTACAAAGAAAGAGTGGACACAAGAGTTTATACAGGTTCGGGTGCCAAAGCCGGCGCCCTACTCCTGTCGGTATGTTCCCCAGGGGGAGTATGGAGGAGACTCCTGATCCGGGCTCCCGAGGGACACACCAGTGGTTAAGTTTGTATTCCAAAATAAGCTCTCCCACAACGTGGGTTACAGTGGGTTTTTATAGGCACCCAGCCTGTTACACAAAATACCACCCTACCCCTACTGCAGTAGCTCACACAGGGGTATCTTGGTCTTTTCCGGGTGAAGGTAGTGGATCCCACGTCATCGCTTCATAGGAGCAGGCTTCTGACTCCGGGACCCCATAGGGTGTTTCCCGTAGGCGCCTGCAGGGTGGGAGGGTGCCTTCCAACACCTGCGGAGTAGGAGGGTGTCTCCCGTAGACTTCCGCGAGGTAGGAGAGGTGCCTCCCGACACCCGCGGAGTAGGAGGGTACCTCCCGTAAACGCCCGCGGAGTAGGAGGGTACCTCCTGAAGACGCCCGCGGAGTAGAAAGGTGTGTGATGTCCTCTAACAGGTAGCGGATCCCACATCACTATCCCGCAAGGATAGGCCTCTGACTTCGGGACCCCAGGGTGCCTCCCGTAGACGCCTGCGGGGTAGGAGGGCACCTCCCGTAGACACCCGCGGGGTAGGAGGACGCCTCCCGAAGACCCCCGTGAAGTAGGAGGGAGTCTCCTATGGACGCCCGTGGGACAAATAGAGACCTCCCGAGGTATGCTTGTGAGGTAGGAGACCCCCTTTCCTCTGAGTTGGTTGGTTTTCCTCCAACACCAGCCCCCCTGTCCATTGGGCATTTCGAGCAGTGCCCGAGGGACAAAGAAACTGCTGCGCACCGTGCACGCCACCCTGGGCCGATGGTGGGTTCATGGCTCGATGCCTCAAGTGACGGGGAAAGTATCTCGGGTGTTAAGCATACGACCGGGGCCCCTTTCTTTTAGTCGCGTGAGAGTCATCTTGGCTTCACAGGTTATGGGACCACGCGGGTTCATTTTGCTTCTTATGTCATACAGGCAATAGGGCTTTGTCTGGAGCAGTTAGTAGGAGCAACGCTAGTGATTCTCGTGGACCCCTTGAGAGAGAACGGTAAGGAAAACCCTCATGTCTTGTGCAAGTTGGCTTCGTCTTTTGGGCACCCAGTTCACAGCCTTAGTGGGAGCTCTTGGTGCCCGAAGCGGGCGCTTGAGCAATGCCTGAAATCTTTCCTAGCTTTACCGGTCCCGGGTGTCTCACCTTTTTTCAAGCTCCTACCAAGGCCACATGGGTCTCCTAGTTTTTGGAATGCATCTTTCCCAACGAGAAGCCTAGGGTCTTCATGCGTGGTGTCATATGCGTTACCAAACAAACTTGTCTCGGGCACTCAGACCGACGCCCAATCCGGGATTTGATGTGAAAAAAACGAGCGTTCGGACAGCGCCCGGAGAGCTCCCAGGATCCACTAGTTAGGGCGCTCTCAAACCTCTCCTGCACAGGGCGCAGACTTCTCTTGGGCGGGTAGCAGGAGGCCCCATCTTTGCGTGGGTTTCCATTGTCTTCCAGGAGCTTGGACCCACGCCCCTGCCAGAAACTTCGTGTACCTCAAACGGGCGCTTGGGGTAGCGCCCGGTCTTCTCTCAAGCCACCCAGGGTCAGGGGTCTTGTGACCGAGCAGGGCGCTGCCCCCTCCGGTCCCAGTCTAGGAGGACTGCTCATTCCAGCACTGGGGGTCATAGAATGGCAGCAACACTCCACGGTACGCGCAGTACCTTGCAGCAACGGTCCTCAAGCTGACCGGGAACACGGCGCGCACTTTCGGCTGGGCTCCGCCGTCTGCCACCGGAGCGAGGATGAGGAGGCCGCCATCCACCATCGGAGCGAGGGCTCGGGCCGCAGCGGCTGTCCTTATGCGGTGAGGAGGGTGCGGAGTCGACGCCGACTGCCGCAGGGCCGCCGGGCCGAGGACGCAAGCTACGTGGGCTGTCCTCGCGCGGAGAGGAAGGCACCGCTGGGCCGAAGGCGCAGGCCGTGGGAGTTGACACCACTGCCGCCGGACCGAGGTCGCAAGCCGTGTTGGCCGCCCTCACACGCAGGGGAGGAGGGCGCCGCCAACCGCCGCCGGCCGAGCCCGCAAGCCTGCGGGGGCTGCCCTCACGAGGGGAGGAGGGCGCCGCCATCCGCCGCCGGAGCGAGGGCTCTGGCCGCAGTGGCTGCCCTCACACGGTGAGGAGGGCGCGGAGTTGACGCCTACTGCCGCCGGGCCGTCGGGCCAAGGGCGCAAGCCGCACGGGCCGCCCTTGCGCGGAAAAGAAGGGGAGGCCACCGACCATCGCCGGACCGAGGGCAGAGGCTGTGGTGGCTGCTCTTGCGCAGCAAGGAGGAGGGCGTGGAGTTGACGCCTACTGCCACCGGGCCGTCGGGCCAAGGGCGCAAGCCGCGCGGGCTGTCCTTGCGCTGAAAAGAGGGGGACGCCACCGTCCATCGCCGGACCGAGGGCAGAGGCTGTGGTGGCTGCTCTTGCGCAGCAAGGAGGAGGGCATGGAGTTGATGCCTACTACCGCTGGGCCAAGGGTGCAAGCCGCGCGGGCTGTCCTTGCGCGGCAAAGAGGGGGACACCACCGTCCATCGCCGGACCGAGGGTAGAGGCTGTGGTGGCTGCTCTTGCACAGCAAGGAGGAGGGCGTGGAGTTGACGCCTACTGCCGCCGGGCCGTTGGGCCAAGGGCGCAAGCCGCGCGGGCTGTCCTTGCGCGGAAAAGAGGGGGACGCCACTGTCCATCACCAGACCGAGGGCACAGACTGCGGTGGCTGCTCTTGCGTAGCAAGGAGGAGGGCGTCGTAGCAATCCATCGCCGACGGCCTGGAGAAACCGTAACTCCTTAACCACGATTCCTTTCTGGGCTTAAGTCGTTACATCAGGCTAAGCACAGTGCTATGTCCAGGGGTGACTGATCCCAGCGCGCAGTGTATATATGGATTGCTTCCTCCACCTTTGGCAAGATAGGAGCAAAAAGAGGTTGCCGTTAGCGCCCGTGAAGACTCCGGACCGGCGCGGCAGGTAAGGCCTCTTTGCGTGCTCTTCCTTATCTTGTACATGACTCCTCGCGGCTCTGTGAAAGGGGTAGATCAGCCCAAGAGCTTCGCCCAACGCTCGGTTACGACAACGCGCTGGTCCGAGTGGTAAAGGAGCCCCTCTCCAACAACCGGTCAGAAGGGCGCTGCTCCTGACGTCCAGTTACCAGGATCCATGCTCTTGCCCATTACCATCATTACAGGGACTTAACGGTTTCCTTGGCTTTCCAGGCACCAGCGAGACGTAGCTATCACGCCAGGAGGGTAGAGTCCATCGGGACCTCATGGGTAAGGCTACCAGCACGGTCTTACCCCACATATCCCCAATGGTGCTAAAGGGGGTTCCATTTTTGCTTGTAGGCGATCGTCCACGGGACTCCCTCGTTAAGGGTAAGGGCAAGGTGGATGAGTCCATCCCCGCGAAAGGGAGGGGCAAGAGCAAACCCTCCCGTGGAGAGGACCATTATGCGAGGGACGTGGACATGATGGGTCCTGTTGACTCCGCCGTCTTTGCTGAACCGACAGGCGACGAAGGGTTTGTCCTAGAGGAAGCGAAGGTGGATCCCGGGCCGTCGGAGCTTACCGACGGGGAGAAGCTCTCTCTCATCCGGAAGGGGAGTCGTCTCTCCCCAAAGGATGTAGACTTCCCTGCGCCAGGGGAGAGCCCTAACCCTCCGCCAGGGTATGTTGTGGCTCTCAAGGCTTGGGTGGATGTTTGCTTTGGGCTCCCGATGCACCCCTTTATCAAGAGGTATACTCAGGCGCTGGGGGTGGAGCTCTCTCACCTTAGCCCGAACCTCTTTGTTTGGCTAAGGATTTTCTTGTGGCTGTGTGAGACAGCTGTCCCCGGGACGCCCGTGGAGCCGTTCGTCGCCTTGTTTGACTACTTCTTCCGCTCTCAGCGAGGGCCCTCCATGAGGGGGCCTCTGGGCTCCATCTTCACTGCCCCACGGCACGAGGATGAGTTCCCCGTGCATGTCCTGAAGTAGTGTTTGCCTTCCGCCACGAAGAAGTGGTTCTACCTGAGGGCCGAGGACTTTGTCTACACCAGGTCACACCTGGCCCTGACGATGCGGACGTACCCCGAGATGGGTCGCCTCACTGATGATGACTGGAAGTTACGCAACGCCATTCGGGAGGTACGCGCAAGGAAGGGTGCTCGTGACTTGATGGAGGAGATGACCCTCCTCAACCTTAGCACCCTTGTTCAACGTGCTAGGCTGGGGTTCCATGGTGGCCTTCACCCCGGTATTGGGAAGGGTAAGGGCCTCTGAGCTGTCTTTGTTTTTTCTTTCGTACAATACCTCCTTACTTCTAACGGTTGGCTTTTTATGTGCAGTTCGATCCTTGGAGGCAGCGAGAGAGGAGGCCGAGTTGATCCTAGGGAGGTGGTGCATGTCTGAGGCACGGGGTTACGAGGGGGAGGGCATCCCTATGGAGGGAAGGAACTCCGTGGCTGAGGCATTTGGCCTATGCCTTCCCTCCCGGGGTAACCCCGCTCCCGATCAAGCCAAGCAAAAGAGGGCTCGGGCGGCAGCCGCGGTGGAGGAGACTCGGATCTCGCCCGCTAGGGCATGGGCCAAGAGGGCCACCGGGGGAGATGTTGGTGACGCCTCCCAGCAGGGCGCCGCCCCTCGGTCTCGTGCCACGGGCGAGATGGGTCATCAGCGGGGAGCCCCGAAGGCCCCCGCCATCTCCCGCCCCTAGGGACAAAAGCACCAAGGGCCCTGAGAAGAAGAAAGCGTCCATCGGGGAGGGCACCGGCCCCTCCACCAAGCAGGTGAACAGGCGCTCACCCTCACCTTCCTCATCCACGACATGCAGCTTTTCCAGTGAGCCCACGTTGGACACTGAGCCGGGGAGCTCCGTCGGGCGCTCCCAGCAGCTCGCCCAGGAGATTGAAGGGCTCTTAGGCGTCGAGACTGACGGGCCAGTAGCCTCCCCAACCAAGGCTATGGCGGGAGGGGGTTGAGTACGCCTACCCCGACGACATTGAGTCTTTCTTTCGCTTTCCAGAAGGTATGCATCCGTGGCTATGGTGAGAAGCCATTGAGCTTTGGCTTCCTTCTTCACGCCTAACTAGCTCCTTTGCCCTTTTACAGAGTCAGTGGAGCATAGGGCGCCCCCTGAGGTGGAGCCCCCCGCACCCACTGTGCTCCCAGAAGCTCCAGTGGAGAACACAGCCACTCCATGCTCCCTCCTGCAAGCGGCATAGGCAGGGTGACCAAGGTGGTTCCTCTACCGCCCTCCCTGAGTATGCCATCCCTCACACCCTGGACGCAGAGGCGATCGAGACAACTCGCCTCTTGGTGACAGAGCGGGTGTAGAGGTACATGGCAAACTTAGTGCCTGATGACCCCAGAAAGTTCTTGGAGGTGCTAGAGGAGAAGCTGGCAACCACAGTGACCCTCCAGTACCAGGTACCATGAGCCTTTCTTTCTCTAGTATGCCTCCCTAAACTCGGGATTCTCTTGTATGGCTTGCTCTGATACTCCCTACTTTCACCCTTTTGTAGGCTACAGCGATGAGCAATGTTCTCTTTGACAGGGTCCCGGGAATGGTCAAGGAGATGTTAGCAGCCACCCCACCGCGCCGTCCTGAGGACGATCCAGAGGCCCTCAAGCGGGCCTTACTGCAGGCCCAAGAGGGCCAAAAGGCGGCGAAGGACAAGCTTACCAAGGCGGAGGCTGAGCTGAAGAGGTCTCGACAGCGGGTCAAGGACTTAGAGGCTGACTTGGAGAGATCCCACGTGGTGATACGGGCCGTAGGGGTAGACCGCGACGCCCATGAACAAAGGTATGAAGCGGATCGGAAGACAATGGCTATATCTCTCATGAATCTTGCCGTGTTGGTCTAGGTCACTTTGAGGGAGCTTGGGGCCAGAGTGGAGGACCTCCCACCTCCTTCTGAGGATTGGGAGGAGTGGGCTGGCATCCTATGGGGCCGTGTTAGTCTCCTTGCCAGGGCGAGCGATGACAAGGGCAAGGCCTTTGCCAAAGTCGCTTTGGCCGCGGGAGTTGCAGCCATCTCCCGCCTCTCTGATACCGCGGGCAAGGAGGCTATCCTTACTGCGCTTCGGGGGTTGTACACGCAGGACGTGCGCCGGAGCGCCCGTGAGGGTAGCTCTACCTGGGGATCCCTTGTGGGAGGCTTCGTGGACAGCCTCACAAGGGTTCCCCGCGGGACCAGTCCCGAGCACCAGGAGAGGGCCCGAGCTCAGAGCATGTATGACTTCCTCTGGAGTGTGCTTGATGTATTTTGCTAAGTAGCTAGGTGACTCATGCTTACTGTACTGGACTCCTTAACTTGTAAGGTGTAGCACTCCTTTAAGTGATAGACGTATCTTCACTTGTAGTATTCATGATGGTCGGCTGGGACATGCTCCCTTCATTTTGTATGAACTTATGTTGAGGTTATGATATGAATGACTTATGACCTTTGCCATGCTTTGTTTTAGGATGTGCCCTGGAGGGCAGTTGGTATTCGCTATAAACGAAGTGCACAAAGGGCTCGGGCGCCACGCCGATTATGACCGCCAAAGAAGGTTTACCGTAGGACCGGGCGACTTCATGGGGGCATGATCGTGCCTTGGGTCCCTAGAGGGATCCAAAGCGTGGGCGCCTCGCCGGAGGGTCATTTAGTCACTTCTCCCGAAGGGGGAGAGGGCCGCCCGAGGGGGACACGGAATATCCAGGCCGCTCGGGGCTTTTTCAGGGGTAGGCCTCGGAGGCCATGCGCCCTGGAGCTCGTCCCAAGAGGGGCACGAGGTTCTAGCCTGTCCCCCACAGCTACGTGCGGGGGATGGGTTCTTAGAGACCATCACACAAGCGATAGAAGACATGCAAAACTTAACTTGATGCTTCATTGATGACCTTAAGAGGGTTTACACAATATGAGATAGGTGCCGTAATGGCTTACAAGAAAGATTAAATGTAAAACTTCTTGAGTTTGTCAGCATTCCACGCGTGCTTGAGTGGCTTGTCTTCCATAGTAGAGAGGTGGTAAGCCCCCGAGCCCAAGATCGCTGAGATGCGGTAGGGTCCCTCCCACTTGGGGTGAAGCTTGCCTTGGGCTCCCGGGCCGGTGACCCTTTTTAGCACTAGGTCCCCCAGGAGGAAGGTCCTCTCTCGCACCCGTTTGTTGTAGAAATGAGCGACTTCTCGTTCGTACGCGTCATGCTTGACGAGGGCACGATCACGGGTCTCCTCTGCGAAATCCACCTCCACCTTGTGATTGTCTTCATTCACCATGAAGTTGATGGGTAAGGCTTCCGAGAGCATCTCCACTCGAAGGGAGCGGTGGCGAACTTCTGCGGGGAGGACGGCTTCCACTCCGTACACCAATGAGAAGGGTGTTCGCCCTGTGGAGCGGCTAGGAGTAGTGTGTATCCCCCACAGGACACTCAGGAGTTCTTCCGCCCATAGCCCGTGTTTAAGAGTGCTCTTTTCGAGTCGACGGCGGATGCCTTGGAGGATTAGGCCATTGGCCCTTTCGACCACCGCATTGGACTTAGGATGAGCCACTGAAGCGAAGCAGAGAACTGTCTCGATTGAACCACAAAAGTCCCTGAAGGAGGAGGCATCGAACTAGGTTCCGTTGTCCACAGTGAGCTCCTTCGAGACTCCAAAACGGCACACAATGTTCTTCCAGAAGAATTTTTGCACCACCCGGGATGTGATTGTTAGCAACGGCTCCGCTTTCACCCACTTGGTGAAGTAGTCCACCGCCACCACCGCATGCTTGTAGCCCCCCTTGGCCAGCGGGAATGGCCCGAGCAGGTCCATACCCCACCGGGCAAAAGGCCAAGTGATCGGAATCTGGTGCAGAGGTGCAGCAGGGGAGTGGTGAGCCGATGCCATCCTTTGGCAACCTTCGCATGTCTTGAGGGTTTCCATGGCGTCTTGTACCATTGTAGGCCAATAGAAACCCTGCCTTAGTGCCTTCCCCGCAGTTGCTCTGGGCGCAAGGTATGAACCACAGAGACCTTCATGCACCTCCCACAAAAGTGAGATCCCCTCCTCTTTTGGGAGGCACCTGAGCAGTGCGGAAGCCCCTTTTTTGTAGAGTATCCCATCGAAGAGTACATAGGATTTGGCTTTCGCAAAGAGTTTTCGGTCTGCAGTGCTATCCTCCATTTCTGTTTTTCCTTGGATGCACTCTTTGATTGGGGTCATCCCCGTCACAGGCGGTGCTGGGGTCTCACTGACCATTAGGAGTTGTTCAGGACCTTCTTTCTCTTTAGGGTCTTCCTTAATGGATGGTGTGTCAAGCACCTCGAGGAAGACCTCTGGTGGGAGTGGCTCTTGGGAGCTTGCTGCTCGGGCCAAGCGGTCCGCCCGGTGATTGTCTCCACGGGGGATGCGACGAGCTTTCATCCCCAAGAAGTATCGTTTCATTCTACGTACTTCATCGAGGTAGCTGGCCATCTTGGGGTCAAGGCATTGGTAGGACTTGTCCATCTGATTGACAACCAGTTGGGAGTCTCCCAAGATAAGAAGGCGTCGCACCCCCATAACCTTTGCAAGGCGAAGCCCCAAAAGAAGAGCCTCGTACTCCGCAATGTTGTTGGTGGGATTAAAAGAGAGGCGCGCGGCGTATTCTAGTGCCATCCCCTCAGGGCTTACGAGAACAACTCCGGCCCCTTCACTATTTAGGCGTTTGGAGCCATCAAAGTAGAGGGTCCAGTGGGGGCCGAGCAAAGTGGTACGTTCTGCCACCTCATCTGGGACTTGGGGGTTTGTCCATTCCACCACAAAGTCTGCGAGGACTTGGGACTTGATGGCGGTTCTTTCAACAAGCTTGAGGGAGAAAGGTGCCAACTCGGTTGCCCACTTGGCTATTCTTCCGGTTGCCTCTTTGTTGCCCATTACTTCGGCAAGCGGATTGCCAGTAGGGACCGTGATGGAGTGCCCAAGGAAGTAGTGTCGAAGCTTCCGCGACGCCATGAGGAGTGTGTAGCATATCTTCTCCACTTCCGTGTACCTTGCCTTTGCGCCCGTGAAGGCCTCACTGACGTAGTACACGGGTCGCTGGACCCCGTCCTTCTCCCTGATCAGGACTGCACTTGCGGCGACCGGGGTCGCGGCAAGGTACAGTAGGAGGGGTTCCCCAGAGCTGGGGTTTGTCAGGAGTGGGGGCTTAGTCAAGAATGACTTGAGGTCCTCAAAGGCTTTTTGAGCCTCTGGGGTCCAACAGAAGCCTTCTAGCTCGCGTAGTATTTTGAAGAAAGGTAGCCCTTCCTCGGTCGACCGCGACATGAAACGCCCAAGAGCCGCTACGTGACCCATAAGGCGTTGGACCTCCTTAATAGATCGTGGCGGCTCCATCTCCAGGATGGCCCGGATCTTCTCTGGGTTGGCTTCGATACCCCGATGAGAGACGAGGAAGCCCAGGAGCTTGCCTCCTTTGATCCCAAAAACGCATTTTTCAGGGTTTAACTTGAGGCCGAACTTGCGGAGGTTATCGAAGGTTCCACGGAGATCTTCCAGATGTGTTTAGGCCATAGGGCTTTTCACGACGGCGTCATCAACGTGCACCTCGATGTTTCGACCCAGCTGGTCCTTCAGAACGAGGCATACAAGGCGTTGGAACGTGGCCCCTGCATTCTTCAACCCAAAAGGCATGCGCAGGTAGCAGTAAGTGCCCACTGGGGTGATGAAGCTCTTCTTCTCCTCATCTTCCACAGCCATCCGGACTTGGTGGTATTGTAAGGTCGAGGATGCCGACTAGAGGGGGGTGAATAGGCGGCTTTTAAAACCTCTCTACTAATTTCTACAAAGCAATTCACCCCTAATTATCCATATGCCAAAACATTAACAATTATTAATGCGAAAGCGATAAACTAAGGTTTTGACAATTAAGGCCTAAAACAACTAGGCTCACTATGTGCACTAACTAATTATATCTCTAACAAGAATATGCAATTCTAAAGACAAGCAATCAATCAATTTAACTCTATGAATATAAATTGCTTGAACATAAATAATGAAAACAATGCAAGCACAAGAGACACAATACTTTTTACCGCGGTGTTCGGAGACTTGCCGGTCTCCCCTAGTCCACGTTGAGGTTAGCCCAAACGAATTGGACCGGCTCCACGAATTGAGCACACACCTCGAATCCACTAGTGGTAGCTCCTTTTCCCTCCCGGGTAGGCGAGCTCCAACCTTCACAAACTTCGCCGGGACTTCTCACAACCTCCGTTGAGAAGCTCACTGCGCACGACGCTCTACGCCGTCTAGGAGGCGGCAACCTCCAAGAGTAACAAGTCAAGCTCTTCAGCTTGAACTTCACCTAGTGCAACACATGCACTCTGGTGACCTCCTATGTGCAACACATGCACTAGGATCCTCCTCAAGTGCAACACATACACAAGAGGCTCTCAATCCACTTCCTAATTGCAACACATGCAATTAGGACTCACTCTTAGCTCAAAAGGTAAATGGGAGAAGGCAACACATGCACTTCACCCCCAAGAACTCACACTTCATTTCAGCAACTAGCAAATGCCCCCAAGGCCTCCTTTTATAGCCTCCAAGCCAAAACTAGCCGTTGGGGGCGAAATCTGGAAAAACTCAGCAAACCCGGTGCTACCGCCCTACTAGGACCGGTAGCACCGGCCTCCTCGCCAACGGCTACAAAACTAGCCGTTGCAGGATGTTCGGTAGAACCGGCCAACTGGGAGCGGTGCTACCTCTCGGGCGGTAGCACCGGCCTTCACTCCGGTAGCACCGGACCCGAGCCGAACTCAAAAACACCTCTCTCTGGAAATTTCACACCGGCCAGAGGGGCGGTAGCACCGGACCTCCGGTGCTACCGGCCTACCATGGGCAGTAGCACCGGATTGCCAACCCACCCAAAAACATCCCTCTCTGGATTTTTCACACTGGCCAGAGAGACGGTAACACCGGCCTCCCGGTGCTACCGGCCAAATATGATAACACGGACCCGTGCTACCGCCTTACAAGGGCGGTACGACCGGCCTCAGGGAGAAAACACTGTTTTTCACCAAAACTTTTCTCCAAACCATTAAAGATTTATTCTTTGAGCTATGTGAGGATCAACACATGATCACAACACTATGCAAAACACATTTGCACATGTTAATCACATACTCCAAAGAATCTCATTAAGCACAACTTATTTGCAAAACACATTTGCCAATAAACCAAGAACTTATGAGATCAATCCTCTTAGCCATGTGATGATCAACACATGATCAAGTCAATTTGCAAGACACATTTGCAAACCCTATTCACATACTCTAGGATCGAAACCCATAATCTCAAGTTCATTTACAAAATACATTTGCAAATAACAACTCCAACTTATTTGCAAAACACATTTGCAAATAAACCACGAACCTATAAGATCAATCCTCTTAGCCACGTAAGGATCAACACATAATCCCGACACTTTCCAAAACACATTTGCAAATGCCAACACATGCTCTAGGATCGAACCTCATAACTTCCAGCTTATTTGCAAAACACATTTGAAAATAACAAGTCAACACTTTTGCAAAAACACATTTTGCAACTAAACCAAGCTTAGCCTTGTGATGATCTACACATGACCCAATCACAAGCTAAAACACCAAAGCATGAGCTCTCTATTTGCAACACGTACAAATCTCTAGCACCATGCAAACAGCCAATCAAACTCAAGTGCATGAGCTCTCTATTTGCAACACATGCAAATCTCTAGCTCCATGCAACCACTTTAAACCAAATTGCTTGAGCTCTCTCCTTTTGCAATACATGCAAAACTTAGCTCCAAGCACAAACCAAATCAAATAAGATTCAATTAAGATGCAAGCATGAGCACCCTTATTTGCAACACATGCAAATACTTAGCTCATACAAAATCCAATGCACAAGCTTCACCCGTTTGCAACACATGCCAAATGGTTAGCTTCATGCAAACACCAAACAAGAGAGTGAGCTAGAGTGAACCGGATTGAGTTCATCAACACATGATGAAGCTCAAGCTAAAAGATTCAACCCCTCTTAATAGTACGGCGATCTAAACTAGACTCTTTAGCCTATCTAGTTATACCTTTGCCGCACGCGATCCACTTGGAGCTTTTATGATTTCCAATCATCTTCTCTCGAGGATCACCTCTTCTTCTTCTTGGTCATTAACACATGATGAACCTTCTAGCTCTTCTCTTTACTTCGGGATCACCTCTTGAAGCTCATCAACACATGATGACTTCTTCTTCTTCCCGAATCTTCATTATCTTGGACTCAACCTACTTCACAACTTATGGAAGATGTTAGTCCAACAAGCACGGTTGTCTAAATCATCACCGCACTCCATTAACACATAATGGATGCCTCCAAGATCGATTGAGCACAACCCAAATCAATTTGAATGATTAATTGTGTCTTGAGTACTTTGATGCAACTAATGCTTCATTATACTCAAGAACTTTTCGCTTGTCTTTAATCAACAAGGAACACCATCAACACATGATGAAATGTCCTTTTATTGATTGAAAGACAATCGAACTCAATTTAAACTCATTTAAATTGATATGAGTATATATATAACTACACAAGTTTCATATACTCAAATGATTGTTTCAAAGTCTTGACCCTTTATATGTTATTTAGCAATAAGACATGGATCAATACTATTGAAACAACAAGTTAAATTATAAACTCCCCCTAGATGTGTGCATTCATGTAGTATATGAATTAGGAACATAATGCACATTTTTGGACTAAAGCAATGGAAGAGTTCATACTTTAACTTGAATCCTAATTATGCATTAAGTCAATAGAGTGAATACAAGTGCATACCTTAGGTTTTCCATTTTCCATCCAAATATGAGACTAATAAGAATAAGGCTCAATTAAACATGTTAGTCTCATAATGATTAGATTTGTCATTAAACAATGATTAAACATTAATATTAAACCAATCACCAAAACTAATAGAGCTTGAATTTACAATCTCCCCCTTTTTGGTGATTGATGACAAATCCTATATTAATTCCACATTTGGATGAAAAACAATGCATGAAGGGGTTTTGAAGATCAAAGATCGAATAACACAATAAAATTTTAATTTTGCATCTCCCTTTTGGTATTAAATGAAACTCCCTCTTTTTGACAAGTAGAACAATTAAAACATACAAGAGGAAATTTAACATTAAGCTCTTATACCACTTACCCAAACCAAAAAGAGCTCTTATACCACTTAACAACTTATAAAATGATCGATAGATCCAAGCTCTTATATCATTTGTTAAATTTCACCAAGGAAAACAAATTTCAAATAGGCACACATCAATTTCTCCCCCTTAATAGGCATTTAAACTCAAGGATCCAAATGAGGGATGTGGAATATAAGAACCCGGGTACCCTCATGACAAGCCCAAGAGGGAGGCACAGAAGATACTCCCGCGTCGGGCCCATTGCCGTGCATGGGGACATATCCTAAAGGAAGTTGAACTTATATTTAGATATGATAGATACGGTTGTAATCCGAGTCGTTAATGGGGTAGATAAAGATGTAAACTCTATCCTATTAACTGACTAGAATCTTGTAACCGATCGGAATCTCCAAACCGATCAGGACTCTGTAAGCTGCCCCACCCCCGCTATATAAGGGAGAGGGCGGGCAACAACATAGGGAGGGGATGATCCAAGCATAGAGTGATCAAGCCATAGAGCATAGCACACCTCATATCGCCTGAGCATATTGTGCTTTGAGCAATATTAGATCCAAGAGATCGCATAATCCCAAAGACACACGGACTAGGGTATTATCTCCTCGCGAGAGCTGAACTGTCTAAACCCCTTGTCTTGTGTGACCTTCGAGTTTGAGATCTAGCGCCTACCCTATAAATTTATTGCCGACTACAAAAGTCGACAGTTGGTGCGCCAGGTAGGGGAAGCGCTATAATCTTTTCCCACAGACTCGATGGCAGCAATCGGTGGATTCGTCGCCACCTTCGTCTCGGCCAGGCCTTCCGCCGAGCACGGACTTCGCGCAGAATCTTGCGCGGAGAGCTTGTCTGTCTGGTCCAAAACCAGATCCGATCTGGTAAAGATCAGGCCAACCCATCTCAGGTATGTCACTTTGACTTGGCCGGCAAACCAGTCGGCGTCGCGAGGAATTGCTGCGATCTTCGTGGCATCTTCGCGATAGAAGAGCAGAAGACCGATCTCCAACGCCAACAAGAAGAACAGGAAGCTGCGGGGGAAGATCGTCTTCGTAAGGGTAAGGAGGTGCAGGTGCGATCGCTTCGATCTCGCGGCCGCAATGTCCGCGAGGACCTCCTGCAATCCAGGTTGGGAGATCAAGCCGTTTTCCGCACGCCAATGCAGAACGTCGTCGCCTCCAAGACGCTTCTCGACAAACTGGACCCGATGATTGCATCGGATAGCCCGACGGCCCCGATTGTGGCCCAGATCAAGGCCATGGTGACGGCGGCCGCAATTTAGCGAAATCAGGAAAAGCTGGTAGGTGAAGCGCACTTGCGCTCCCACGCAGCTTTCGGCACGGCCACGAGCCTACGCCTGCGCCCCGAGCGCACTTTCGGCGACGACCATGAGCCACGCTGCGCCCGGCGCCACTTTCGACACGGCCATGAGCCACGCTGCGCCGGCGCCACCTTCGCATGGCCACGAGCCTACGCCTGCGCCCCGAGCGCCACTTTCGGCACGGCCACGAGCCACGCCTGCGCCCCGAACTCCACCTTCGGCACGGCCACGAGCCTACGCCTGCGCCTCGAGAGCCACTTTCGGCACGGCCACGAGCCACGCCTGCGCCCCGAGCGCCGCCTACAGCTCATCTACAAGCCTTCGCCTGCACCCCGAGCAAAGATGGCACGATCGTCGACAACATATAGAGCATAAAGCAGCTAAGTCGCTTTTTACTCAATTATGTCATTATAAATAAAATTGTTAACTTTCCTGACTTGCTACTTAGTTGACCCACAACTAAGCAGTAAGTCGGGGGCTACACCTAATAGTGTGCGCATGCGCACATCTTTTTCTGAGTTGTATTTTTCTTCTTTTGCTTAACGATTGCAAGTGAATCCGAGTGCGATAACTCCAAGTTGTGAAGCTCTGACCCCATGAACAGCGAACTTTAGTCACCCAAAACACGTGCACGAAAAGAGCCATGAGCCGACTCCCAGCGCTCGGGGGCTAGACTAGTCGGGCAGAGTGCTTAAACAAAAAGAGTCAAACCACTCGGATGAATTCAAAATCAATAAGGAAAAAGAGTAAAAAACTCTAAAATTATATATACACCAGTCGGACATCACATCCGAGTGAATTGTTTTTACATTGCCTAAGTTCTACATATACATGATTTCAGGGCTACTAAATTTGGATGCGACGTGTGAGCCAACGCTTCAACGACGACATCAGCAACTTCGGCGACGAATGAATTTAAAGGGAGCGGCGCTGAATTTTGCCTTGAGCGGGAAAAGCGTTTTGACTTCTGCATATCGTTTGGGATACAGTATGTCCCAAGATGAGCCGACTGCCAGAATTCCAATAATGGGGCTAGGAACCACTCAGAAAGTTTAACGCGTGGAACTCTATTGAGTCCTTCACGATCTCTTTGCCAACAACAGGGCACAACACTGTAAAGGAAAACTAGTCGGGGAGCTGCATCAAGAACTGGAAGCACTCGGCGTGAAGCATGACTCAGTTGGGCTGCAACCAGGAAGGAGGCAACTCGATCGCAAAGGACTCGGGACTCTTGTGGAATATAAGAACCCGGGTACCCTCATGACAAGCCCAAGAGGGAGGCCCAGAAGATACTCCCCGCGTCAGGCCCCGCTGCCGTGTGCAAGGGGACATATCCTAAAGGAAGTTGAACTTATATTTAGATATGATAGATACGGTTGTAATCCTAGTCGTTAATAGGGTAGATAAATATGTAAACTCTATCCTATTAACTGACTAGAATCTTGTAACCGATCGGAATCTCCAAACCGATCAGGACTCTGTAAGCCGCCCCACCCCCGCTATATAAGGGAGAGGGCGGGCAACAACATAGGGAGGGGATGATCCAAGCATAGAGTGATCAAGCCATAGAGCATAGCACACCTCATATCGCCCAGAGCATATTGTGCTTTGAGCAATCTTAGATCCAAGAGATCTGCATAATCCCAGCACACAGGACTAGGGTATTATCTCCTCCGCGAGAGCCTGAACCTGTCTAAACCCCTTGTCTTGTGTGACCTTCGAGTTTGAGATCTAGCGCCTACCCCATAAATTTATTGCCGACTACAAAAGTCGACAAGGGAATTAGGCATTTAAACTCAAGGATCCAAATGAGGGAATTAAGCTCGCAATAATTCTCCCCCTTTTGGCATTAAACACCAAAAATGGAAAACCAATACAAAAAGGAGGTTATACCACTTGAAAACATCGAGACCTAAGCATCACTTGGAAGAATATGTGCCAATTGAAAAGGAGTACAGATCTTGGTAAGAGAAGCAATTGAATATAGGTCATAAAATGTTTGAAATGAAATTATATGACCATTGCAAGGAATTTAGAGTTAAAGCTTAAAAAGGATTATTTGAAACACATTCAAATAAAACTCCTCATTTTATTAGGCTTTTTATTAATACATAATGACTCACTTGAAGAGTCCATAATTTGCCTAATATGGCTTAACCGAGGAATTTATCAAAAGAAAGCCTGATACCAATTTGTCAAAAAAAATTAATGGAATCACTTGAAATAAGGATTTTTGAAGAAGCACCGCTTGTAGTACCATTTTGAAGAGAACAAGAAACTTGTACTACTTGTAATGCTTATTTTTCAATTTTACCACATGTAAATATTTCTTTAAGTGATACTTATATAAAGAGATACCACTTGTAAAGATCATTTAGCATGAGGTAGGCATTGCTTGAAGAAATACTGGTAAGATAAGCAATGTCCAATAAATCATTTTGAAAAATGCATTTTCATTTAATGTAAACTCAACATGAGTTTATCCCCTTTAAACATTTCAATCATACAAAGGATCTCACACAGAGAGTCCTCGAGAGATTGAACTTACAATTAATCTTCAAATGGGGAACTCATCAATATGAGTTTGAAATACCATGAAAGCTCATAAAAAATGCATAAGAGGTAGATGTGGATACATTTGTAAAAATCCATAAAGTAAGGAATTATATGGTACCACATGAAAGAAATCAATACCCCGTAATCTGATTTTAATTTTTGAAAAAGAACTCTCAAAGATTTAGAGAAGATTGAAGGTATCAGAGCAATAACAATAAAGATACCATTTTGAGATAAAAGCACAAAACTTGACTAAAATAAGCTCCCATAGGATTCAGGAGATGAAACATAGAGCTATTTGCATTTAGACATACACAAGTTTTGGTTTTGAAATAATTTTTCAAAAAGAACCCAAATGGATACCACTTAAAATATATCAAGGTGAACTTAGTGGATACCATTTTAAACTAAGCCAAATAATTTTCAAATGATTTGAAATTTTGCAAAAATATACTTTGGGATCATAAGAAGTTTTTCCGAATAGAATTTTTGAAAAAGGAAGTTCCAATCAAAAGATATCCCAAAATCAATTTCAAAAAGTCTAAAAATTCAGAACAGATTCTGCCAGGGCCGGTACTACCGCTCTCACATGGTCGGTAGAACCGGGCTCCGGTGCTACCGCGGTTCAGAGCGGTGCAACCGGCTCTGACAGACTGAAAAACTAATTTTTTTTGCAAATTTTTGCAAAAAAAATTCAAATGAAGTCCAAATAATTTGAAAATTTCCAGAAATAAAATTTGGACTATTTAGATGGTTTCTCAAAAAGAGTTTTAGAAAAAAGAATTTTATTTTGAAAGATATGGCAAATTGCGCTTTGAAGCATGAAAATGAGATTAAAAACATAAAGGGCCTCAAGGTGCAACTTTAATTTCGGATTTCATAGAAATTGAATCCTCATGGCTTGTAGGGATTTGAAATACTTTTAGAAACCATGATACCACTTGAAAAGATAATGAAATCCAATTTGAAAGCCAAGATTGAGCAATATGCTTAAATAGGCTATTTTGGGTCAAACCAAGAATTTTGGCAAATTTTGATTTCAATATAGAATTTTCATTTTGAAAGCTTGTAAAATATTTGAAATACATATTAGAATACTTTTACAAAGCTTTTTACAATTTTGGGCCTTTTAAACATAAGATTTGACTTTTGACCAAAATGGTCCTTTTGGAATAGCTATTTGTAAAATAAAGCCAAATATTTCAACACAAGATTCAAATGAAGAATAAGATGAGATATAGAGATTTGAATTTTGTGTATGAGTCTTAAATATCATTTTGAACTAAGATACTTCATAAGATCCAGTCCAAATGAAGAAACTCACAAAGTGCAATAGTATGACCATTTTAGGTCAAGTATAGTTTTTGGGAGAGTTTTAAAATCAAATAACTTTTGATTGGTTGGTCTTTTGAAAATCTTTTGAACACGAAAGTTGTTAAGAATGACCAACACTAGGTTTTTCGTTTGGGAATTATTTTCAAAATCATTTTACATTTAATTCTATGAAAATTATAAGTTTAAATCCAAAACAAGATACTAGAAACTTGATTTTGGTCATGAAACTCATTTTCTTTGTAAAATAGATTTTTGTGAAGCCAAAACTATTGTAAAATCCTTTGAAAGCATTTGTATACATTTTTAAACTAGTTTTTCAAAAGATTACAATAGATACTCAAATTTTTGAGTTTTGGCTAAAGGGCTTCATTTTGAAAATATATATTAGCACCTATATAAATATGGGCACACATAGGGATGTAATATACATGACTATGATTTAGCACTCCCCCTTAATTTGCCACTACCCCAAAATTGCTCAAGATTGCAATTAATACAACTAATAAGCATAAGCAAGCATATGAACAAGCAATTCAAATTGATTTTTAAGAATAATGTAGCTTAACCTACACAAGGCTAGAAGCTATAAGAATCAATTTAAATACTTGTTACCTGAGATAGCATTGGTTCATGATTTGAAGTGAATATCTTCAAGCTTTGCTCCCTTATGCACTCGATGAAATCATCCTCTTGATTGAGCCAAAGCTTCCAATGCATCTCCAAGCACCTAATAAACTTTTAGGCACTTGTTGGTACCCAATTTTTGTTGGGTCCAAGAATGTTAGTCACAATAGATTTAGGAACCCAAATGGCCCTACCATTAATAGTATTGAGTGAACTAACATGACTAGCAATGGGTTTGAGGTTATTATTCCTCCTAAGCGAATTATTTGCATTGTAATGAGAAAGCTTAGAGGATCTAGCAAATCTAGCAAATGGTTTGCTATTGTTATTTTTCCTAAGCATATGATCAACATGATTTTTCTTGGTCTTAGGAAATCTAGCATTTTGAGCAAACACATTTCTAGATTTATTTCTCCCAAGCAATTGAATATCATAATTTTGCAAATACTTAGGAGAATCGACAAACTTGGCAAACATATTACCATTTTTGTCCTTCCTAAGCAAGTAATGATCATTGACAATAATAGGCTTAGGAGTATTACCTAAGGGACAATCCTTACCGAAATGTCCCCTTTCCCGGCAATTGAAGCACATCACGCTATTTGGCCCTCTCTTGACCTTGTTGTGCTCCTTACCGGTTTGCCTCTCCAATAGTGGTGTGGACTTGACTTCCACTTGATGAGGGCACACGGAGGCATAGTGGCCCTTCATTTTCTTCTCCCTCTTGGAGATGTAGCCGATCCCTCTCTTGTCAACTAACTTTCGTTGATTGCTTAGAATGTCGTCGAGGGTGACTTTCCCTTTGAAGCACTTCTTCAAGTCATTTTTCAGTTCAATGACTTGAGCCTTGAGCTCTTTATTTTCCTCTACAAGGTTAGTCTCACATTGCATAGATGAAGTTGAAGCAATATTTTTATTTGAGCAACAAGGCATATCATCACTAGAGGTGGGCATATTAATCTTAGATGAAATGCTAGAATTAGAAATTAAGCATGGCATATCATCAATTAAATCACATGTAATTCCTATGTCCACCCTAGACTTAGTGATTTCCTTGAGAAGGAGAGATTCATGATTTTCCTTAAGCACATTATAATCATTTTGAAGAGATTCATGTTCAAGTTTCAAAATCTTATATTTTGCTTTCTCCTTCCCAAGATAATTATTGAGCTCCTCTAGCATGTTCACTAATTCATCATAGGAGGGCTCATCATCCTCATCACTATCACTTACCTCAATTTTACCTTTAGCCATGAAACAACGAGTTGATGATGAAAGAATTTGATGATCATCGTCGCTTGAGGCGGAGGTTGAGGTTTCTTCATCGCTTGAGGTAGAGGTGGAGGTTTCTTCTATCGATGTCCAATCCTCAATGCAATCATTGTTTGTTGATGTGGATAATTCAAATAATTCTTGAAGCTTGATCCACATTTCATGGGCGCTCTTGAGATTGCAAATTGAATTAAAGACATTTACGCTCACAAAACTAAATAAAGCATTAGTAGCTTGAGCGTCGAGATGTAGGCATTTCTCTTCCCCTTTAGTTGGAGCAAATTCATTCAACCGAAGAGAAAAGCCCACATCTACGATCCACCATATTTTGGGGCTCATGGATTTAAAATGAGATATCATACATAATTTCCATGAAGCAAAATTTGAGCCATCAAAGATATGTGAATCGATGTGGTGCATTAATCCCATAGTCGTCATCCTTACTCTCTAGACGGTTAAGTCTAATAAAATGAGAGACCAAGCTCTGATACCACTTGTAAGGTCGAGGATGCCGACTAGAGGGGGTGAATAGGCGGCTTTTAAAACTTCTCTACTAATTTCTACAAAGCAATTCACCCCTAATTATCCTTATGCCAAAACATTAACAATTATTAATGCGGAAGCGATAAACTAAGGTTTTGACAATTAAGGCCTAAAACAACTAGGCTCACTATGTGCACTAACTAATTATATCTCTAACAAGAATATGCAATTCTAAAGACAAGCAATCAATCAATTTAATTCAATGAATATAAATTGCTTGAACATAAATAATGAAAACAATGCAAGCACAAGAGACACAATACTTTTTACCGTAGTGTTCGGAGACTTGCCGGTCTCCCCTAGTCCACGTTGAGGTTAGACCAAACGAATTGGACCGGCTCCACGAATTGAGCACCCACCTCGAATCCACTAGTGGTAGCTCCTTTTCCCTCCCGGGTAGGCGAGCTCCAACCTTCACAAACTTCGCCGGGACTTCTCACAACCTCCGTTGAGAAGCTCACCGCGCACGACGCTCTACGCCGTCTAGGAGGCGGCAACCTCCAAGAGTAACAAGTCTAGCCCTTCAGCTTAAACTTCACCTAGTGCAACACATGCACTCCGGTGACCTCCAATGTGCAACACATGCACTAGGATCCTCCTCAAGTGCAACACATACACAAGAGGCTCTCAATCCACTTCCTAATTGCAACACATGCAATTAGGACTCACTCTTAGCTCAAAAGGCAAATGGGAGAAGGCAACACATGCACTTCATCCCCAAGAACTCACACTTGATTTCAGCAACTAGCAAATGCCCCCCAAGGCCTCCTTTTATAGCCTCCAAGCCAAAACTAGCCGTTGGGGGCGAAATCTGGAAAAACTCAGCAAACTCGGTGCTACCGCCCTACTAGGACCGGTAGCATCGGCCTCCTCGCCAACGGCTACAAAACTAGCCGTTGCAGGATGTCCGGTAGCACCGGCCAACTGGGAGCGGTGCTACCGCTCGGGCGGTAGCACCGGCCTTCACTCCGGTAGCACCGGACCCGAGCCGAACTCAAAAACACCTCTCTCTGGAAATTTCACACCGGCCAGAGGGGCGGTAGCACCGGACCTCCGGTGCTACCGGCCTACCATGGGCGGTAGCACCGGACTGCCAACCCGCCCAAAAACATCCCTCTCTGGATTTTTCACACTGCGAGAAAAGGCGGTAGCACCGGCCTCCGGTGCTACCGCCAAATCTATGAGTAGCACGGACCCTCGGTGCTACGGCCTTACAAGGCTGATGACGCCTCCTGGAGAAAACACTGTTTTTCACCAAAACTTTTCTCCAAACCATTAAAGATTTATTCTTTGAGCTATGTGAGGATCAACACATGATCACAATACTTTGCAAAACACATTTGCACATGTTAATCACATACTCCAAAGAATCTCATTAAGCACAACTTATTTGCAAAACACATTTGCCAATAAACCAAGAATTTATGAGATCAATCCTCTTAGCTATGTGATGATCAACACATGATCAAGTCAATTTGCAAAACACATTTGCAAACCCTATTCACATGCTCTAGGATCGAAACCCATAATCTCAAGTTCATTTGCAAAACACATTTGCAAATAACAACTCCGACTTATTTGCAAAACACATTTGCAAATAACAACTCCGACTTATTTGCAAAACACATTTGCAAATAAACCACGAACCTATAAGATCAATCCTCTTAGCCATGTAAGGATCAACACATAATCCCGACACTTTCCAAAACACATTTACAAATGCCAACACATGCTCTAGGATCGAACCTCATAACTTCCAGCTTATTTGCAAAACACATTTGCAAATAACAAGTCAACACTTTTGCAAAAACACATTTTGCAACTAAACCAAGCTTATCCTTGTGATGATCAACACATGACCCAATCACAAGCTAAAACACCAAAGCATGAGCTCTCTATTTGCAACACGTGCAAATCTCTAGCACCATGCAAACAGCCAATCAAACTCAAGTGCATGAGCTCTCTATTTGCAACACATGCAAATCTCTAGCTCCATGCAACCACTTTAAACCAAATTGCTTGAGCTCTCTCCTTTTGCAATACATGCAAAACTTAGCTCCAAGCACAAACCAAATCAAATAAGATTCAATTAAGATGCAAGCATGAGCACCCTTATTTGCAACACATGCAAATACTTAGCTCATACAAAATCCAATGCACAAGCTTCACCCGTTTGCAACACATGCCAAATGGTTAGCTTCATGCAAACACCAAACAAGAGAGTGAGCTAGAGTGAACCGGATTGAGTTCATCAACACATGATGAAGCTCAAGCTAAAAGACTCAACCCCTCTTAATAGTACGGTGATCTAAACTAGACTCTTTAGCCTATCTAGTTGTACCTTTGCCGCACGCGATCCACTTGGAGCTTTTATGATTTCCAATCATCTTCTCTCGAGGATCACCTCTTCTTCTTCTTGGTCATTAACACATGATGAACCTTCTAGCTCTTCTCTTTACTTCGGGATCACCTCTTGAAGCTCATCAACACATGATGACTTCTTCTTCTTCCCGAATCTTCATTATCTTGGACTCAACCTACTTCACAACTCATGGAAGATGTTAGTCCAACAAACACGGTTGTCTCAATCATCACCGCACTCCATTAACACATAATGGATGCCTCCAAGATCGATTGAGCACAACCCAAATCAATTTGAATGATTAATTGTGTCTTGAGTACTTTGATGCAACTAATGCTTCATTATACTCAAGAACTTTTCGCTTGTCTTTAATCAACAAGGAACACCATCAACACATGATGAAATATCCTTTTATTGATTGAAAGACAATCGAACTCAATTTAAACTCATTTAAATTGATATGAGTATATATATAACTACACAAGTTTCATATACTCAAATGATTGTTTCAAAGTCTTGACCCTTTATATGTTATTTAGCAATAAGACATGGATCAATACTATTGAAACAACAAGTTAAATTATAAACTCCCCCTAGATGTGTGCATTCATGTAGTATATGAATTAGGAACATAATGCACATTTTTGGACTAAAGCAATGGAAGAGTTCATACTTTAACTTGAATCCTAATTATGCATTAAGTCAATAGAGTGAATACAAGTGCATACCTTAGGTTTTCCATTTTCCATCCAAATATAAGACTAATAAGAATAAGGCTCAATTAAACATGTTAGTCTCATAATGATTAGATTTGTCATTAAACAATGATTAAACATTAATATTAAACCAATCACCAAAACTAATAGAGCTTGAACTTACAGGTATCCCGAGTACGCATCCGGAAGCTCATTAACTCACACCCGGAGGTGGAGTCAACTAACTGGTCGATGCGAGGAGAGGTAGCCGTCCTTCGGGCATGCTTTGTTAAGGTCGGTAAAGTTGACGCACATGCGCCACTTACCATTGGACTTCGTGACCAAGACGGGATTGGCAAGCCACTCCGGGTGCCAAACCTCTCGGATGAGGCCAGCACTTAAAAGCTTTTCAATTTCCTCCTTGATGGCTTGACATCGTTCGAGAGAGAGCTTGCGGAGCTTTTGCCTCACCGGAGGGCGTTCGGGCCTCACTGCGAGGTGATGCTGAATCACCTCGCGGGGGACGCCCTTCATGTCCGACGGGACCTAAGCGAAGACATCCGTGTTGGTCCTTAGGAACTCGAGGAGCTCCTCTTCCATCCTTTCTGGGAGCTCAACTCCGACCCGGACGAAGTGTTCGTCGCCCGGGCCGAATAGCCTTATCACCTTTGGCTCCCCTTCAGGGCGAGGCTTCAGGGGGTAGTTTTCCAGCAGAGACTTGTCCTTGGCGATTTCCATCAGGGGTGGTAGGGACGCGACCCCCTCCGAGCCCCCCACTTCGAGCATGTGGACTTCATCGGAGTCGGTGGCCGCCCTATAATAGAGACGACGGGCCAAGTCTTGATCACCCCTTACGGAGATGGCCCCGTGAGGCCCCGGTATCTTGAGGCATAAGTAGTTTTGGTGGATTGCTGCACTGAAACGGTTGAGAGTTACCCTTCCCATGATGGCATTGAAGGGCGACTCAACGTCGACGATGTCAAATCTAACTGCTTCCGTTCGATGGTTCTCCCGCGAACCGAATGTCATGAGGAGCTCAATCCTTCCCAGAGGTTGGATAGATTTGACTGGGACAAAACCCGTGAGAGGGCGGTCGGACAGGAGCAAGATGCCCTTATGGTAGCCCCCACGTGGTTCCCATAGCTCCTTAAGTGCGTGAAGATAAAGTATGTCCGCAGAGCTGTCCCCGTCGACAAGTATGCGGGAGACTTCACAGTTGGATATGGTGGCGGTTACCAGGAGTGCATCCTCATGGGGGAACCTCAGGCCTTTTGAGTCCTCCTCACTGAAGCTCAGTGGGATATTTTCCCATTTGGGAGGAGCGCTTTGAAGGTTCACTCCCACCACATTAACTTCTTGTGCGTACTCCTTCCTTCGACGCTTGGACCCATGTCCATAGGCTGAGCCCCCCATTATAACATTCACTTGTTTATGGGGCACTTGGAAGGGGAGCTCTTGTTCAACATTTTGTAGAGGTTCTGTTTGGTGAGGCCCGCCAGGAGGCAAAGCGGGCACAGGGTGAATTGCTTGGAGAGGCATGGTCTCCGCGGCCACAGGGCGAGGCGGAGACCCCCGACGTGGCTCGGGACCACGCTTGAGGATCTTGGCCACTTCGGTAGCGTATTGGCGGCACTCGCTTGTGTCATGCCCGCCCATTTTGTGATATGCGCACCAGCGCCCATCCCCTTGGTCTTGGTTACCCCTTTTTTCCGGGGGACCTTCGTCACGAGCTCGAGGAGCTTTGGGCTTTGGACCCTTCTTTGATCCTTTGGAAGCACTGTTCCCCTGGGGCAGGGCGTCGGTCACAACGAGAACCTTGGAGTCACGACCTCCGCTGGAACGGTCCCTCCGTTCCTTGTTGCTTTTCCCGGAGGAGCCCTTTAGCCTTCTCCCGGGGGAGTCTCCCCTAGCTTGTGGGATGAGCCCCCTTTTTACCAAGTCATCCTCCTCCCCGCGGGCATACTTCTTGACAACCTCGAAGAGTTGTTGAGTCGTTTTTGGGGATCCCTTCCTGACGAATACTAATAACAGGGGTACCCCAACAGCCCAAGGTGACCAACCAGTGGCCTCAAGCACAGCTCAAGCCCAACAGGCCGTTTCCAGCCCACTACCGACCTAAGTACCTGCAAAGCCACACGGGACTTCCCTTCCCGACCAACCAAGGGAAGTGTCTCCGACCGAGCCAAGCTCCCGACCTCCTCAGCGAGACGGCCCCCCGGCTCCGACCAAACAGGGCTCCCGACCCTCGCAGTAGGTCGAAATCCCCTGACTCCGATCGTGCCAAGATCACTCCTGCCGAGGGTCACGTATCGCAGCCTCTACCAAACGACCGCCACGTACCCCACGAACGGGGCCAATCAAAGTGACTATACAAGGCGCGGCTCCTTCCCGAAGGTTTAAATGATCGACCAAGTCACGCTCCCGATCCCATCGACCGATCACATACAAGATGCGAAGACACGCTCTCTCCCGAGGCGCAGACACGTCGGCAGCGACGTCAACACCCGTAAGGTTCGCAGAGGCCAGGTACGCCGTTTCCCGGAGAAATACCTAACCGCCCTGACCAGCTAAGCTACCGACCCAGCATGGGCAAGACCGAGCGTTGATCGACCAACGAGCGAAGGACCAAGCTCCTAGTGTAGGTCGTCTTGTCCTCTCCCAATTCCCGATGTAACCTGCCCCTTCCTTTCGTATAAAAGGAGGCAGGAGCTCCCGTAGAAAAGAGAGGGCGAAAAAGAGAGAGAGCGCCATCGAACCCATCCGACTAAGTCATTGGCACTCTTGCTTGTAAACCTTGTGCGATCATCATGCATAATAGAATCTGCGCCACCACACGAATGGAGTAGGGATCTTACGCGAACCAAGATACATCTTGGACTTTTGAGTCTAACCATTCAGGGAGAGGAACGCGCGACCCCTTAGACTTACAAATTTACTTGCCGGTGCTCGAAACGCTGACACTTCCCAATGCCCGGTTTAGCTCACCGGGGAGAAGTCCTTCCTTACACACGTTAATGACTGTGGAGTCTGGGGCGTCCGCCACTTTGTTCCGCACCCGGGAGAAACGCTTGAGGAAGTCTCGCGTGGACTCATCTTTTTGTTGCTTGACCGTGAAGAGCTAATTGGGAAGCATGGGGTGCTTGTAACTCCCTTGAAAGTTAGCGCTAAACTCTTCACGTAGCTTAGCCCAAGAGTGGATGGAGCCCCTCTTCTGGTTGAAGAACCAAGACCGAGCGGTCCCCGAGAGGAAGAGCGGGAGACAGTTACACATCTCCGTCTCCCCGCCTCCTCCTGCTCAGATAGCCATGGCGTAGACCTCCATGAACTGATTGGGATCAGAATCCCCATCATATGGAGCAATATTCGGTTGGCGGAACTTGGGTCGGAACGGGGTCTCCGAGATGCCTCGCGTGAGGGGGTTCCCGGCCCTGGGGCTACCTCTATCTTCACGTCGACAGGGAGAAAAAGACCTCGAACGGTGGCGGCGATGACGGCGAGAGGCCTCAGAACTAGAGGAGCTGGAAGCACGGGGGCGGCGACGGCGCTCACGCCCTGGAGAGTTAGAGCGCTCCCGCCGATGCGCAGATCTGGGAGCTCACGAGACCCCAGATTCAGCCTCCCCTCCTCGGTGGTGGTCACGACAGCTGGGAGAGGCAATGGCCTGCCTCGGGCTGGCAGAGCGGAAACTCCTCCCTTCCACTTGACTTAGCTGGGCTAGACAATGATCACCTGAGCCTCGTGAGTGCCCGGGGGCGACTGCGACTTGATTCCCCTGTTCCCCAGGTAGCCTCCTTGGAGGAACGGGTGCCTTCGGTCTCGAAGGTTCCCCCTCAGCCCCAGGCCACGTCGCTCCTCGAGGGTGAGAGTCTGCTCCAACTGGAGGGAGTTGGTCCACCATCTCCGGGGGCAGGCGCATTTCCCCGGGAAGAGGAGCTTGCGGGGGAGGCCCCGGGGCCCTCACCGGACAAGGCGCAACCCCGGGCCTCAGGAGTTGCGGTGAGGGTACGAATTGCGACGGCATGGTAGTCGCTCCTCCATAACCTGAGCTCGGTGCGCGCAGTGGCCAGAACGGAGCCTCGCTAGTGACCACCGCATGAGTAAGGGGAGGGGGATTGTAGAGATTACCTCCCTGCTCACTCTCGGGGGCGAAGGCTGGGCCCCCACACGCCCTTGGATCGGTGGCGATTTGGACCGAGGGCGGTGGTAGGAGCGGTGAGAGGTGTGGGAAGATCCCCTAGGGACGATAAGAGGCCATCATGTAATCCACGGTTTGCCTAGTAGCAGCCTCCACCAAAGCCCGCCATCGGGACAAGTCCAACGCCTCGAGGGTGAGGGCTGGCTCCAGGAGTTCCAACCCTGCGGTGACGACGATGTCTCGAGACTGTTGCCCTTGGCTTGAGGCAGCCAGAGCAAGGGGGAGGAAGCGTTCGCAGGTCCCGGGGCATGAAGAACGTTGTCCACCCCGGGGTGGACGGCTCCAATCTCCGAGGGAGGCGCTCGCCTGGAGACCCGGCGAGGAGGAGGGTCGTCGACTTGCTCCTTGCGCTTCGGAGCTTGAGGAGGCTTGGTGTGCTTCTTGGTAGGAGCCATAGCCTTTGGTGTTAGCTATGTTCCCACGGAGGGCGCCAAATGTCGTACGTTTAGAAACGTGACACAAGAGGGAGCGAACGCGGGCTGTCTTACAGGCCTACGTCCTAGAGAGAAAGAGTGGACACAAGAGTTTATACAGGTTCGGGCGCCTAAGCCGGCGCCCTACTCCTGTCGGTATGTTCCCCGGGGGAGTATGGAGGAGACTCCTGATCCGGGCTCCCGAGGGACACACCAGTGGTTAAGTTTGTATTCCAAAATGAGCTCTCCCACAACGTGGGTTACAGTGGGTTTTTATAAGCACCCAGCCTGTTACACAAAATACCACCCTACCCCTACTGCAGTAGCTCACACAGGGGTATCTTGGTCTTTTCCGGGTGAAGGTAGTGGATCCCACGTCATGCTTCGTAGGGGCAGGCTTCTGACTCCGGGACCCCACAGGGTGTTTCCCGTAGACGCCCGCAGGGTAGGAGGGTGCCTTCCGACACCTGCGGAGTAGGAGGGTGTCTCCCGTAGACTTCCGCGAGGTAGGAGAGGTGCCTCCCGACACCCGCAGAGTAGGAGGGTACCTCCCGTAAACGCCCGCGGCGTAGGAGGGTACCTCCTGAAGACGCCCGCAGAGTAGGAAGGTGTGTGATGTTCTCTAACAGGTAGCGGATCCCACGTCACTATCCCGCAAGGATAGGCCTCTGACTTCGGGACCCCACAGGGTGCCTCCCGTAGACGCCTGCGGGGTAGGAGGGCGCCTCCCGTAGACACCCGCGGGGTAGGAGGGCGCCTCCCGTAGACACCCGCGGGGTAGGAGGACGCCTCCCGAAGACCCCCGTGAAGTAGGAGGGAGTCTCCTATGGACGCCCGTGGGACAAATAGAGACCTCCCGAGGTATGCCTGTGACGTAGGAGACCCCCTTTCCTCTGAGTTGGTTGGTTTTCCTCCAACATGCCTCAAATTTTTAGAAATTCAATCGATCAGATGGAACAGGATATTGTTGCGTTGTAAATATCAAAGAAGATAGCTATGAAAAAAATCAGTTTGGAGAAAATTTAGAAATGATGGATTTTTTGTTAGATTATAATCTAATTTTAGCTAAACAGGGTATTATGTTCTTTACTAATTTCTTTTCGGCAGCTTCGAAAAATAAGCACCACGTATGCACATACTGGCCGTTAGTTATACAAGTTTAGAGCTTGTTGGCGAGGCAGGAATTTCAAGGAAATAATTCGTGTTCTATAAGAATTGAGAAAAAAAAATCATTCGTTCCAAACGAGATGCTACAGTGTAGATCTACTTTATTCATCTAGAATTTTACGACTTGGGAACAATCCACGCCATAATATGCACTCGACCAATTTGGGACACCTTAAGGGCCTATTTGGAAAAGGTAATACTTGTTTATGCTATTTGTTGCGGACTTGCGATCTACTTCTCACTTTTTCTATTAAGTTTTCTGGCATCTCACTTATGTCGTCCATCCTTTAGTGCTCTCTCTGTGCATACATGCCACTCCGATCATTTTTTTTTTTTGTCAATTTCGTCCCATTAGAGAAACACAAAAAGACCCAAATGCCGTTACCTTGACACCCCTTAGGGAAAAGTATAGAAATGCCACTCCGATCAGTTTCTATCAATTCCATCACGTGTAAAAAATTTTAGAAATTCCCACAAAATTTGGAGAACCAAAGGGGGCCGAGGGGGGGGGGCGATATTCTACAGTCATGAAATTATTCAACATCTAACTTGATCACATCTGGAAGATATGAAATTGACAAGCATATTAGCGACAAAAGGGTGTTAATGGGGTTTCTCTGAGACACTAACGGCTGAAAATGGCAAAAGAAAACAAGGTACTAACGGATGGAAGGCATAAGTGAGGGGCTGAAAAAACAGTGGGCAAAAGTGAGAACTGGACCCAACTAATGATATAAACGAAATTTTCTCGTTTGGAAATCGGGGATTGCTCTAGAAATTTTAGGATTTGGTTTCAATTTAAACTAAATCAGATCCAAATTTCCTCTTTCCGGTTTAGTAGTCGGCCTGGATATGCCTACTACATGGTCTTGCTCAATTTGTTTTCTGGTAGCCTGAAGCTAGGGCGCGTATCTAATTTGATTTGACAAAATATTAGTGCAGAAGCAGATGTGAAGATTTTCTATCCAGACTAAGCTAGTGTGATGATTTGGATATGTTCTCAAAATAAAGTAAAAAAAGGTTGATGATATGAATATGATTTCGAGGGGACGATCTGTCTAATTTTAAAATACGAGCTGTCTAGGTGTCATCATGCAAATCGCGTGGTTTTGAGCCGGGAGCTGTCGGTGCAGCACTGTGCTGCTGTAACACTAGTGCTTCACCGGATGATACTTAAACATGACCAAAGTCTATAATCATATATAGCGGTGGATTCTTTAAATTTTGTTTAATTAGTTCCCTGTTTCTCCATTTCCGAATTCCAACGCACGTGTTTAACAGCTGCTAAGAAACAAAAAAGATAAACATACTAAAAATGCTAAAAAAACAAATCATCTTGTCATTAATCTGGTGAACCCTAATTAAAGATAAATTTTAGTTGTCATTAGGAAAAGAGACCTGTACTAGAAATTCTCCAGAAAAAAAAACAGAACAACTAGCTGTCAATATGGCAGACCTTAATTATGATAGTAAATCGTAACCACTCCTTGCTAATAGGTAACCTTCTAAATCAAAATATAAGGAAGAATCTTAAGATAAGATATACTTACCAAAACAAATAAAATGATAGGCCCCAAAATCACATCTGTTGCCGTATGTAACCAAAAGGGCCAAAATCACATAAAAAAAGGGAGAACAAACACAGTAAAAAATCTCTATGAGAGGAAAATATAATCAACAACTACATTTTTCCATCACAGGCACGACAGTTGTACAACAAGTTGAAGTGTGTCATCGAATCTAGTCCACGCAACTGCGAAGCCATTTTTAAAAAAACCAACAAGCCAGGTTGTTTTTGTGGAGTGTATTTTGGATTTGAAAAAAAATCAAATTATGATGTATGATGAACGGAAGATAGTTCTTAGACAATCTACAGAGAAGTGTGCCCCGGCGGGTGTTGAAAGGGTTGATTTTGGTGGGTTCTGCATAATATTGTTGTTAAGGAACCTCGCTATCGAATAGTCCGGGATTCCCGAACAAATCTGAGGTGGAGGTACAGAAAGAGAAAGAGAGACACAGGTTTAGGGAGAACGGCGACTGAATTCTTTATTGCTTTGTGGTTGCTTGTACAATAGAGGGACCCCCTCCTCCTTATATAGTAGTCGCCAGGGTTTCAGTTAAGGGACCATCGTGGGTTTTCATTGGGCCACGTGGTTTTCCAACACTCCCCTTTGGGCCCTTTGCCGCGAGATGCGTATGCCTCATTAAAACTCCAGAAAAACCCAGTGGGAAAAATACTTGGAGAAAGAGTACATAGCATACGCTTACTGTGTTGCACGAATTGCCTCATTAAAACCTTATACAAGAAAACTTCATGAAAAACTTGCTAAGGGAAAAAAGTACAATTCACTCAAACTACAATCGCTAATCTTCGATATTCATGTTGGGTACTCAAACCTCATGTTCAAGATTTATGTGGGAGTATGTGAAATATCTCCCCCTGAAATATGCACTTCTCTAAGTCTCATCATCCCAATCCCTTTTACGCACCTTTCAAAGGTAGATGCTGGGAGTGATTTAGTGAACAAATCTGCAAGATTTTCACATGACTTAGTATGCAATATCTTGATCTCGTTCATCTTATGCATTTCGTGAGCATAGAAGAACTTGGGGTTGATATGCTTCGTGAGATTGCTCTTCACATAACCCATCTGTGCTTGAGCAACACAAGCTGCATTATCTTTATAGATGATCGTGGGAGTTTGCTCAATGTTCAAGCCACATGACTTCTGGATGTGGTGAACCATTCTTCGGAGCCATGCACATTCACGAGATGCTTCATACAAATCAATGATTTCCGAGTGGTTTGTCGACGTCGAGACAAGGGTCTGCTTAGATGACTTCCAGGAAACTGTTGTTCCTCCACATAGGAAAACATAGTCAGTTTGGGACTTGCCAGTATGCGGGTCTGATAAGTACCCAGCATCGACATAGCCAACCAAATTCAATTCATTGTTTCTTCGGAAGAACAAACCGAGATCTTTGCTTCCTTGGAGGTAACAGAAGATGTCCTTGATACCTTTCCAATGCATTTTGGTGGGTTCTGCACTGTACCGAGCTAGCAAATTCACAGCGAACGCAATGTCCGGCCTAGTGTTATTCGCAAGGTACATGAGCGCTCCAACTGCACTCAGATATGGGAGTTCTGCTCCCAGGACTTCTTCCCCCTCTTCTCTAGGTCTGTATGGGTCTAGGTCTGCTTGGAGTGACCTTCCGACCATTGGAGTCTTTGCAGGATATGCCTTTTCAAAGCCAAATCTTTTCAACACTTTCTGCGTGTAGGATGATTGGTGTATCAAGATTCCTCCTTGGACATGCTCAAGCTGCAAGCCTAAACAAAACTTGGTTTTACCCAAATCCTTCATTTCAAACTCAGACTTCAAGTATGAGCATGCTCCTTCAATCTCTTCATCCGTCCCAATGATGTTCAAGTCATCTACATAGATGGAGATTATACAGAATCCATTCGGGGATCGCTGTATAAATACGCATGGACAATCTTCGCTGTTTGTGTAGCCTTTCTTGCAGAGAAAGTCACTCAAGCGATTGTACCACATTCTTCCTGACTGTTTTAGCCCATACAGTGATTTCTCCAATTTCACACTGTACAGGTTTCTATTTGCTCCGTCTTAGTTCGGGATAGGAATACCATCCGGTACCTTCATGTATATCTACGAATCCAAGTTTCCATACAAATATGCTGTGACAACATCCATTAGCTTCATTCTCAACTTCAAGTTGACTGCCATTGAGATCAAATATCTAAAGGTAATTCCTCCCATGACCGGAGAATAGGTTTCTTCATAATCAACTCCAGGACGTTGAGTGAAACCTTGAGCTACAAGCCTTGCCTTGTACCTTACAACTTCGTTGTTTTCATTCCTCTTCCGAACAAAGACCCATTTGTGACCTACAGGGTTTAATGGGGAGGTGTGCGGCATACGAGCCCAAACACGTCTCTCTTGTTCAGAGAGACTAACTCTGCAGTGATTGCCTTCTTCCATTCTTCCCAATCTAGCCTTTTCTTGCACTTTGCTAGAGATGCAGGCTCGGGATCATGATTAATGATCGAGGTAATCTTCTTTGCAAAGTATGCATCCACATTAGTTGTTGCTCTATTCAAGGATTCTCCTGTTATTACAAAGTTTATGGCCATTTCATCATGGGGTGCTTCATGCACTTCTACTTGCTCTTCTCTGCTATTTCCCATCGCAGGAGCAAGTTCCTTTAGCTTTTCATCGCCTATGTGTGCGCACAAATTATTTCCAGCGACTTCCTGCAGTGGAAGGTTCAAGTCTGAAATTGCCTTTTCCGTCGGCTTCTTTCCAGTGCCAGGTCTCAATTGGCTCCCCTTCTTCCCTTGGGGTATTTTCGTGATTGGGTGTGGTAAGTCCTCTGCTTGATTTTCTCCAGACGTCTCCGGGTACTTTGGGTTTGAGGAGCCAGATTTCCTGTTCTTTTTCTTTGAGGCCTCTGAACAGGGTGAGGGATACCTTCTGCTTTCTTTGGTATTTCCACTCTCTCTGGTGCATTTTTTGCGGGTACATGCGACTTAACCACGCCCTTCAGATCACAAAAATGATCAGGCAGTTCATTTGCTAAATTCTACAAATCAATTATCTTGTGGACTTCTTGATTTGCTTCATTAGTGCGGGGGTTATGCGCGGGGATTCCAGTGGAATGCCATATGATTTCTCGGTATTTTTCATCCAAAGGTTGATTTCCTCCCCCTAATGACGGAAAACAAACCTCGTCAAAAATGCAATCAGCGAATCGGGCTGTATGCAAGTCTCCAGTCATGGGTTCCAAATACCTGATTATGGATGCACTCTCATAACCAACGTATATCCCAGATTTGCGGAGAGGGCCCATTGCAGTCCGCTGAGGGGGTGGTATAGGAACATATACCATACACCCAAATTTCCTGAGATGGGAGATTTTCAAGATGATCCCGTGCACAAGTTGCATAGGAGAATGGATGTTGTAGGCCGAAGGTCTGAAATTGATGAGAGCTGCTGCGTGCAGGACTGCGTGTCCCCAACAAGTGTTGGGCAAGTTACAACTCTGCAAAAGTGGTCTGGCAATGAATTTAATCCTCTTTATTAGTACTTCAGCTAGTCCATTCTGCGTATGGGCGTGCGGTACGGAGTGCTCAACTGCTATCTCTGTTGCCGTGCAATAATCATCAAATGCCTTTGAAGTAAATTCTCCGGCATTGTCCATTCTAATGGACTTCACGCGATGATCAGGGAAAGCATTCTTAATTCTTATGATCTGCGAGATCAGCTTTGCAAAAGCATGGTTTTTTGTTGACAATAAGCATACATGCGACCATTTCGAGGAAGCATCGATGAGCACTATAAAGTATCGAAACGGCCCTGACAAGGGCTGAATCGGGCCCCAAATATCCCCCTGGATGCGTTTCAGGAATGCAGAAATTTCACTTTGCACTTTCATGACAGAGGGTCTGGTTATTAATTTCCCGGTGGCACATGCAGGGCACACGAAATCTTCATGATTCGAAAAAATTTTAATATTAATGCCATGACCTTGTGAGTTGTTCACTATGTTTCTCATCATTCTAAGACCAGGATGACCTAATCTACCATGCCATAAAGAAAATAACTCAGAGCTTCTAAAGACAGTCTTCAAGGAAGTATACACTTCGGGTGCATGAATATTCATGTAGTACAACCCAGATTCATATGAGGGACATTTTTCTAATACCATTTTTCTACATACCGCGTGCTTCACAATGCACAAGTATTCTTTGCCATTTTCTTCATTGGTTTCTACGTGAAAACCATTGGCGCGGATGTCTTTGAAACTTAAGAGAGTGCGCGTTGATTCGGGGTACAAAGGGGCTTCTTTAATTACCAAAGTTGTTCCCATAGGTAATATAATTGTGGCTCTTCTGGAGCCTATTATATAGGAATCGCTTCCTGCGATTGTAGTAATCTTTCCAGCGTTCTTCGTGATCGACTGGAAGTATTTGGACTCTCTTAAGATGGTATTTGTTGTGTCACTATCAACAATGCATATCTCTTCCATTTGGGCGCTACATGATTTCTAAAAATAGAAAATAATCTCAATCAAACAGAGGCAAAATAATTCAAACATTGCTTGCAAATTAAAGAATACTACAATAAAGAATAAATTGCATATTTATTCATAAGAGAAGTATGCTCTTCTAGAGCTTACAATTCATTATTCAAAAGAAATTGCTAACAACCATAATCTAAAAAAATGTGATTCAT
Source organism: Otatea glauca (assembly GCA_036346275.1). Classification (NCBI taxonomy): domain Eukaryota; kingdom Viridiplantae; phylum Streptophyta; class Magnoliopsida; order Poales; family Poaceae; genus Otatea; species Otatea glauca. Next base: position 13,417,305 of record CM070729.1, on the reverse strand, counting down.
ACATTAAACGGAATCTGTAAAATATGCATTAATTTCTGCTTCTATGTCATCGACAAAAGTTTTCTCTTCATTTGCCATAAGATTGGCTGCAGCATCGATGTCCAGGCTATTCTGTGAGGATGAGACAAGTGGGGTATCTTCATCCATGGCATCATCATCACCAATTTTGGCGAAGTGCGCCTCTGCTGGGGCGTTTTCTTTTGCCTTCCTCTTAGCCTGATATGCGTTGATCGCTTCCTTGGATTCCCTACATATCTTCGACCAGTGTCCCCAAGTGCCGCACCTGAAGCACGTTTGGTTCTGCTGTCCATACGGCTTGGCGTACGCCTTTTCCTTGTCATCCTTCTTCACTAGGGCTTTGGACTTTCTTTTGGCCTGAGACCTCTCTTTTCCACCCTGCTTGCCCTTCTTTCTATGAGTGGGCCTTTTCACCTTATAGCTATTGGCATTGATTTCTGTGCCAGTGCCCCTTCCAGGTGGCTGCGAGACATAGTTCTTGCGTAGAACATCGTCTTGCGATTCCGCAACTTGCATTACATCAATCAGTTCGCTATATTCCTTGTATGCATCCTGACGATAGCTGCGTGCACTTTGGATAGCATTTAGGTAGAAGGTAGAGAGAGTTTTCTCAATCTTCTCCTCGTCAGTGATCTTCTTGCCACATAGGGAGAGATTGGTACAAATTCTGTACAAGGCAGAATTGTACTCGGCCACTGTTTTGTAGTCCGCAAACCTCAGGCGGACCCAATCTTGCTGTGCTTGGGGCAAGATGGTGTACTTGAGATTCTCGAACCGCTTCTGAAGTGCAGTCCAAAGCTCAAGTGCACTCTCCTCAGCCATATATTCATTCTTCAAAGTGGCTGAGAGGTGATGCCTGAGGAAGTGCAAGGCTTGATTGTTCTGCTCTGCGGTAAGTTTAGCATCCTGCAAGGACCCTAGACCAATCGCGACACAGAGCTTCTTGCCCCCAAGAACGATCTTCACGTCCGATGCCCAAGTGAGGTAGTTCTGACCATGCAGGGCCAGTTCTTCAAACTCACGATTCACGATGCCGGACATCTCCATGATATCAAAATTTCGACATTAGATTACTGCGTGTAATCTAATAGAAAATGGTTGCAAAAAGCATAAAGTGCAGAAAATAAATTGCCAATATACAAAATAAAGCAATGAATCCAAAATTCATAAAGAATATTCATAAATGCCGAGAATAAAGCTAGAAAATTAAAAACAGAGCCAAAAAAATTCTGGAATTTTCTAGCAATTTCTCTCTTTTTTTTCTTTTCTTCTTTTCTTTCCTTTCTTTTTTTCTCCCGGCCGAATGGCCTTCGGGCCGCCTTTTCCCTCTCCCGCCTGGCCTCTTGGGCCTTCAGCCCGCAGCTCAGCCCATATAATCCGCCATTCTTCCCACGCGAGCATGGAGGCGGGCCAGCGGGGAGGCGACGTCTGCGCGCAGCCCCGCCGGGCAGCGTGGAGGTGCGGCGGCGGCCGTCTCGGCCGCAACGCACGGCAGAGCGGCTTTAGGGCGGCGGCGGCGGCGGCCGCCTCGGTGCGGCGATCGGGCGTCGGCCGGCCGCGGGCGGAACCGAGGCGTCGGCCGGCGACGCGCTGCGGGCGCGAGGCGGCCGCGACGACGCTGCGTCTGCGCGAGGCGGCGACGACGGCCGTCGGCGCGCTACGCGCACGCAGGCGTCACCGATCGAGCGGCGACGGCGGCGGCGGCGGCGGCGCGTTGCGTCGCGTGAGGCGGCACCGGCCGAGGCGGCGACGGCGGCTATTGGCGACACGCTGCGCACGACGCGGCAACGGCGACGGCGGCGATGCGGCACAGCGTGCGTGGTGGCGGCGCGGCCGAGGCGGCGACGGCGGCTGTTGGCGACGCGCTACGTGCACGAGGCGACGCCAATTTCTTTCTTTTTTTTCTTTGCGATGGAATAACAGTAACTTCATGTACTGTTGAATTGTACCCCTGTAGCTTCATGCCACGTGACGAGGTATTGATGCGTAGGTTAGATGCATGCATAGAAACCACAAGCGATTAGATTTAATCGTCGAATCCCACTTTTCTCACCTTTTCAATCCGTTCGTCGGTAGAGCTTCGTGCTGATAACGTGTTAAGGAACCTCACTATCGAATAGTCCGGGTTCCCGAACAGATCTGAGGTGGAGAACAGAGAGAGAAAGAGAGACATAGGCTTAGAAAGAACGGCGACCGAATTCTTTATTGCTTTGTGGTTGCTTGTACAATAGGGGACCCTCCTCCTTATATAGTAGTCGCCTAGGGTTTCGACTAAGGGACCATCATAGACTTTCATTAGACCACGTGGTTTCCCAACAATTATAACAAGACCGGCCGGTTCAAGTCTCTCGCCCTTGATGCCCGTTGATTCCGGGGATTTTAACCCTACCATATATTTACATATCAATTTAGACACTAAGTTCATCAAAAGAAAACGAAACTAACTCAATTTAGCATAATTCATCAGGGAATATTTATATCAACGTACAGCATGTTAATTTTATACCACCAACTATGCATGGTTGGTATTTTGCTCCGATCAGTAGCCACAACTCTTTTAAAATTTGTCACTGTCTTATTGAGAAAACAACAGTACAAAACACACATCATGATAAGAAAAAAACGGCACTTTCCTGCCGGTGCATAAATAAATAGATTTTGAAATTAAAAATGATCTCCGTGATCATCCTCTAGATCATACTGATGGCTACTTATACTCAATCAAGCTATATACTGTACGACTGTATCTCTATCATATCAATGTCTGAAGAAAAACAGAGCCAATTAAGAACTAGTTACATGGTTTTCTTTAATCCGCCATTACGTGGCAAGGTAGAAGAACCCTAGAACTACACATGCTTAATTACTAGCCTTGCACGCTAATCAGCAGCTTAATTTGTACTGACCAATACTGGGGTTGTAGAAACTGCTACAATTATTCTAAGGTTCAGATGGTTCACTCTCCGTGAGAATCTGGTGATCAATTTTTTAGATTGATCATGAGGACATAATTGATTTCATTGAATTGTCGTGCGCGAGCGAGTGCCAGGTGGACATCGTCTGGATAAGAACTTAATGTTTATAATATGTTTCCTCCGGATCTAGTCTATAGGTATCAGTAAGGAATGTCCGAGCGGTTGAGCCATTAAGAAATATATGACATATTTTAATTTTATACAAGGATTAATGTTATGGTAAAATTGATAAAATGATTTAGACAACTTACTTAATTATTTTAGAAGATAAGAGATGGAGTAATATTTTGTGTAAGTGGTAATGAATAAATGTATACGATTGAGAGAGAATAAATAAAGGTATAGCAAAAAAAAGCCTTATTAAATCTACATGTAAGTTTTATATTTCTAAATAAGACTATTCAAACCACAGGTCTTATATTTACGATCGGAGGGAGGAATCTACTCCATGTAGGGGATAGACCTGGGCATTGGACCGAGCTTTTTTGGGCCGGCCCGTGACACGATAGTCACGACACGACATGCATGCAGATGAGTCGGACCGGCACGGCATGAATGATAGAACTGTGCTGGGCCTCGCGGTCGGACATGATAGGTGGCATGGCACGGCACACCTGCATGGGCTAGCACTGCATGAAACAAACCCGATTGGCCCGAAGCAAGCACGGCACGTGGCAGGGCGCCCTGCCATGACATTGTGTCATGTTTTGGTTTACCCTACGGCTGACGCCTTTTATGGTCCTTTCATGCAAAGAAATGGGAGACAACGGAGATACTAAAAGGTAGAGAACAAGGACCGGAGCAAATTATAGAGACATTTTGTTGTGTCTTTGCAAAGATAGAGATATTACGTAGTGGCATTATAATATGCTACTAGCATGGAAAACTTGAGAACGGATATATCTAAAAATGTGCACACTATGCAAGAACCGGCACTCGAAACATTTGACCTCAAGGGAAAGACAAGTCGTAGACAACTTGGAATAACCATCGCAACATCATAGCACAATTTGATTATCTATATTTTGCATTCTTTATATGTAGTTTTTTTAACATGGGTTCACAAAACCGACGAAAATCGCTCGAAAGTCGCGGTTTTCGAGCGTACCGCTGCGGTTCGAAATCAAAAACCGCTCGGTAAACCGATCTAATTAAAAAATAAAAATTTTGAAAAAAATTATGTGCTCGGTTTTTCGTGAAAAACCGCGGTTTTCGTCAAAAACCGCTCACAAAACCGTTTTGCGATGAATATTCAATTGGCCAGCGATTTTTCTATTTTTTGAATTTTTTTCAATTGTTTTTTTATTTTTTAACCCTTCGGGTTTTTGCGGTTTGTACGGTTTTCGTACCGCGAATTTCGAAGTGATTTTTGAAATTCGGTTTTTGAATCCCTGTATCAACCACCTAAAAAATGTCTCTAGAGTGGTAGAAAACGTCTCAAAACCGTCTTTATATGACAATTGTTTTTTGTGATTTAGAAATTAAGTGTTTAAAAAAAACGTCTCTACAAGATAGAAGCCTTAACGTCTTTAGAAATCGTCTCTAGATGAAAAACTTTGAGAGCAATTTCTAAAGTATCTCAAAAAACGTCCCTAGAATAGAAAAATCCAGATTTTAAAGATAATACGCCTCTAGAAAAGTAATTATACAAGGGTTTATGTTGTAGCGTGTGTTTGTCGTCTCTCATATATTTTGGATCCTCCGTGTGTATATAAAATTGAAATTTCTGGTAGAGAATTTTTAATTTTTCACAATTACGTGCAAACAGTCTTTTAGAAGGTTCTAAATTACTATTATTGTAACATTTATGTAGTTTTACGGGAGGTGTTAATTAGCTTCGCAAATAAATCATATTAATGAAGAAGAAAACTAGAACTCTATAGTGAGACGTTGCAAGTGATGGATAGAGATCTTGCGCAATTGTAAGGCAACTGCAACTTAAACTGTTGCCGTCCGTGAACACTATATCATCGAATAATATTGTTGTAGTGTTTTTTAAACGGTACTACGAACAATCTGAACCATCGATTTTGAATTCAACGGTTGATTCATAACTACTGAAGATACAGTCATATAATTGTGGCATTTGATCTTTCTCCTGCAAGTGATAGTACCACATGCACATGCAAGAAATCAAACCGCACTAGCTAGCTAGCAGTAGCTCAACCAAGTTCGGCAGTAGGCCGGCTTAGCGGATCATTCTCTCTTCTTTCAGTTTTCATATCACAGGAATACTTCATCAGAGAACACAAAGCTTAGGACACCTGTTGATAGTACATATCATCAGAGCTGAAACAAAGATTAGCCAATCCCTAGAGAGCACCTCTGCCTGAATGCTACTAGTCTTTAATTTTGGCCAGCCTGAGGATATATATGCAATTAAGATAGCTATGCTATACCTGCCTAGATAACCCAGCAAATTAACAAGCTTTTGCAGTTTGAACAGTGATCAGCCTAAATCGTAGTAGTACTAATATAGATGGAGTAGTCTAATGCCTACTAATAATGTTCGAGGCACCGTCTTCTGACCCGTCGGAACCACGCAAAAGCCCACAAGAGAATGCATGTCTGCATGCTTCACATGTAGCCCCAACACTTTGCAAATCAAGACACATGCCAACGGCTAAGACTAGCCAGCAAGCAGTACTACTGCTTTGCTCGACATATACTAGTTTAGGGGTAAGTAACTGTGGATATTAGCCATATGCATGGTGTGAAACCGACTATAGTATAAACTAAGCAGCACCGCTAATGAACCTATACCTTGGTTAACGGAAGAGAAGGACTGAAGGAGTGGTTAGCTGCTTATTTTTCCCATGAAAGTCTTGTCCTTAAAGTTCTCATAAAAAAAAGATCAACATGTCCTTAAGTAACCTGTATTAAAAGTTGTTAGTACTTAGTACTACCCAAAGAGGGAGCAAGCAGCAATTCAACCGCCTTTTCCTAGGATCTTCCACAAATAGTCAAATTAAGGCAACGCCAAGCCTGCAACATGCAAAGCACTGCTGATATCAGCACGGGCACGATTCCGGTGCAATCCGTAGCGTGACTGCAACTCAAGCAGTCGCATTACCAACCATTGAATACAATCAGATGATCAAAATTAGTCTCAATACAGTATCAATAGCGAAAGTATTATAGCACATAGAGGTGGGCACTCGGGCCGGGCTTTTTTTGGGTGGCACTGTAGCACAGGCCTTGCCGGCCCCGAGAACCGGGCATGACGGGCGGCACGGCCATTTGGGCCTGGTTCGTGCCAGCACGGCACGACGGGGGCACGTCGGCACAACCGGGCATGGAGCACGTCGCGGCTGCCACGGGCCTGCGGTAGGACACGCTAGCCGCGACAGGGAAGTGGGGGAGAGGAGGGGGGTTTACCTACCAACGTCGCCACCCGCCGAGGTCGCCACCCGCCGAGACCGCTACACACCGAGGCCCTGACACCTCGCTCCCCCCCCCCGTGCCACGTCAACCATGGCCGCGCCTCCGCTCCACCCCGTTGTACCACCTCGTGGTCTCGCCTCGGTGCCTCCGCCGCCTCTTCTCCACCTCGCGGTGGCCGCATGGCCTCGGCCACCTCCCGCTGTGGCCGTGCGCTCTCGCCTCATCCCCTCGGTCGAATCACATGTGGAGGCCTCTTTCGGTGAGGACAATCACGCGACTACGGGCCAGAAGAAGGCCCTCTCGATCCCGGAGAGGTTGGTGACAAAGTCGACGAAGAGGAACACTCAGGAGAGCCTGATGAGCCAGGGCATGAGGAAGAAGCCCAATATGAAGGTCACTAACCCGCAGAGCATGAGTGCCATGGATACCACCCCCGCCGCCAACACCTGAGAGAGACGGGTAAGAGGGGAGAGAGAGATTGAGAGATAGTGCAAGAAACTACTCTCTTCCGCCCGTCTCTCTCAATCTCTCTCTCTCTCTCACCCATCTATCTCAATCTCTCTATCTCTCGCCTGTCTATCTCATTCTCTCTTGCCTTTCCCCCTCATTCTCTTTCTCGCTCATTGCCCCCCTCTCACCCATGTTCAGCACATCACCCTCGCTCTCTGTAACTATTTAAGAATAAATAAATTTTAGTTTCTTTTCCTATAATATTTGTATCAACTGCATAAACTCCATACATCTTCGAATCCTTTCCTCTTATCGCAATAGTGCAAATGGGCCGAACCTGAACCAGCACGACATGAAACAGACATGAAAAACAAATAGACCGTGCCTGTGCTCACCGAAGACGAACCGAACACGTCTAACCGTCGCGGTCCGGCCCAGTAGGATGCCCACCTCTAATTAGCCCATATTGATCCGATGTACTGATTATTATAATGCACGATTGAGATCACATATAGTGCTCTAACTTGCAGTCACTGACGACTGCAGCTATCTCTGTCCCATCAGTACTGCATCCTCTCCGACAGAGAGACAGGCAGCCAAACATCAAAGGTTAGTTAATTAGATACGGCCTGCAGCGTGCTGCCTGAGAGCTACTGAACCGATGTAGATGTCGTTTTAGTATAGTAAACTGGTTTTTGGTTATTTGCGTTTGAATTTTTATGCACCGTTTTCCTCCAAATACCCCTCCAATTGAAGCCACACAAGATAGTTAGAATCCATTCTTGTTCATGCTTTAAAAATTTGTGTTTTAAGAGATTGAATAATAGAAGCACCTCTCAAAGTATCCCTCAAACACGTATTAAAACAACACATGTTAAAACACATGTCATTTTTTCCCTTGCTCTATGCGTAACAACCTAAGGGATCTGAAATCACAATATGCTGGCTTATGTGCTATTTCACGGGAATTTGTAGCAAACAATATAATTCACTCAGAAATTTTGTAAAATTTATGTATGCTAAACGGTCTTGTAAGGCGCAAGGGCAACACGAGTGGCCTGTCGCGTCGGGAAGCTTTGCAGCTTCGAATCAGTAGGCAAATTCCACACTTAGCTGACGCGAAAGGAATCGGTAGGTAGTTTCTGCGTTTTGCTTGTCGCGGAAGGGCGGAGATTAATTAGTGAATTTAATTAATTAGCAATTTAGTTAAGTTATTAATTAAGGAATATGATTAAGTTAGTAATTCATTAGTGGAGTTTATTCCCATTCGAGGAAGGGGAAGGGGAGCTTGGCAGGAATCTTATCGCGGCAGACAACCTCCGAGCTCCTAAGCGTAGAAGGTGACTGGTGGGCTAAATTTGTAAATAATTTTGAAGCGATGCTATATTAGAAAAAAAAATAGGTAGGTAGCAGGATGAAGTGCAAAAAATTCACGGTCTTATGCTCTCAAACTGCGTGCGAGCATCTATAGTTAGTTAATGACCCAATTGAAGGACAGATTAGCTGGCCATTTCCCATGCATGAGATCGACAGAATCTTTCTACAGATTCCTAACAACTAAGCTCCAAAAGGTCGCAAACAACCGCCCTTCGACAGGATATTCCACAAATGTTGGCCAAATTAAGCTAGCCATGCGCTTGATTAAGGCTTAACATACATCAGCTGCAAAGCATGTGTGCTTTGCCGAGTAGTACTGCTCCGACGACAGGCTGCCAGACACGAAAGATTAGTTAATTACTCAAAAAGCTAATTAACCGGGTACTACTACTTAGTAGGCTAGACTAATGTGCTTTATATGTCGCAGACATGCTTAATTAGTCTCCACCGACACCGCCGAGCTTGTCGGATGATGGCGCTCGCTATCTCCCTGGTCAACGGTCACCGTCCGCCACCGCGTTCTTGGCGTTCGTGCATACGTACAAGCGGTGCTTACTGAAACCAAGTATTGTTTGTTGTCTCGAAGTAACTGTGGCTTTCTTCGTAGACAGATCCTATTACTTAAGTGTCGTGATTAAGTAACTCTTACAGCAGCTAATTAATTAGTTAGCTAGGCTCTTGCAGTGCCGTCTGATATATACTGCTCACTCCGCTTCACAATGTTTATCCATGATATCAAAAGTTTCCGCTTTAAAATGTTTGTCAGTTGAGGAAATAAAGAGTGCGGTCCATACAATATATCCTCTCTGCTAGTATTTCTTAGTAAATGTTTTGTAATAGGTTAAGTGTTTAAAATATACCATTTAATATGGGCAGAATGGTCCTTTCTTGTTAACTTTTTTTTAAAATTTAGTGCTTTGTTTCTTGATTTGTCTACCGATACTGACGTAGTAAGAAGCAGTTAAAAGAGACTTGTGGGATCAAAACGTTCCTAAAGATCTAACGTTAGATAACGATAAGAGTGCATGAAAATTAGCGATCTACGTATTGGAACCATAACCCAAGATCGAAGGTATATGTGTTTTATTGATTTTGATTGGATTTTTTTCCTAACCTACTCAACATGTTTGGAGGCAAAAAGGCTTGGTTGACGTTGTAGTGCTTCGCTTCTTGATCTTTGTGTAGGGTGGACTGTGGTCAAATATTGCAAAACCGATCGAGAGAGTATCTTGCTTCAGTTTTTTTAGTACGTTGTCTAGGCAAAGATTTGCACCTTTCACAGATTTGGTAGAATCTGTAGTGGTTTGTAGAGCAATAATCGCATGAATATATATGTATATGCTAGCAGTGTGTCCGGGAAAGAGGAGCATGTAGAGGTAGCGAGTCGCTTTCGATCGATGTCGCTGTGTTCTGGTCAAGGAATTGTATCAGTACATGCCATTTTTCCCATCGATCCTTCTCTGTGGATGCCGTCGTTCTGATCTTTGTGCGACAGCCTTGCAAGTTACACTGCTGCAAGCTAGCTGAGATAGTGACTTCCTGGTTGTTAAAACCAAACCAAATGAGCCTGGATGGAAGGTTTAGCTGTGACCTAGCTATTAGATGATTTTTTAAATGCAGTACTATCTAGTAGTCATGGTCCAAACACATAAGCACATGCGTGTATACAGCTTAGCAGCCCTGGCTGCTGCTGAGATATCACAGAACAAATAATCAATAACACAAGTAAGTGAGGGCATTTCATCAATTATTCTGATTATAGTAGAATTGATCATTTGTCTTATTTTACTTGGCGCAATTGATCATTTGCCCCGTTTATCTCACTGACATGCGGTCCTAGGGCTCACATGTCAATGAGACATTACGAGGCAAATGATCAGTGGCACAAGTAAGTGAGGGCATTTCATCAATTATTATTATTCCGATTGTATTAAGCCTCTAACTGAAAACTAAATGGCTATAACTAACATCAAATATATAACTAAACAGTTCAAAATTTTCATATATAGAGGGTATTCACGGCTAGTAGGCGTATGTCTCGGGCTATGGCCCCAGCTCATTACATGACATGTTGACAGATATTTCGAATTTTCTTAATTGTAGGTTGATTTTCTGTGATGGTTGGATTTGCATGGAATGTGTCATTTGTTTTTTTTTTTTTGCTAATCACTTAATCCTATAGATGAGAAAATTTGACCTGTATTTTTTTAAGAAAAATCAGTCACCGGCCTTGCGTACATGCACATGTGGGCAACCCCATATTTCAACTTTACCAAATTTAAGCCTTTTGTTAAATATGTGTGTGAAGGAGAAATTCGGAAAGAGACCTCCATTAATCCATTAGAACTTTTTTCTACGATGGATCGTGAGAACTTAAACATCTTTAAAATAATAATAATAATAGGAAGATACTGAGATATATATGCCTCAAAGTTGTATGAAATATTCTCGATTAACAATATTAACTTTTTTCCTTTTCTGAAAATGGTCATAGAGATTTTTAAAATATTTTGTGTAACCTAGGAAAAAGATGGTGTAATTTTATCTCAGGTTTCCTGAAACACCTTTTCTACACTTTATCCCATATATGTGTTCTAAAAGAATGTAAATCCCATCAGCGCCACATAGCAGTACTAGAAGATGGTGAATCACTGTTTTAAACTTAGTATAAGATCCATCTCGGGGAAAAAAAAGTAAGAATATCCATGACTCAAGTGATACAGATTTTTGTCATCTAATTCAAAGAAAAAAAACAGAGAAAAGAAATTATGTGGGCCTAATACAGGGCCGAAATAAGTCACACAGCTAGTTGCACGTAAGAAGAATGGGCTGGGGAAGAGCAGGCCCACAAGACCGGCCCACATCCTACATATCCCGAGTTAAAAAAATCCCAAATACACATTATATTTATTTGAAATACTTTTAATGAAAAAGATTTTTCTTTGTACAACATGACTTTAAAATATTTATATTACATGCTCAATGAAGGTGAGATATCTTACTATAATGACAGTGAATACATCAGTGTGTCCGGGGAAGGGGAGAATGTAGAGGTAGCGAGTCGCTTTCGATCGATGTCGCTGTGTTCTGATCAAGGAATTGTATCAGTACATGCCATTTTTCCCATCGATCCTGCTCTGTGGATGCCGTCGTTTTGATCTTCCTTTGCAAACCGAACGGAAACGGTCGGTAAATGGTCGTTTCGTTTTCGTTTCTACATCTTTTACCAGTAACGGAAACGGAATCCGAAATCTCGGAAACGGATACGAAAACGAATAATGATCGAAACGGATACGGAACGGATACGGAAACGAAAGTAGAAAATTCCACAAAAACGTAATACATAATCATAATATACATGACTACAAAAACAATGTAACTCATTCCATCACAAAGGTGGATACAAGAACAATGTTATGTTCACCGGTATCACTAGAAAGTTTTTTCTCAAGTTTGTCAGTTAAAGGCTCACTATTTGTCTCCCAGATCAAACCATCATATCCTCCTCCGTATCATTATCGTTGACATTCTCTTGCTCCTCCAACTATAAAAATGTAATGCCCTAAAATTTGCATATTATTGTTCAATGTTCATTTATGATTTTCTGAGATTTATCCTAGATTTTCTGGAGTTTATAAATGCCATTTTACTATTTTTTCAGATTTATATAATTAATTTATTCATGAAAAATAAAGCCAAAAATATGCTAGAAATAATTTTCCTAGATTCACAATGTTCCAAAGTATTTGTGAGAATTTTTTTGGAATTTTTGAACTCTATTTGGTATTTTCTATAAAACCATTTGTATTTCTGAAATTATTTTAATTCGAAAATAAATGTAAATTCTCCATTCTCCTTTTTGGGCCAAATGGGCCAAGTTTCCGATGGAATTTTCGGTTTCGCTTATACGGAATTTCCGATTCCGTTTCCGTTTCCGACAAAAATGGCTCTCCCGTTTTCGTTTCCATTTCCGACAAAAAATTTCCGTTTCCGTACCGACACTTTCCGTTTCCATTTTCGAAAAAAGACTTCCGTTTCCGTTTTTCTTCGAAACGGTCGGAAATTCCGTTTCCGTTTTCACCTCTATTCCTTTGTGCGACAGCCTTGCAAGTTACACTGCTGCAAGCAAGCTGAGATAGTGACTTCCTGGTTGTTAAAACCAAACCAAATGAGCCTGGATGGAAGGTTTAGGTGTGACCTAGCTATAAGATGATTTTTTAAATGCAGTACTATCTAGTAGTCATGGTCCAAACACATAAGCACATGCGTGTGTACAGCTTAGCAGCCCTGGCTGCTGCTGAAAGCTAAGGGTGAAAACGGAAACGGAATTTCCGACCGTTCAAGAAAACGAAGCGAAGCCTTTTTCTAAACGGAAATGGAAAATGTTGGATGCGAAACGAAACGGAAATTTTTTGTCGGAAACGGAACCGGGAGAGCCATTTCCGTCGGAAACGGAAACGAAATCGGAAATTCCGTATAAGTGAAACCGGAAATTTCGTCGGAAATTTGGCCCACTTGGCCCAAAAAGGTGGAGGGAGAATTTACATTTATTTTCTAATTAAAATAATTTCATAAATACAAATGCCTTTATAGAAAATATCAAATAGAGTTCAAAAATTCTCAAAAATACTTTGAAACATTTTGAACCTAGGAAAATTATTTATAGCATATTTTTTGTTTCATTTTTCATGAATAAATTAATTATATAAATCTAAAAATACTAAAATGGCATTTATAAACTCAAGAAAATCCAGGATAAATCTCAGAAAATCATAAATGAACATTGAACAATAATATGCAAATTTTAGGGTATTACATCTTTATAGTTGGAGGAGCAAGAGGATGTCGATGATAATGATATGAAGGAGGATATGATAGTTTGATTAGAGGGACAAATAGCGAGACTTCAACTGACAAACTTGAGATAAAATTTTCTAGTGATACCGGTGAACATAACATTGTTCTTGTATCCACCTTTGTGATGGAATGAGTTACATTGTTTTTGTGATCATTTATATTATGATCATGTATTACGTTCTTGAGGAATTTTCTACTTTCATTTCTGTATCCGTTCCGTTTTGATCATTATTCGTTTTCGTATCCGTTTCCGGAGTTTCCGATTCCGTTTCTATTACCGATGAAAGATGTGGAAACGGAAATGGAACAACCATTTACCGACCATTTCCGTTCCGTTTTCATCCCTACTGACAGCGAAGGAGGCAGGCGTGTGTTAAGCCTCGGACTAAAAATTAAATGGCTATAATTAACACCAATATATAATTAAGCGGCTAAAATTTTTCATATATAGGGGTATTCACTATTAAGTGTATGTCTCGGGCCATGGCCCCAGCTCATTACGTGACATGTTGCCAGATATTTCGAATTTTCTTAAATGTTGAAAAATCAGTCACCTTACGATAAATGCACATGTGGACAACCCCTTATTTCAACTTTACCAAATTTAAGCCTTTTGTTAAATATATGTGTGAAGAGGTTTAGAAAGAGACCTCCATTAATCGATTTGAGCTTCTTTTTTCTACAAGGGATATTTCAAGTAGTAGGGGTGGTGGTGGTCGTGGTGGTAGTTGGTAGTTGTAGTATTATACTACTAATAATACTAATAATCTCTACTACTTCTAATTTAGAGTTGGTGACGGTCCGTTCTCCACCTCCAACCCACCTCTATAAAAACAACCACCGCAGAAAAAACAGACCGATTAAAAAAAACAAACAATACTTCTTTTTCGCTCCGCCCGACCACCTCTTCCTCCTCACGCCACCCGCGACAAAGAGATTTGACGGAGATGGGCGACGCCGCCGTGGCCTTGCTCGCCGCCGCTCTACGCCGCATGCCTCCTTGATCTCTCGTGCTGCGCGCGGGCTCCTCGAGGTTATCGCCGCGGCGGAGGAGGAGAAGGCGGGGACGCAGAGGAGGAGGACCAGTAGCAGCCCGACATCTTGGACCGGACTTCCCGACATCTAGGACCCGTCCCCGCGCTCCGCGGTGTAGCCGCCTCCTCTGCGAGGCACCGGAGGTGAGCGAGGCTTACGGGCTTGCTAATCTTTGGTTAACTTTTGTGCTTTTGTAATCGGGAGAAATAGATGTTTGATCTTGTAGTAAAATTTTCGTTATTGCTTAACCTTTATATTTCGTTAACAATTTATTTTTCGTAGAAACACAGGAACACTTATCTAGTAATAATAATAATGGGAAGATACTGAGATATATATGCCTCAAAGTTGTATGAGAATATTCTTGATTAACGATATTAACTTTTGGCCTTTCCTGAAAATGGTCGTAGAGATTTTTAAAATATTTTGTGTAACCTAGCAAAAAAGATGGTAATTTTATCTCAGGTTTCCTAAAACACCCTTTCTACACCTTATCCCATATATGTGTTCTAAAAGAATGTAAATCCCATCAGCACCACATAGCAGTACTAGAAGATGGTGTATCACTGTTTTAAACTTAGAATATGATCCACCTCGGGAAAAAAAGTAAGAGTATCCAGGACTCAATTGATACAGATTTTTGTCAACTAATTCAAAGAAAAAAAAACAGAGAAAGAAATTGTGGGCCTAATACAGGGCCGAAATGTGTCACACGGTTGGTTGCACGTAAGAAGAATGGGCTGGGTAAGAGCAAGCCCACAAGACTGGCCCACATCCTACATATCCCGCGTTAAAAAAAATCCCAAATACACATTATATTTATCTGAAATACTTTTAATGAAAATGATTTTTTTCTTTGTAGAACATGACTTTAAAATAATTATATTACATGCTCAATGAAGGTGAGATATATTACTATAATGACAGTGACTTACATGAGAAGACAAGAAGTACAATATTTTTTTGTCAACTAAGTTCTTTTTTCTCATCGATGAGTAAAAGCACCAATTGATTATAGGCCCATTGCCTAGCTACGAAAATTTCTACTGATACCTATTAAAGACAACGAGCAGAATTGTTTTTAGCTTCTCAAATTATTCAGGTACACCGGTTTTTTCAGTGTTTCAAAATCTCAATTACACTGATAATTTTAATTAGAACCGTCCTTATGAAAATAATGAAATCTTCGTTCCATAAGGAGAGACTTGCATGTCATGAAAAAGAATCTCTTTTAACAGTTACAGTCAAGATCTGGAATCAAGAACCTTTCAAATTTTTTTGCTCTTATGAAAGCTTTCATAACTATAGTGTTAGTCACGACATCTGGGCTCATACCCTGAAAAAAATAACGAGTAATGGTAGGAAGAGAGAGCGCAAATAAAGTTAAATCAAGAAGCCCAAACAAGAATTAACAACAAAAAAAATCATTATTTCTTATCTCATTTCTGAGCAAAGCGCATACACTATCCTTGGTATGCTGGAACAGCTAGTGCCTCGAAATGCCTTCCAACAGTACCAAAAGCATTGATTAACAAATTCAGCATGACAAGATCTGTCTCAATTCCTTCTGCCTCTATGAGTTGAAGAACATTTACAGTTTGTCACACAAACCCTGAAAAGATACAGGCAGACAAATATGATGCACACAGGCTGATGCATATGCATAAGCTTCTTCTCAAGTAGAAGGCAACTGAAGTGACAAAGGAAGAACAATAATTGAAGATTTCTATAGCAGTGTGAACCTACAGTGGCGAGCAACACCAAATTACTCGCTCTTAATAGAAGCCTGAAGGTCAAATCTACTACATCTTGAAGAATCCCAGTTCAGCTAAAGCACTAAACGAGATGGCAAAATACTTCATGTAACACAAAACGCGTAATCTACCTAGCAATTATAATTGTTTGCCAGGGTACTCTTATTTCTCAATATAACAGATGTGAACTATGCAATTTTGATTCAACTTAACATCGGGTATGGCATTGAACATGTAAACAATAAGGCTGGAGATCCCGTGTATTATTTGTGGAAGATCATAATTCCAGACCTGGAATTGTTGTTTACAGTTCTAAAAAAAAGAATAGAACTGTGATTTATTGTTATGGAAAGTTAACATCATTGCCATGTCAGGAAATCTCAGCATGCACCTGAAGATAGGGGTGAAAACAGAAACGGAATTTCCGACCGTTCCGAAGAAAAACGGAAACGGAAGCCTTTTTTCGGAAACGGAAAATGTCGGTACGGAAACGGAAACGGAAACGGAAACTTTTTGTCGGAAACGGAAACGGGAGAGCCATTTCCGTCAGGAACGGAATCGGAAATTCCGTATGAGTGAAACCAAAATTCTGTCGGGAATTTGGCCCATTGGGCCCAAAAAGGATAATGGAGAATTTAAATTTACTTTCGAATTAAAATAATTTCAGAAATACAAATGGCTTTATAGAAAATATCAAATAGAGTTCAAAAATTTCGAAACAATTCTCAAAAATACTTTGGAACATTTTGAACCTAGGAAAATTATTTATAGCATATTTTTGGCTTCATTTTTCATGAATAAAATAATTATATAAATCTGAAAAATAGTAAAATGGCATTTATAAATTCCAAAAAATCCAGGATAAATCTCGAAAATCATAAATGAACATTGAACAATAATATGCAAATTTTAGGGTATTACATCTTTATAGTTGGAGGAGCAAGAGGACGTCGATGATAATGATTTGGAGGAGGATATGATGGTTTGATCGGGGGGACAAATAGCAAGCTTTCAACTGATAAACTTGAGAAAAAACTTTCTAGTGATACCGGTGAACGTAACATTGTTCTTGTACCCACCTTTGTGATGGAATGAGTTACATTATTTTTGTGGTCATGTATTACGTTCTTCTGGAATTTTCCACTTTTGTTTCCGTATCCGCTCCGTTCCGTTCCGCATCCGTTTCGATCATTATTCATTTTCGTATCCGTTTCCGGGGTTTTCGATTCCGTTTCCGTTACCGGTAAAAGATGTGGAAACGGAAACAGAACGACCATTTACCGACCGTTTCCGTTCCGTTTTCATCCCTACCTGAAGACATTGACAACTATCATTCAATTATGCAAAACTTGCAAAGTTGATTTCATCCATGTCCAGTGGCTAGACTAACCTGTTGGGCATAAGCATTTGGCAAGACACAGAAGATGATGCACCACTCTCCTTGAGCAGTTGAGCCCACAACTCCTGATGCCATCAAACAAATTCTTGACCTCTTCCCACTTGTCCTGCTCCCCCAACCCGCCATTGATCTCTAACAAAGATATTTGGGTCTGGGACCTCTAGGTACATTCCTTCCTCCTGCATTGCGGTGAAGAATCGCGGATGAGGTAGTAGACCATCGATCTCAGGCTTCAGTGGTCGTGGGTGAGGTGGAGAAGGCTGATGGCCCTGACGCCGACCGCAGCAATGCCGAGCAGGAGGAAGCCATTGGAGGCCGATCTGGCACGTGACGTCATCGTTGAGTGAGGAGAGATGCCCGCCGGCATGCGAGATATAGAATTGAACTGGAGTCAACACGGATGGTGGCTCGGGAGTGTAGATGAAAGAGAGGGAGCATTTGCGGCTTGCACGGGGTGGATGTTGCGATAGGGATCGCGACACCTTCTTCACTCGATGGGAGTTGCTCGGTCGGGAAAAACTAGGTGAGAAGGCTCACATGGCGGCGCGGCTTGGATCTTGAGAGATAAGAGGGGAAGGAAGAACGAACTACCACCACGAACTCGTATTTTTAAGGCTCACATGCCGCCGCCGCCCTGTGCCCGCCGACCTTGCCCCCTGGCATCGATCTGATCTCCTCGCTGCCCCCGCCGATGAGCTTGCTGCTGCCGACCTCGACGCCGGCCCCAAACGTCCAGCCTCTGTGTAAAGTCGCTGACCCCAACTCCCTCCATTACTTGCAGATCTGAGGGTGAATGATTGAATAATGTGTTTTCTTGCAAGTTTGCACAATCACCTGGTTGATGGTTTGCAACCGCTCCATTAATTAGATCGACAATCGTCAATGATATGTTCCAGAGCGATCGACTCAACTCTAGATTCACAATGGTTACCCTGTTTATCTCTACTACTTCTAATTAAGAGTTGGTAGTAGTGGTCCGTTCTTCACCCCGGCTCCCTCACGTCTGATCTTCACCCAAAACCACCTTTCACACGACCTGTTGGGACAAACAAATCAGGCCCACCACCAGCATCTAGACGGCCCCCAAGAACCTAGGGTTTCCACCTCCTCGCCCGCACATTTCTGCTCTCCTGGCTATATTGCTACCACACCGTAGTGTCACATGCGCAAGGGAATGGCAGTTTGGTGGTGCTTCGCGTTGCTCTTGGTGCTATCTGCGGCAGAAGAGGCCGACGTCTCGAAGGGGAAATGGGACCCGGTGATTCGGGTGCCAGGGGAGAAGGAGCCCCACGACGAGGGCTCCTAGGAGGTGGAGGAGGAGGACGACATCAGGACGAGGTGGGCGGGGCTCGTCGTCGGCTTCTCCGGCTACGGAAACTACAGGCACCAGGTGAGCGCGGTCTGAGGTCGTAGGCGTGGGTGCATGCGTCTGTGCGCGCGTCGTTGGTGCATCTGGAGTTCGGTTTAGGGCGCGTGATGTTGGTATTAATCCTGTCTTGGTCATATTGTTGAAAGTTTTATGCGAGAAGAAGGTGGAGAATAATTTCTTTGGGTTCAAGTAATCATCGTGGAATAAATCTTTTGCATTTGGTTTCCTTTTCTTTGCTTTAGTGTTTATTTAAAGAAGTCGATCATTGTCTTGATCGTGATTCCATAAATCATGCACAATGTTTATTTCCTTTCTTTAGTCTATTTAGTTCTTGTATCGTGAGACGTTTCAAGTGTGGCAAGATTTATCGAAAGAGAATTGCCCCAACAACCGATCTCTTCTCAGTCGTTCTTGCTTTACTCTGTTCGTTTTCGTTTTCTCTGAGGCGGAGTTTTGTGTCTGGTATATACCAACATTCTGTATCGAGCACGGTGTGTGCATGCCCAAGTACCTCGGGTTCAACCATATGGCTATAGTTTCGCTGCGGCGGCAAGAGATGGCGGGGGTGTCGTTCAATACCCAATGTTGTCGCGATGAACTACACCACATGGGCAATCAAAGTGGAGGCGCTGCTTTGGACGCGCAAAGGTCTCTGGAGGCCGTAGCTCCGTGAGACAATGCGGATCGTCGGCGTCAAGAAGGACAAGACGGCAAGGCGCGCAATGTTGTTAGCACTCCCGGAAGATGTCATCTCGCGGTGGCACCAAAGAAGACTGCGAAGAAATGGGAGAGCCTCAAGGCGAGGTTCGTCGGAGGTGATCGTGTCAAGGCAGCGTCTTGCATCTTTGAAGGGCGAATTCGACTCATTGTGCATGAAGGACGGAGAGTCCTGGATGATTCTGTTGGAAGGATTAGTGGCATGGCAGCAAGGTACGCTAATCTGGGCAGTACTCTTGATGATGCCACCATGGTGAAGAAGCTACTCAACACAGTTCCAGATCGCTTCTATCCGGTCATAGCCGGAATTGAGCAATTATGTGATCTGGAATCCATGCCGTTCGAGGAGGCACTCGGGCGCTTGAAGACCTTCGAAGAGCGTGCAAGGCGGCGCGCACCTGTTGGTCAGGGCGATGGGCAGCTCCTGCTAACTCAGGCGGAGTGGCAGGCGCGGCAGAAGGACGTCATCGGAGGCTCGACATCAAACAACAAAGGGAAGTTCCACTCGCATGGAGATGGTGGCAATCGCGGCCGGGGTGGTCGCGGTCGTGGAAGAGGTCGCGGACGGGGCGGCCGTGGTGACGCTCCACGTAGAGGCAGGCGAGAGCCTGGCTGGCGATGTCGCGACAAGAGCCACATAAGGTGTTTCAAGCTGCGAAAAGTTGGGACATTTTGCATCCGAGTCGCAGACTCAAGAAGAAGGTTGAAGAAGCTCATCTCACTCAAACCGATGACAACGAGCGGCCTCTTGCTTCTTGCTTCGCATGAAGAGAATGAAGAGCGACGACCGCAAGTGATGCTCAATGAAGAAAAGGTCACACCGATTTACGGAGGCGAGACACGAACAATGGTATCTTGACAATGGTGCGAGCAATCATATGACCGCGACAAGGCAAAGTTCAGAGAATTGGATGAAAGTGTCACCGGTTTTGTTCGGTTTGGGGATGATTCATCGATGAGAATCATGGGAAAAGGCTCGTGTTGTTTGCATGTAAAGATGGAAGCCAATGGTTGCTTCATGATGCCTATTTTGTTCCAAGACTCCATGATAACATTATAAGTCTTGGACAACTTACGAGACCGGACATCGTGTGGTCATGGAGGGTGCATACCTAAGGGTGTTTGATACTAATCAAGTGCAGTTGTTGATGAATGTTAGACGAACGTGCAATCGTCTATACAAGATCAGTTTGCAAATAGCAAGTCCAGTATGTCTCATAGCGTCTATGGATGATCTAGCGTGGCTCTGGCATGCACGGTTGGGGCATGCAAACTTTCAAGCTTTGAAGATGCTTGGTGAGAAGCAAATGGCAGAAGGAGTTCCCCTGATCCCGCACCCAAACAAGGTACATGCCATGGGTGTATGATCGCCAAACAAACAAGATTGCCATTCCCTGTCGTTGCAAACTTTCGAGCGGAGGAGCCGCTTGAATTGTTACGCCGACCTCTGTGTCGATCACTCCATCCACACTCGGTGGTAATAGTTATTTTATGCTCATCATTGATGACTTCACCTGTTGGATGTGGGTGTATGTGATCAAATCGAAGGATCAAGCATGTTCGTGTTCAAGAAGTTCAAGGCAATGGTGGAAAACACAAGTGGGCATCATGTCAAGACATTGAGGATGATGAGGTGGGGAATTTCTTTCTGCAGAATTTACAAGTTTGTGTGAAGAAAGCGGCATACAAAGACACCTTCTGCGCCCATATACACCGCAACAAAGCGGTGTTGTTGAGCGTAGAAACCGAATGTATTAGCTATGGCAAGGTCTTTATTAAAAGTATGAATGTGCGAGCAAGTTTTGGGGAGGCGGTGAGACATGCGGTGTATTTGTTGAATCGGTGCCCAACCAAAGCAATGGGAGATCGCACTCCATTCGAGGCATGGAAGGCGAGAAGCCACATCTTGGTCATCTAAGAGTGTTCTACCGCAGCTCATGTCAAGGTGGCCACACCACATCCGAAAAAGTTGGATGATCGCGATGGGACCATGATCTATCTTGGTGTAGAAGAAGGCAAAGCGCATCGTTTATTTGATCCTCGTCGGAGAAGGCTTCATGTAAGTAGGGATGTTAAAGTTGAAGAAGATCTGCAGTGGAATTGGGCTGCGAAACAAAAGAAGACGTTGGTTGAATTCATTACGGAAGAGATCGTGAATCTGAATTAACGGGAAGTGCACAAGATGATGTAGCTCAAAATATTGAGATGCCTAATTTCGGTGGCGCTCATGATCATGATTCATTGCCATTAGCACCACGACCCGAGCGTCAGAGACAGAGTAATCGCCGGCAGTGCATCATTCCCTGGAATGATCACAAGAGCGCGGGCACGCATGGCCAAGGAAGCTACAACAGTAGCATATCCAGTTTCTCCTCCTCCATCTGAACCATCCATGATGACAATGCCACAATCAGATTGTAGTGGCTCATCAGGTAATCATGCAGTTAAATATAAAAGCATTGCTGAAATCATGCAGGAGACAAACAGAGTTGAATTGCTTGATGAAAGTCATGAAGAGGAAGTATTACTGATGGAATTGGAGGAGCCGACATCTTTTCAAGAAGCTGTGGGGCAGTCTCATTGGGAAGAAGCCATGAAAACTGAGCTTGCATCCATTGAGAAGAACTCCACTTGGGAACTCACTGAATTGCCGACAGGGCACAAACCAATTGGTTTGAAGTGGGTTTATAAACTCAAGAGAAACTCGGATGGTGAAGTAATCAAGCATAAGGCTCGGTTGGTTGCAAAGGGGTATGTTCAGCGACAGGGCGTCGATTTTGAAGAAGTATTTGCGCCGGTGGCTAGGCTTGACACTGTGCGGTTGATTCTTGCAATTGCAGCAAACCGGAGCTGGGAGGTCCATCATCTAGATGTAAAATCTGCTTTTCTGAATGGGAAACTTGATGAGGAAGTGTATGTGTGTCAACCGGATGGTTTTGTTGTTAAAGGAAAAGAACAGCTGGTGTATAAGTTGAGCAAAGCCCTGTATGGCCTTCGACAAGCACCCCGTGCTTGGAATACCAAACTAGACAGAAGTCTGAAGAAGTTTGGGTTTGTTAGATGTTCACAAGAACAGGCAGTATACACAAGAGGAGAAGGTCAAGCAAGTCTTATAATTGGTGTCTATGTGGACGATCTCATTGTGACAGGAAAAGATCCAAGTGAAATTGCTTCATTCAAACAGGAGATGATGAAAGAGTTTGAAATGAGTAATCTTGGTCTACTTACGTTCTACCTTGGGATCGAAGTTTCGCAAGAAGCAAAGCAGGTTACACTAAAACAAACAGCTTATGCTAAAAAGGTGTTAGCAAAGTTTGGGATGGCAGAATGCAACCCAAACAAATTCCCTATGGAGCGTAAAGCACATCGTATAAGGATCCGAATGGGAGGCGGTGGATGCAATGAATCACCGGAAAATGATTGGATGCTTGAGGTATCTTCTTCACACTGACGGATCTAGCTTATGCGATAGGAGTGGCCGATGGGTACATGGAAAGGCCCACTATCATGCATTACAAGCGATGAAGCGGATCATGAGATATTTGAAGGAACAATTCATTATGGTCTAGCATATGCAAGGGTGGAGGTGAAGAAGAGGTGCTCACGGATTTAGTGATAGCAATTTGGTGGAGACTTGGATGATAGAAAGAGTACAGGAGGTATGGCTTTCTACATCAATCAAAGCTCAGGTGTCGTGGTCTTCACGAAGCAAAAGACCGTAGCTTTGTCATCTGTGAAGCCGAATTCATGGCAAGAATCGCAGCAGCATGTCACGCGTTGTGGCTAAGAAGTTTGGTAGGAGAATTGACTAGGAGAGTCCAAAACCGTTGAAAATGTTTGTGGATAACAAATCGCTATTGCCACGATGAAGAATCCAGTTTTTCATGGTCGCAGATAAGCACATAGATACGAAATTCCATTTCATTCGGGAGTGTATTGAGAATGGATTAATCAATGTTGATTTTGTGTGTCTTGAAGAACGAAGCGGATGCTCGACAAAGGCATTGCCGGAGCAAAAGCGGCGATCATCGTCATCTTTTGGGTGTCGAATCTTGAACCAAGCCAAGATTAAAGGGAATCTGTTGGTATTAATCTGTCTTGGTCATATTGTTGAGAAGTTTTATGCGAGAAGAAGGTGGAGAATAATTTGTTTGGGTTCAAGAATCATCAGTGAATAAATCTTTTGCATTTGGTTTCCTTTTCTGTTTGCTTTAGTGTTTATTTCCGGCAAGTCGATCATTGTGCTGATCGTGATTCCATAAATCATGCACAATGTTTATTTCCTTTCTTTAGTCTATTTAGTTCTTGTATCAGCAGACGTTTCAAGTGTGGCAAGATTTATCGAAAGAGAATTGCCCCAACAACTGATCTCTTTCTGTATCGTTCTTGCTTTACTCTGTTCGTTTTTCGTTTTCTCTACAGGAGCGGAGTTTTGTGTCCTGGGTATATACCAACACGTGAAAGGCTGCGCTTCTGAAAGTTTGGGGTTCGCCGAAGATTTTTAACGAGAATCAGGATGCAGTTTGGGGTTCGTATTGAGATTTTGGAATTCGTGAATTTGTAGTTTTAGATGTTCAATTTTGGGGACCTGAGTTAATCGGTGCTCCAAAGTTTCAAACTTTATATCTTCTTTATTTGTTTTAGTTTGAAATTAACTAAGTTGCGGCCTATGGGTTATCGGCGTGATGTTGAGAGAAGAATTGTCGTAGGTCTAAATATCATGTGAGAGTGTGTTTACTTGTTAGTACTGACATTTCAGGGACTATTCGGCACCTCGCTATCTAAGCTGTAGTTGTCTACTTGTCAGGATTATACATGTTTGTGGTTTCAGATTATACATGTTCAATTGATCAACTAATAATATATTATGTATGTTGGTCTCAGTTGGGTGATAGATCTGGATACATTCAATACATTATGATTATGATTTCTTATTTCAGGGTTGTCCTAGGAGAGCTTGTGAGAAAGGGTTGGACAAAAGCATCGACTTATGGTGGATCATGGCTTGAGTCGCATGAAGTAATTAAAATGTATCTAGCAACTTTATAGTCTAGCAGTCCCCAGCTTGTCCAACTAATTCAGGTAATTACAAAGTTTTCTATATCATTTCTACTGGTATGCTTCTTTTGTTAACGTCCTTTCCTTGGTTGATACCCTACAACCTTCATGTTATATTACCATTCCTGTTTTTTCTTTTCAATGGGAAATTTGACTTACCTTTTTAATGTAGAAATTTTAGGCCATTGAACATGTATTACTCTAGAATCTGAGTGCTTATTCCTTTGTACCGATTTTTATTTGAGCTTTAGCCAAAACATTAGATGTAAGTGGCCCGTTGATACATTTGTTCCTTCCTAGAAATCCTAGGTTCCTCATGAACCCCAAAACCAATTCCTCCTCCACTATACCTAACATATCACCACTATCTATCTTTTTGAAATGCATTTTTGCAGACTTATTTTTGGATGGTGCTAATTGCTTTTTTTGGTATTGTTTCTAGCTCATTCTGGATGTTATTCTTTCTGAAGAAATTGAAGATCATGGTGTATCTAATGCTAATTGGATGCCCCTTCATTTCAAGAAGTTTCTGGAAACATTATCGTTGGAGAGGGATGCTGACTCGGATGAGAGAACCATGATGAATGCAGATATAACATCTTGCAAGAAAGATCTGTACCATTATTGTCGACTCTCTGGAAAATAAGTCCTTGATGTTTTCATGGAAACTGCTCTATCTACAATTAAGATGGAACAGCTTTAAGAAGCTGTTAATGTATGTCATATTTCTATGGGATACTAGCATTTTTTTATGAGGGGTCTGTTAGAGCCCGATGATGCTCGATGTGCAGTGTGGCGATAATGCTCACATGCATGCCAGGCCCAGGTGCTGCACTGGGAGATGGCGCAAAAGGCCAATTACACGCCCATGGATCAGTGACTCGACGCTGCCAACACCAACCCAAGTGATGCCGCATGTGGTAGTGACTGTTTGCTGCCTTGTTCCATTTCTATTCGCACTCTTTTACACGCTTTTAATGATATAATGCAAAAGCAATAAAGGTTTTTACTCTTTGTTTAATGGTTCATCTTTGTTCTGTAGCAGGGCACGGGTATGTATTAAAGTTGAGGTTTGGGTTGAAACCTCATTAAGTCATCCTATGTGAATTCTACTGGAAAGATTGGATTTTGGAGTCGATGGCATGTTGTTAGACAACTCGATTTCATGGCCATGACCTTATTGTTGATTCTGAGTTGGAGCTCAACTACGTCAAGATGGCAGGTTTTTACTCTTTGTTTAATGGTTCATCTTTGTTCTGTAGCAGGACACAGGTATGTATTAAAGTCGATGGTTGGGTTGAAACCTCATTTAAGTCATCCTATGTGAATTCTACCGGAAAGATTGGGTTTTGGAGTCGATGGCATGTTGTTAGCCAACCAGATTTCATTGCCATGACCTCATTGTTGATTCTGAGTTGGACCTCAACTATGTCAGGATGGCATGTTGTAAGTCATCCTAATGCAATCTTTGAATGTTGCATTACCTACTTTTAAGTCCCTTTCTTTACTTGAAGAGCCATTTTATGTGAGATGGAAATATTATACTCCTAATAAACAATTCTTCTAGCAATCCAAAATTAGATTTGTGTGTTAATTCCTGATTTGCCTCCAAATGGTAGGTGTAGCAAACTAATGATTTCTGTTGGTGGATTTTGTCAACATCACTTGTGTTGATTATCTTGATTGTAAATTGTACACATTTGTTACATTTTAGGATTGTCATGACACAGAGATAATCAATTTGATTTATTTGGGATTCTGTTGCAACCCTTGAAGGACCATGTGGAGGTCCATCCATGTTTGTGATGAGTATTTGACTTTATTTGAGCAAGGTGTGCTCAAGTTTGAGTTTGATTGTTTTTCGAGCTAGAGCAATTTTAGTTACTGGTTGGAGACAAGTCGTCCGACCCCGAGTGGTCGGGTCGTCCGACCTGAGTGGTCGGGGCTTTGGTTGGTTGGAGACCAGTCGTCCGACCCCGAGTGGTCGGGTCGTCCGACCTGAGTGATCGGGGCTTTGGCTGGTTGGAGACCAGTCGTCCGACCCCGAGTGGTCGGGTCATCCGACCAGTGGTGCAGGCTTTGGTGGTCGGAGACCGACCGTCCGACCCGAGTGGTCGTCTTTGGTTGGTCGGAGACGGTTGTTCGACCCGAGTGGTGGGGCTTTGGCCGTGTTGCGGATCACCGTCCGACCCGAGTGGTCGGGTCGTCCGACCTGAGTGGTCGGGGCTTTGGCTGTGTTGCAGACCAGTCGTCCGACCTCGAGTGGTTGGGTCGTCCGACTCCGAGTGGTTGAGACTCCGAGTGATTGAGTTGGTGACCCGTGGTCAGACCATGGTTGGTCGGGATGGAGACCAGTGGTCAGACCATTGGTGGTCGGAATGGAGACTAGTGGTCAGACCTCGAGTGGTCGGGATGGAGACCAGTGGTCAGACCATGGTTGGTCGGGATGGAGACCAGTGGTCAGACCACGTGTGGTCGGGGTTATGCTGGTCAGCGTAGTGTATATCTTTCTGTTGAGATGGATATGTGTTGTTGGACATTACTATGTGATGTGGTTTCCTTGTCTATGATGGTTGCAGGACTTTGGAGCTAGGTCATGGTGAGGCGAAGGGATCGTGACTAGGCCGGGAGCCGAGGTCCGGATGATCAAGGTGTCGCCAAAGATGACCGAGGCCGTGGAGTAGCCGCAAGCCGAGAAGACAAAGGAATGGATAAGATGCTAACTTGAGCCGCTCGATTTAGGAGGACCGTTGGATCGCAGTCGGGAAGATAGAGTAGCGGGTCAAGTTAGTGTGAGTTGAAAAGCGTGCAAAACCCGTTGTGTTGTTGGGTTTCGGGTGAGCCCATGCATAGCTTTCTGAGTGGGTAAAATCTCAGCCCTTGATGGAGTGCTCTAGGGTTTAGAGGCTCATCGAAGGGTGGTAGGTGTTCCAAGCCTGCTATGAATAGACAGGGAGAGGGGTGTCTCCTTAGGGGTGAGCAGGTGAGGAAAGTGTACGTGAGTAGTTGAGAGTGACAGTGTAAGGATCAAATCTTGGCTCTTGGATGTTGGCTTAGGATTGAAGCAGGACATCCAAAGGTGGGAATTGATCCCAGGTCACTATAAATAGAGGGTAGGGCAGCCTCCCTCTCTGAAGGTTCCGAGGTTTTTTTCGCTCATTTGAGTTTTGCCCACTTTGTTGTGAGGCTTTGTAAACCTCCCTTCCGAAATGAAATGTTCTTCATTTATATTCTTGTTTCATTTCCTTACGTGTATACATTACGCACTTAAATTACATTATCTAAATTCGCATTTACTTACTTGCAATTTACTTTACGTAATTTGGATTTGCCTCATCTCCTTCTACATGCTATTGAGTCTTTGTTGAAATTCATGATTGATGAACTCTTCTCTGGACTTGGTGCTTTCAATCATCTAGGCAATCCTTGCATTCTTGTTGCAAGTTAGTAAATCTGTGTGTTCTTAAAGTGCGTAAGCGTGTGACTTGCGCTCTTTAGTCTTGATTGGCTTACGGTTCTTGTTGCCAAGGATGAAAGATTGTTGGATGAATCTTCTATAGATCATATCCCAATCATCTAGGCAATCTACAACCTCTTCTATTCAGTTTTGCAAGAAACCAATTTACGTGCCTAGTTTTCAATAGTGTTTCTATTTGTTTGAAGAGTTGTTTCTTCGTGTTCTTACTTGCTATGATTTGTGGAGAGTCATCCAAGGATTTCGACCATCAACTCCCACCAAAGAAGTTAGGGGTGAAGTCTGTGTTCGTGACTCTTTTTGGTGTTGCATTTGTTAAACCGAAAAGGACGGAACCTTGGTATTAATTCCTTCGATTGTTGATTGAAATAGGTTCTGACATCCTTTGGGAGGTGCACACCAATTTTCACTGCTTTTGGATCACCGATCAAAAGTTACATCGATTGCTTTTGAGATCGTGCTGATTTTACTGCTCACCCGAGTCATCGTTCATTCGACCTCGGCGGGTGGGCGTCGTTCATCCGCTTGCTCATCCGAACACTTGTGTCAAGTCTTGCTTCACCCGAACACTTCAGTCGAGTCTTGTTCATCAGGCCGATCTTTGGTACCGCTCACCCAAACACTATTCATTCCGAGTCTTGTTCATCCGACATCTCGTAAGTCGAGAGTACCGCTCATCCGACCAGAGATACCCGACCGGTCGCTTTCTTTCTTTACGGTTTTTTGGTGGTTTGAATTCTAGGGGGAGAGTTAATTGAAAATTTTATTTGGCTCCTATTCACCCCCTCTAGTCGCCTTTTTCGATCTTTCAATTGGTATCAGAGCCGGTTCTGCTTTTTCTAGATCTTGACCGGTCTCAAGAGCCATGGCGATGGATAAGTATTCCACCAAGCCTCCCATTTTTGCTGGAGTTGATTTTCCATTTTGGAAATCACGGATGGAGTCATACATCATCGCCTGTGGCTTCTGATATGGCGAAGGTGAAACTCCCGTATGAGGTTCCTGGCGATGAAAACGTCACTACCGGAAATATGGTCGACGTTGAGGCTAACGCTAAAGCAAGGAACATCCTCATACGTGGTCTTAGCCGCAGATGAGTATGATAGGATTTCTCACCTTCGTTACGCTCATGAGATTTGGGTGACCCTCGATGCTTACCATAAGGGCACTACCCAAATCAAGGCGGTTCGACAGACCAATTCAAGCGTGAGTTCAACAAGTTTGAACAACCTGCTAGTGAGAGTCTTGACGAGTGCTTTGGTCGGTTTACAAAGATTTTGAGCGACCTCCGGCGATTGGTTGCATATACCGACTCGGACAATGCTCGGCATTTCTTGACCGCACTCGACCTTCGGTTTGGGAGATGAAGGTGACCACCATCAAGGACACCATCGACTCGACTCTTGACGGGCTTTATTCCGCCTCAAGACTCATGAGATCGATGTCGTCTCTCGGAAGACGAAATCTCGATCGATGGCTTTGGTCACCGATCCCATTGGATCTTCTTCTTCCGATCCTTCTATTGGTTTCTCTCTTTCCGCCCTTTGCGAGCTAAGCGATGACCAAGCGGAAAAATTTCGAAAATGAGCTTGCTCTTCTCGCCGCAAAGTTTTATCATGCATACAAGAGGTGAGAGAGAGGAAGAGAGGTGGCATGATCACCTGCTTCGAGTGTAGTGGCCCCAACCACATTCGGGCGAACTGTCCCAAGCTGGAGAAGGGCAAGAACGACGTTGGCGGTTTGGGCAAGAACGACTACACCGACAAGAACCGCAACAAGAAGCCTCCAGTTCGTGAATCGGCGCACGAGAAGAAGTACCGCAACTTCTCCAAGAACAAGAAGCTTTTCCACCGCGTCCTCGCCGCGCTTGACGACATCAACCTCTCCGACACGGAGACATGGAGCGACGAGGGCGAGGATGGTCCGCAAGAGAAGAAAAGCGGCGATGACTTCTCCGGCATGTGCTTCATGGCCGACACCAACGACATCAGCGACTCAGAGCTCTACAAATGACTCGGACGAGGTACCCTCCTATGACCAAACTCAACGGCTTTACGCAAATTAGGAAAATTTCATGCTAGAGCTAGAGCTAGGTGTACGAAGCTTGAGAAGGAAGTAGGTACCTTGACTCGGGAGTTAACTTCACTTAGATCTTCTCCCTCCCGAGTCACTGATGACTGTGTTCTCTGTGATGTTGTTCTTGTGGAGTTGGAGAACCTAAGGACCATACATGATAGTGTGCTTGCTGAACTTGATGGTCTTAGGTTGAAGAATGCTAGCACTAGTTCTGTTGATGCTATTCCTGTTGAGGCTAGTTTTCTTCATGTTCACTCCACTCCATCATGCTCTAATTTCCCTAAATTGCTTGCTGAAATTGATGCCATGAGTTCACACCTTAAGAAGCTTTTTGCTAGAAATGATGAACTTGAATTGCATGCTTCTAAGGACCCAGTCAGCTCATGTGAGGGCTGTAATCAACTAAAACTTGACAATGATGCTTTGAATGTCAAGTGTGATCAACTTGCTAAGGATTTACTAGTTAAGTCACAAACTGGTTGCTTGCTGTGTGTTAGGGTTAAGGATGATGTGGATCAAATCCATGTCGAGCTTAAGAAGAAGTTAAAAGACCAAACCCTTAGGATTAGAGATGCTCCTTGCGTTTCTTGTGAGGCCCTCAAGATTGAGGCAGCCGTGCTAAGGGAACAAAAAGCACGTCTTTGAGAGATCTTCTCTTTACGGTTCTTCTTCTTCCTCTCCTTCCCCTGTTCTTCTTGTGCTTCTTTCTTCCGAGATTGCCAGTATCTTATGAGCACTCTCGAGAAGTTTGTTGGAGGCAAGAAGAAGCTCAATCTTATTCTAGACTAATCCAAGATTAGTACATTTAATCAAGGCCTAGGATTTGATCCTTAGAGCACGCTTCGGCGCATCCTCCCACCATTGTGCGGCTCCAAGAGTGGTGAGATTGTGGTAGCTCCCAGTGAGCACCACCAAGTTTAGGTTTGTTTGGGGTTGTCCATAGGACTTCTCGACTGAAGGGTGTTACTCCTATTGCTTCGCCTCTAGCAAGGCGAAGTACACATGCACCTTCCGTAAGAAGGATGGTCACCTAGTAGATTTACGCTTGAGCACGCCAAGATCACTCGGCGTGAGCGTGTTGTTTGCTCTTAGGGGTATTCGTGGTCATTCCGGACTTTGAGTGCTCCTAAGGCACACACCGCTTCTAGACAAGTTAGAGAGTCGCTTTGTTTTTGGGCGTCCGGACTCGGTTTTCATCTTTGGTTCTTGA
Source organism: Otatea glauca (assembly GCA_036346275.1). Taxonomy (NCBI): domain Eukaryota; kingdom Viridiplantae; phylum Streptophyta; class Magnoliopsida; order Poales; family Poaceae; genus Otatea; species Otatea glauca. The sequence continues at coordinate 13,386,151 of CM070729.1, read as the reverse complement.
GTTTTAGTCTTGGAGCTGTTCAGTAGTCGGTCTTTCCGCCGTCCTTTTGATATTCCTCGTTTTTCCCATCGAGGTAGATATCAACGGCGTGAGGAGTTTTCTCAGTAGGAGATTTAGGAAGCCTCACCGGGTGGCTCGGCTTTTGCACCACGGCATGCCAACCCGGTTTGCTCCTAGATCATCTACTAGAGTTACTCTTGATCTTGGTAGGGTTAAGCGTCGAGAGACACTCGAGTCGAGTCTTCTTCGTGGATCGGTACTGAGGCGTCGTGTGGTTCATATTAGGTTCCCAAGTCTTCACTCTATCCCAAGATTGAGTCATCTCTCTCTTGTGTCTTGATCAGGTTCGCTCGGATGGGGAAGGAGATGTTTGGATTATCGACTCGGTTGTTCTCGTCATATGACCGGAGATTCTCGATGGTTCTCTTCCTAGTCCGAGCCCCTGATGAGTTGATCACTTTCGGGATGCTTCTTCGTAGAGTCATTGCTAAAGGTTCCATCTGATTAACCAAAATTTCATTCTTAAAGATGTTGCCTTAGTAAGTAAGCCGCAATACAATCGCTCTCTGTTTCTCGACTTATTGATGACTCTTTCGAGGTAAGCTTCAAGAGTAATGCTGTAGAATCCTTGATTCATCGGAGGGTTAGTTCTTGGGATTTCTAGATTTGGGAGAGTCTTTCGTGCTGATTTTTCTCGCTTCTTCCGAGACTCTTCGATGTTTGATTGCTTCGAGTCCCGTGATCTCTCTTACGGCATAGGAGACTTGGTCACATTGGTTTTGATCATTTGACTCGAGTTAGCGTACGATCTCATTCGGGTTTGCCCAAACTCAAGATGGTCAAAGACTTAGTTTGCTCTCCTTGCCGACATGGCAAGATGGTTACTACTTCTCATCCTCCGAGGCCGTAGTGATGACTGATGCACCATGACAGCTTTTACATATGGACACTGTTGGTCGAGCTAGAGTGCAGTCAGCAGGAGGGAAGTGGTATGTTCTTGTCATCGTTGATGATTTTTCTAGATTCTCTTGGGTATTCTTCATGGCCTCGAAGGATGAGACTTTTCTCACTTCAGGGGTTTGGTCAAGATGGGTTGTCTATTGAGCTCCTGTGTGCATTACGAGCTATACGCAGTGATAATGGCACGGAGTTCAAGAATTCCTACTTTGAGAGTTTTTGTGTGGAGTGCTGTTTAGAGCATCGCTTCTTTTCTCCCTACGCCTCGTGAGAATGGCATAGTGGAAAGGAAGAACAGGACCACTAGTTGAGATGGCTAGGGCGATGCTAGATGAGTCTGATACTCTTAGGAAGTTTTGGGCTGAGGCTATAGCTACTGCTTGCCATGTTTCTAATCGCGTGTTTTTGAGAGCACATTTGCATCGCACTTCTTATGAGTTGAGATATGGGCGAAAGCCCAGTGTGTCTCATTTTCGCGTTTTCGGTTGCAAGTGTTTTATCTTGAAGTCTGGTAACCTAGATAAGTTTGAGTCTCGCTCTTCTGATGGTATCTTTCTAGGTTACTCGTCTTCTTCTCGTAGCTATAGGGTCTGGAGTGTTGATGCGCATAGGATCATAGAGACCTGTGATGTGACCTTTGATGAGGTTAGCCAGAGCTAGACACGATGTTTGAGTTCTTCTTATCCCTCCGAGACCATCTTTGAAGAAGATAAGGATGATGGAGATGATGGTGTTCCACCGATCCAGATCCCTCTTCACCGAGGTGCCTCTTGTTTCCATTTCGCACTACAGGAGACCACCCTTGCTTTCCGACTCTCCTTCAAATGAGTGGCTCTGTTCCTACCTCTTCTGTTCAAGAGGTAGAGGCCACTTCTGTTGCTGGACCTCCCCGTCATATTCAGAGACGTCATCCTTCTGATCAGATGATTGGCGATTTGTTCGAGCGTGTCACCCGCTCAAGAACGGGTCTGTCCTCTTTCTGCCTTCACTCTGCCTTCGTTGCCTCCTTTGAGCCGAAGGATGTTTCTCATGCATTATCCGATGAGTCGTGGATTAATGCTATGCATGAGGAACTTGAGAACTTTGAGAGGAACAAGGTATGGCAGCTTGTCAAGCCCCCATCTGGTCATAATGTCATTGGGACCAAGTGGGTGTTCAAAAACAAGCAGAGTGAGGATGGGGTTGTAATTAGAAACAAGGCTAGACTAGTTGCACAGGGCTTTTCTCAGGTTGAGGGTCTTGACTTTGAGGAGACCTTTGCTCCTGTAGCTAGGCTAGAGGCTATCCGAATCCTGCTTGCATTTTCTGCATCCAAAGGCTTCAAGCTTTATCAAATGGATGTCAAGAGTGCATTCCTCAATGGCTATATTGAGGAAGAGGTTTATGTCAAGCAACCTCCAGGATTCGAGAACCCCAAGTTTCCGAGTCATGTATACAAGCTTTCCAAAGCTCTGTATGGACTCAAGCATGCCCCAGAGCATGGTATGAGAGGCTCAAGTCTTATCTTCTCACCATGACTTTAAAATGGGCATAGTAGACAAAACTCGCTCATCGGACACCATGAGTCTCATTTTCTTCTTATCCGTTTATGTGGGCGATATCATTTTGGTGGCTCGTCTCATTCTCTTGTCTCTCGGTTTTACGATGTGATGAGTACATAGTTTGAGATGAGTATGATGAGCGAGTTGAGCTACTTTCTTGGCTTCAAATCAAGCGGACTCGGGAGGTACTTTCTTGCATCAAGGCAAATATACCCGTGACCTCTGAGGCGCTCGACATGTCGATGGGAAGCGGTGATGACTCCTATGGCCACCATCGCTGTCCTCGAGCCCGATGAGGATGGTGAGCCTGCCGATCAAAAGGAGTTTGAGCATGATCGGCTCCTCTTGTACCTCACCGCCTCGAGGCCTGACATACATTTATTTGTGTGTGTCGTGTGCTCGATTTCAAGCTTCTCCTCGCGCCTCTCACCGCCAAAGCGGTCAAGCGCATCTTCAGTACCGTGCTACCACCGATTATGGTATTTGGTACTCTTCTTCTTCTTGTCTATCTCTTAGAGCCTTTTTCGATGCCGACTTTGTTGGTTGTCAGGGATAGATAGGAAGAGCACTTCGCACTTGCCAATTCATTGGCACTTCTCTTGTTTCTTGGTCATCTAGGAAGCGATCCGGGTTGCATCCTTCTTTGAGGCCGAGTATGTTCTTTGCGACCCAGTTGTTGTAGCCGTTCTCTGGATGAGATCGACCTTGCGGGACTTTGGGTTAGTGATAGAGAGTGTGCCACTTTTCTCGTGAGAACACTTCGCTATTTGCATTGCTAAAAACCCAAGGCAACATTCCCGGACCAAGCACATTGATATTAGATATCACTTCCTTAGAGACCATGTGGAGAAGGAGATATCGCGCTCAGCTTGTAGAGAGTGACCTCAGCTTAGCGATATCCTCACCAAGCCTTTGGATAGCTCCAGTTTGTTGCCTTGAGGAGTGAGCTTGGAGTCGTGAGCCCTACGGCCTTTCGTGAGGGGAGCCGGTTTGTATATTATGTACTATATATTCTCTTCCAAATTTCCTTTCTTCTTACAGGTGTCTTTGGGCTTGTTTTCTTAAGTTGAGTTCACTCACTTAGACTTCGCATGCCTCGCATGGACCTCTTATCTTGTGCTTTAGGTTGCTATCATGCGTGATTAGTGTTCTCTCTTCTCTCTAGGTTGAGCTCCCTCACGCCTTATAAGTCTAGCGGTTTTGTGGCCTCCTGGTAGACAGTGGTCTGTGCACTCCTTAGTTGGGATCTAGAGTCGCTTTCCTATGTCACTCTCTGGAGAAGATAAGAGCGAGCCCGAGGCGTAGTGAGTCTCTTCTATCTTATATATGCTCAATAGCCATCCAGCTTTGCGCTTCTCGACTTCTCCTCATCATTTTTTTTTCGGTTGTTATTGAGTTCATTCGGTTTTCTTTATGCCTAACCTTGATAATAACTTAACTTTAACCAGATTTGAGCTTAAAATTGATTCAATTGTTGAGGGGTTTGGGAATCTGTTCATGCATTGCATTTAGACCGCATTTTCGCTCTATGAGCTTTGTCTATTATGCATTTGACTCAATCTTCGTGAAATACATCATGCTATATCTTTGAAGAAAATCACTAGCTTAGATATGTCCAAGTTCATTTATCAAGCTAATGTTCATTGAAATCAAAAACTTAAAAGCTTTAAATGAAAACTTGATGAAACATGTTGCTTTTACTTACTAAGTTTCTTCTCTAAGAGCTTTTACCATGAATTGTGAAATTTTGGAATTCTCTAGAGTCCCTATAGCAACTTGGGTGAAATTTGCTTGATCCATATTTGAGTCCTTGAATTGCTTATATGTGCTAAATTGAAATTTTTTAAAAAATTGACACTTTTGTGCAAAATTGATTTCACACTTTATATTCTCGAGACGCCTCCCATTGCATTTGGGATGAACTTGGAATATATTGTGTATGACCAAGATCATTCTCTTAAGAGTTACTCTTGAGATGATCGAAAATGGCTTGAGTCAATCAAAAAAATTTGCAAATATCAAACACATAAGTGGGTAAAGAATGCAAATTATGTCAAACATTTGCACCCGCTATGTTTTTCAAGTCTTAAAGAAAATTTGCATAAATTGAAAAATGGGCTCGAAGGACCTAATATGCACTTCAAAATTCCCCAAAGTGTTGAGTAGGTTGAACTCTAGGTTTTCCATTTGATCCTCGAGTGGTTTTGCTTCTAGTTTTGAAACTTTGCTAAGTTTTGCACTTGTCAAATCTTGCTAAAATGATACATTTTCAAAACTTCGATTATGAGCAAAATTTGTTATTTGCACTTGGACATGTCTTAGTTTGGTCATAATCTGAGATTAATAAGCTTGGTGTCATATCTTATCATTATGATCATTTGGATAATCTTCAAAGCTCCCTTAGGTTGCATTTCATGCATACATAAAGAGGAGAAAATTCTATTTTGATGCCTATATTGCCAAAAGGGGAGAAAATGTAGAAAAAGGCATCATTTAAAATGTAGAAAAGGAGGAGATAGAAATGTGAAAGCTTGTTGGTTCTTATGATTTTTGTAAATCTTTGCTATCTCTTATGGATCATAATCACATTTGACACTTATGATTGGTTTTTTAGAGCTTTTGTTGAAAACTTGCTCTTTTCATGGTCTTGCTCTAAATTCTTTCTGCCAACTTGGTCATAATTTTATATCTTTCTCTCTAGACCAAGTTTGGCTTTGCAATCAAATTGCTTTCTTCTTCTCTCATTCAAACTCAAATTTATGCCTTTTGTGTGGTTTGTCAATATACTCATCAAGGGGGAGATTGAAGGACCATGTGGAGGTCCATCCATGTTTGTGATGAGTATTTGACTTTATTTGAGCAAGGTGTGCTCAAGTTTGAGTTTGATTTGGATTGTTTTTCGAGCTAGAGCAATTTGAGTTACTGGTTGGAGACAAGTCGTCCGACCCCGAGTGGTCGGGTCGTCCGACCTGAGTGGTCGGGGCTTTGGCTAGTTGGAGACCGGTCGTCCGACCAGTGGTCGGTCGTCCGACCGAGTGATCGGGCTTTGGCTTTGGACCACCGTTGGAGACCGGTCGTCCGACCAGTGGTCGGCTCGTCCGAGCCGAGTGGTGGTCGGCTTTGGTTGGTCGGAGACCGCTCGTTCGACCAGTGGTCGGTCTTTGGTTGGTCGGAGACCAGTTGTCCGACCTGAGTGGTCGGGGCTTTGGCTGTGTTGCAGACCAGTCGTCCGACCTCGAGTGTTTGGGTTGTCCGACTCCGAGTGGTTGAGACTCCGAGTGGTTGAGTTGGTGACCAGTGGTCAGACCATGGTTGGTCGGGATGGAGACCAGTGGTCAGACCATTGGTGGTCGGAATGGAGACTAGTGGTCGACCTCGGTGGTCGGGATGGAGACCGATGGTCGGACCATGGTTGGTCGGGATGGAGACCGATGGTCGGACCACGTGTGGTCGGGGTTATCTTTGGTCGGCGTAGTGTATATCTTCTGTTGAGATGGATATGTGTTGTTGGACATTGCTATGTGATGTGGTTTCCTTGTCTATGATGGTTGCAGGACTTTGGAGCTAGGTCATGGTGAGGCGAAGGGGATCGGGACTAGGCTGGGAGAGCTGAGGTCCAGATGATCAAGGTGTCGCCAAAGATGACTGAGGCCAGGGAGTAGCTGCAAGCCGAGAAGACAAAGGAATGGATAAGATGCTAACTTGGAGCTGCTCTGATTTAGGAGGACCGTTGGATCGCGGTCAGGAAGATAGAGTAGCGGGTCAAGTTAGTGTGAGTTGAAAAGCGTGCAAAACCCGTTGTGTTGTTGGGTTTCGGGTGAGCCCATGCATAGCTTTCTGAGTGGGTAAAATCTCAGCCCTTGATGGAGTGCTCTAGGGTTTAGAGGCTCATCGAAGGGTGGTAGGTGTTCCAAGCCTGCTATGAATAGACAGGGAGAGGGGTGTCTCCTTAGGGGTGAGCAGGTGAGGAAAGTGTACGTGAGTAGTTGAGAGTTGTTGAGAGTGACAGTGTAAGGATCAAATCCTGGCTCTTGGATGTTGGCTTAGGATTGAAGCAGACATCCAAAGGTGGGAATTGATCCTGTGTCACTATAAATAGAGGGTAGGGCAGCCTCCCTCTCTGAAGGTTTTGAGGTTTTTTGTTGCTCATTTGAGTTTTGCCCACTTTGTTGTGAGGCTTTGTAAACCTCCCTTCCGTAAATGAAATGTTCTTCATTTATATTCTTGTTTCATTTCCTTACGTGTATACATTATGCACTTAAATTCATTATCTAAATTCCGCATTTACTTACTTGCAATTTACTTTACGTAATTTGGATTTGCCTCATCTCCTTCTACATGCTATTGAGTCTTTGTTGAAATTCATGATTGATGAACTCTTCTCTGGACTTGGTGCTTTCAATCATCTAGGCAATCCTTGCATTCTTGTTGCAAGTTAGTAAATCTGTGTGTTCTTAAAGTGCGTAAACGTGTGACTTGCAGTTCTTTAGTCTTGATTGGCTTCTGGTTCTTGTTGCCAAGGATGAAAGATTCTTTGGATGAATCTTCTATAGATCATATCCCAATCATCTAGGCAATCTACAACCTCTTCTATTCAGTTTTGCAAGAAACCAATTTCTGTGCCTAGTTTTCAGATAGTGTTTCTATTTGTTTGAAGGGTTGTTTCTTCGTGTTCTTACTTGCTATGATTTGTGGAGAGTCATCCAAGGATTTCTGACCATCAACTCCCACCAGCAAGTTAGGGGTGAAGTCTGTGTTCGTGACTCTGTTTTTGGTGTTGCATTTGTTAAACTGAAAAGGACGGAACCTTGGTATTAATTCCTTCGATTGTTGATTGAAATAGGTTCCTGACATCCTTTGGGAGGTGCACACCAATTTTCACTGTTTTTGGATCAGCCGATCAAAAGTTACATCGATTTCTGTTTTTGAGATCGTGCTGATTTTACTGTTCACCCGAACACTATTCACCCAAGTACTGTTCATCCAACCTCCGCGGGTCGGGCGTACTGTTCATCTGGCGGGGGGCACTGTTCATCCGAACACTTCAAGTCGGGAGTAATGTTCATTCGAACACTTCAGGTCGGGAGTACTGTTCATCCGACCAGTGATGGTCGGGGGTACTGTTCACCCAAACACTATTCATTCCGAGTACTGTTCATCCGATCTCTGTAGGTCGGGAGTACTGTTCATCCGACCAGAGATGCCCGACCAGTGCAGTTTCTTTCTGGTTTTTTGGTGGTTTGAATTATAGGGGGAGAGTTAATTCGAAAATTTTATTTGGCTCCTATTCACCCCCCTCTAGTCGCCTTTTTCGATCTTTCAACCCTAAAAGGAAAAAATTGGCATATGAAAAACTATGTTAAAGCCGGAGATGCTGCTTGACATGGTAGAAATTCCGCTGTAGATCATGTAGATGAGTCCACTTTGGCCATAATTTGTCATCCAAAAATGTCTTTTGTTCTTTATGACCATTGCCAAATCAAAACTCTTTGTTTTAGTTGGCCACATGCTACTGAGGATAATAATTAGACAAGCTGCCAGTATTAAAAAAAAGTCTTTTAGTTTGCCGCTTATGCTATACTTCAGAATATCATGGTTCTGTAGCTCCTAAGATTTACAAGCCAATAACAACAAATAGGGAGTCTTAGTTCTTACTACCAAGTGATATTCCTGCTTCCATCCACCCACTCTATCTACTATTGAAGAATGCTGTTACTTTGCAAATTTGCTGCATATATGTTCTACAAGGACATTATAAATTATTTCACATAGGAAAACTTTCAAATACAATCATCTAGCAGTGGTGATACTACTAATATTGTCACAACTGAGTCATAAAAAGAAAATAAGCTAGCAACTCAAGCAGCTAACAGCACAAATGTAACCGGTATCATTAAGAAGCATTACTGGGTGAAAGTAGTATTTGTTACAATATGAGAAGGATAGATCATATGCTGTAAAGTTCCTGCTTTACCAATTTCAATGTTTTCTTCAGTATATTGTCAGATAAGTTATCTTGGTAATTTCTGTGAGTCCTTTGTGCTGACTGCTGAATTTTCCTTGTCGCAGCTAAGCACTAGGAGGAAACGCAAATAGTACTGACGAACACTCATACCAGGGGTTCCCCAACGGCTCAGGATGGCAAGTAGGCCGCGTCAAGCCCAGCTTCGACCTGACAAGCCGTCCCCAGGCCCAACTCCGACCAAAGGGACCAGCGGGGTCGCAAAAGGACGCTCGTCTCCGACCAGAGCGGGGCGAGCAATCCCGGCCAAGTGGGACGTCGACCCTCGTCACAGGTCGGGCTCTCCTGAGCCCCGACCAAGCTAAGGCAACCTACACCAAGGGCCATGTGTCAGGCCTCCACCGACTATTGGCCACATGCCCCACGGACAGGATCGTTCAAAGTGATCGTACGAGGCAAGTGGCCCCTTCCCAAGGCAGCACAAGGGTTGCCCAAGTCAAAAACTCCAGTCCCATCGACCAGTCACACGAAGCATGGGGACGCGCTCTCTCCCGAGGTAGCGCCAGGGCTACGCTTCGCAACATCAGTACCTGTCAAGTTCCCAGAGGGCAGGTGCGCTGTTTCCTAAGGAAACGGCGAACTGCTTTGCTCAGCAAGCCTACCAAACCTGGTGTGGGCGAGGCCGGACGGCGACCAATCACCAAGGCGAAGGACTAGGGCTCCTAGTCTAGTTTTCTCCTTCCTTCCTTCCTTCTCCCGATTCTCGATGTAACCTGCCCCTCCCGCCTATATAAAGGGGGGCAGGGCCCTCCGGGAGAGAGAGAGGAGACAGACGAACTGAGCGGATAGACACATGCATACACACGGGGACAACAAGAGACACTCTTGTGTTCAAACCCTCACTTGTAATCACTGTACAGCCTTCTGCACCAAAAGCAATACAACATCGCCACACGAACTGGAGTAGGGACATTCGGCCCGAACCAGTATACACCTTAGACTTTTGAGTCTAACCATTCAGGGAGAGGGAACGTGTGGCCCCTTAGACTTACAAATTTACTTGCCGGTGCTCGAAACGCCGACAGTTGGCGCGCCCGTAGGGCCTTCGCGTCTTCATCAACATCTCCGGATTCCCTTTGTCTCACGATGGCTTTCTTCACCCACGACGGCGTATCCGCGTCGAGGAGACGGATCCGTTTCGGCTCCCTCGACTTCATCGCCACCTTGGCGGGAGAGCTCGCGCTCATTCCCGTCACCTCTGAGGACCGGGCGCCCGCTAGGAGCTCGACTCCTTCAACAACCGCCCGACCTCCGGCTTGGGGCCCCCTGCAGCCCCAAGGCGAGCTCATGGCGCCTCGCCTCCACGGGAGCGGCACTCGAACTTCGGGATGATGACCTCATCACCTCCCGTAGGCTCACAACTCGTGGCCATGGCCGGCTATATGCCGGCCTCTGTTCACGACCTGCTGGAAGACTCTTCCAGCCATGATTCCAGCTCCGACATGGAGCACGCTGCCCGCAGACGGCACTCTCGTGAGTGCAACATGGCGGGCACGGTCGACCTGACCGTAACCCCCGCGGCTACGGGGGCCCTCATCCAACGCACCAGGGCGCAGGAAGAGGAATGTCAAGACCTGCGCCATTGGCGCGCCAAGCCCGCCGCCGAAGCTTCAATCAGCAGCCATACGACGAGCCGAGGCCCGGCGGGCCGAAGCTCGACGAGCTCGAGCCAACTCGAGCGAGATCAACCCGAGCCCCCACTTGTGCTCGGTGGTGCGCGTGGACGGGCACGTCAGGTACACCACCGGCTGGTGGAGGAATCTGATGGCCCTCGGTTCTTCCCCTACGCAAGCCAAAACGTGGCGCAATGCTATCTTGCCGCCCGCTGCCTTCCCGAGCCGGCCACCCGCAGGCCAAGGCCACGTGCTGTAACCTCCGGGGCGGTGGAACGTCTGCCGTGGCAAAGATATGCGAGCCTCGGCTCATCACTCGGCGCCACCTCCGCCGCCGACTGCGACGCTGCCAGTGGCCGGATGGGTCCGGCAAAGCGGCGACACACCACGAACAACCCGAGCCTCGCGCCCCGGTGCGGCAGCGCCTCGGCGACGACTCGACGTCCGTGCCACCCTCGAGGCACGGAGGAAAGCGGTGGATTTGCGGCCGGTCGGTCGTGAGCGGCGCCACGACGATCATGCGGCCCGGCCCGATGGCCCGGGGCCCGCGGGCTTTACTGTCGAGAGGATCCGCCATGCGGATTTCCCCGATTTAGGCACCTACCAACATAGCCAAATACATCGGGCCACGAACCCGGTGTCTAGGTGGAAGATTACCGTCTCGCGTGCTGGGCGGGAGGAGCTGCGGATGATCTCTTCATCATCCAATACCTCCCCATCTATCTCGCGGACTCGGCTCGAGCCTAGCTCGAGTACCGCCGCAAAACCATCGAGGCGGGCCGACTTGAAGAGCCTCTTCGTTGGCAACTTCGAGCACTTACAAGCACCGAAACTCCCGGACTTGAAGAGGCATAGCGGCGGCGGGAGAAACCCTCCGGGATACATCCGACGCTTCTCTCGTCAGTGCAATGAGCTGCCCGACATCTCCGACGCTGACGTCATGGGGGCATTCATCTACGGCACCTCCTGCAAGGCCTTGGTGCACAAACTAGGCTGCGTTAAGCCCAGAACCACCTAGGAGCTTCGACATCGCCACCAACCACGCCGACGAGGAGGTGTGGGGCCATTTTCGAAGGAAAGGCCAAGCAAGAGCACGGCCCCGAATCGGTCCTCTCCCGACCGCCGCTCAGATGCAAGCGCGCACGGGAAGCAGTCCGCGAGGTCGGTGGTCGCGATCGTCGACCGCCGCCAGCGGCAGCGGGCCCGACCGTCGCGCCCGACCATTTCGAGAAGCTGATGGATAGCCCATGTCCACACCACGGGTTCCCCATCAAGTACAAATCACCGGATCGCGAGGTCTGAGATGCTTCTCTCTGCACCCCACGGCCTTGCCAGGGCAAAGGAAAAAGCAAGCCCCGCCCCACGGGCCGAGGAGAAAAGGGGACACCGAGTTCCCTGAACCCGACGGTGCCTCTTGATCTTTGGCGGACCGGCGTGCTATGCCGACAAGCGCCGACTTAAGCTCGCCTTCGCGAAGTCCACACCGCAACTCGGTAGTCCCCAATTTCTTCACTGGTGAGTCCCGATCACTTCGACGGATCGACCACCCCACCACGTCCCGCGGCCGGAGATATCCTTTGGTGGTCGACCCCATCGTGGGGAAGAAGCGCCTCGAAGGTGCTTATGGATGGCGGCGATGGTCTCAACATCTTTATGTTGAGACACTCGGCGCCATGGGGATCCCCGCCGAGTCTCCGACCGAGCAAGGCGCCCTTCCACGGTGTCATCCTGTGCCAAGAAGGCCCACCCGCTCGAGCGGTCGATCGCCGTCACCTTTGGAGGACCGGAAAATTTCCGCACCGAGACCCTCACCTTTGAGGTCGGGGATTTCCCCGGATCCTACCACGCCATCCTGGGGAGGCCGCACTATGCCAAGTTTATGGTGGTCCCCAGCTATACCTATCTCAAGCTGAAGATGCCTGGCCCGCGAGGAGTCATCACCGTGGCCTCGTCTTTCCAGCTTGCTTACAATCTGCGGCCGAAGCGATTCGCGAGCTAGCGTCGGCGGTCATTGCCTCCGCCGAGCTCGCCGACCTCCGGAGGGAAGCCTCCGAGTCCGCCCCCGAATCTAGCAAGATGAGGGCAGGATCCTTCAAGTCCGCCGAGGACACGAAGAAGGTCACGGTCGATCCCGAGGATCTGACCAAGACCGTGCGGGTCGGAGCCACGCTCCCCGCCAAATAGGAAAGCGCGCTCGTCGACTTCCTCTGCGCCAACAACGACGTCTTCGCATGGAGATCCTCCGACATGCCAGGAATCCCGAGGGAGGTCGCCGAGCACTCCTTGAGCATCCGACCAGGCTCGAGGCCGGTCGCCCAACGCCTGCGCCGCTTCGACGAAGAGAAGCGCAGAATCATAGGGAAGGAGATCGCCAAGCTTTTGGCTGCAGGGTTTGTAAAAGAAGTGCGCCACCCCGAGTGGCTCGCCAACCCTGTACTTGTAAAAAAGAAGAATGGGCAATGGAGAATGTGCGTTGACTACACAAGTCTGAACAAGGCATGTCCCAAGGACCCATTCCCTTTGCCCCGCATCGACCAAGTCGTTGACTCCACTGCAGGGTGCGAAACCCTGTCCTTTCTGGATGCCTACTCGGGCTATCACCAGATAGCGATGAAGGAGTCCGATCAACCCGCGACTTCTTTCATTACCCCTTTTGGCTCCTTTTGCTACGTAACAATGCCGTTTGGTCTGAAAAACGCGGGTGCTACATATCAGCGTTGCATGCAAACGTGTTTCAACAACCAGATCGGCCGTAACATCGAAGCATACGTCGACGACATCGTCGTTAAAACTAGGAAGGCCGATGACCTCATCACCGACCTAGGAGAAACCTTTGCGAACCTCCGGCGGTTCCGCCTAAAGCTCAACCCCGATAAGTGCGTCTTCGGGGTTCCCAAGGGAAAACTTCTCGGCTTCATCGTCTCCGAGCGTGGCATCGAGGCCAATCAGGAGAAGATCTCGGCGATCACGAGGATGGGCCCGATCGGCAACCTAAAGGGAGTCCAAAAGCTGACAGGATGCCTTGCAGCCTTGAGCCGTTTCGTGTCTCGCCTCGGCGAGCGTGGGATGCTGCTCTACAAGCTGCTCAAAAAATCCGACCACTTCAGCTGGACCCAGGAGGCTCAGGAGGCCCTCACCCGCTTGAAGGCCTTCCTGACCTCACCTCCAGTCCTAGTCGCCCCGGCACCAGGCGAACCGCTGCTCCTCTACATCGCCGCCACGACCCAAGTCGTTAGTGCGGCCCTTGTGGTGGAACGGGCGGAAGAAGGCCGCGAGCTCAAGGTACAACGGCCAGTCTACTTCATCAGCGAGGTGCTTTCTGAGTCCAAGGCTCGGTACCCGCAGGTGCAGAAGCTGCTCTACGCGGTGCTCATCGCAAAGAGGAAGCTGGTCCATTACTTTGACCAGCACCCCGTCACCGTAGTGACCACTTCGCCACTCGGCGAGATCATCCACAACCGCGACGCCTCAGGAAGGATAGCCAAGTGGGCACTCGAGCTCAACGGTCACGACATATCGTACGTTCCCCGAACGGCGATCAAGTCGCAGGCCCTGGCCGACTTCGTCGTCGAGTGGACCGAAGCTCAGGCGCCATCGGCGCTCGAAGAACCCGAGTACTGGACGATGTATTTCGACGGGTCTTACACCAAGAACAGCGCGGGCGCGGGAGTCGTCATCATCTCCCCGCACGGGAACAAGCTCCAGTATGCCATTCGGCTGCTGTTCGACGCGACCAACAACGTTGCCGAGTACGAGGCTCGCCAACGGACTCGGATCGCCGCGACCTCGGCGCCGTGACTTACGTCCACGGGGACTCCAAGCTTGTCGTCGATCAGGTCATGAAGGCTGCAGAGCCCCGAGACGCCCGCATGGCCGCGTACTATCGAGAAGTACGCAGGCTCGAAGAACGGTTCAAAGGTTTCGAGCTTCGCCATAGCTACAGACGCTACAACGGTGAGGCCAACTACCGCCAATCTCGCCTCAGAGAGGTCGATCCGCTTTGGGATTTTCGTCGCGACCTTCGCGACCTTCCGTCGGATGGACCCGACAATCGGCGGCCTCCCGACCTATCGGGCGCGACTGCTCCGGCCGCCAGGCGGTCGGATGTAGAGCCGCCCGGGTCAGGCCGCGACGTGCTGACAACCGAATCCGACTAGAGGAGACCCTTTGTCGATCGCTTGACCGACGGGTTGCTCCCCAGCGACACAACTGAGGCCCGACGCCTCGCTCGTCGGGCGAAATCTTTCGTCCTGGTCGGGCCAGACCTATACAAAAGGAGTCCCTCTGGAGTCCTCCAGAGGTGCGTCCTGGCCAACCAAGGGAAGCAGCTGCTGCTCGATATCCATGGCGGTGTCTGCGGCCACCATGCTGCGCCTCGATCCCTGGTAGGAAAAGCCTTCCGACAAGGTTTCTACTGGCCGACCGCCATATCCGACGCCGAGCAGATCGTACGCACCTGCGAAGGATGCCAGTTCTTCGCCCGGCAGACACATCTCCCGGCTCAGGCCTTACAGACGATCCCTATCACATGGTCGTTTGCGATCTGGGGACTCGATCTGGTCGGGCCCTTCAAAAAGGCGCCCGGGGGCTTTACCCACCTCCTTGTCGCGGTGGACAAGTTCACCAAGTGGATAGAGGCTAAGCCGGTCGTAAGCATCACGTCGGTTCAGGCGGCCACCTTCTTCCGCGACATTGTCTTTCGGTTCGGAGTCCCGAACTCCATTATCACCGACAACGGGACGCAGTTCACGGGGAAGGAGTTCCTCGAGTTTTGCGACAATTTCAATATTCGCGTCGATTGGGCAGCCGTAGCCCATCCGCGGACGAACGGTCAGGCCGAACGCGCGAACGGCATGATCCTCCAAGGGCTCAAACCAAGGATCTTCAGTCGGCTGAAGCAATTCGCAGGGCGATGGGTGGCCGAGCTACCCTCTGTCCTCTGGAGCCTACGAACCACACCAACTCGGGCGACCGGGTTTACACCATTCTTCATGGTGTTCGGTGCCGAAGCTGTCTTACCAACCGACCTGGAATACGGCGCCCCAAGGTTACAAGCCTTCGATGAGGCTCGGGGCTCATCTCGCAACAAGACGCCATCGATCAGCTCACCGAAGCACACGATGTGGCCATTCTACGGTCGGCTAGGTATCAACAGACACTACGGCGCTACCACGGTCGTCAAGTTCGAGAGCGATCCTTCAACGTTGGCGACCTGGTCCTGCACCGGGTTCAGGTCAACAAAGACAAGCACAAGCTCCCTTCGCCCTGGGAAGGCGCCTTCACCGTCGTGGAGGTTCTCTGACCCGGCACCTTTCGGCTCAAGGACGCGGACGGCCACGTCCTCTCTAACGCATGGAACATAGAAAAGTTAAGGCGATTCTATCCCTAAGCTCTTTTCTTGTCCCTTGCACCGTCTTTTCCTTTTTAGAGCACCGGTCGCGTGCGATGCTCGGGGCTGTCCGTTGGCACCTCGTGCGGGTCGCTTTTGGTCGCGCGCTAACGTGGGTCGGTGACCCGACCACCACGAGGTCTCGAGCGGCAACCATCTCGACCCGAGTGCTCGGCCTCGCCCGCCCGCTATGGTTGCAGTAGCGCCGCGGAAGAAAGAAGTACCCAAGCGGGCGACCTGCAGTGGTCGGGAACACTCCTTTCCCGCGTGAACGCAGCTAATTCACGCACTCATGTGGGTCGGTGACCCGATCGGCCACAGGGTCCTTCCCGAGTGGTAACCCTCTCGACCCAAGTGCTACGGCCTACGCCCCGGCGGCTATGGTTGCGAAGTAGCACTTTGCGGGCGAAGGAAGTGCCCGGGTGGAGCGACCTTTGATCGATCAGGAACACTCCTATCCCACACAAGTGCGTATGAATCCTGCTAAGCCAGAGTTCCTATCCTCACCCTTTCTTGGCAAACAGACCTACGCACAAGCGACCCCCACGGTCCTTAAAACTATGGTCGACAAGTATTCAATAGCATAAAAGGGCAAGAGGCAGACCGGAACTTACTAAAAGCTTTAAGATTATTTGCATAAAATAGTCTTTTACAATCAGAAGGGATATGCCTAATCTTCTCTCTGCTCTTTGTGGAGGATGCTCTGCGGCGGTATGTGACCGGCGATCTCCCGAGCGTGTGGCTCGACCTAAAGCTCGAGCCTATCCACCTCTTCGTTCGACCGGTTCCCAGCAACCCCGCTGCTCACCACCGCAAGGTCAATGCCGTCATAATAGGAGACGATATTGACCAGCGCCAAGGAAGCCCCGAGCGCAGCGCCCTCGCCTACCGCGCTCTCGACGTGCCCCGGCACTTGGGCTAGCGCGATGGCAAGCGAGCTCTGGCCCGGCACGGCTCCGAGCACTCGGTCGCAGACATCCTGGCCGACCCTCCGTAGGGCCTCCAGCTCTGCGGCCAGCTCGGACCGACCTCCCTCGGCCTCCCGAAACGCTGCCAACGCCACATCCCGGGCCGTGACCGCGGCGTCACGGGCCTCCAGAGCATCTTTCCGTGCCTCTGCGGCGCAGCTGAGATTTTTCTGCAGCTCTGCAGATCGAGGTAGCGTCAGAAAGCACGTCCCACTGAGCAGTCGCAAAATTAACTGAAGGATCAGGACTCTTACCGGCCGCAGAACTCGTCAGGTCACGGAGGTCGACCTTCGTTTTGATTAGCTCCCTCCGGGCGGCGTCGCACTCGCCCCGCGCCAGCTCGGCGCCCCTCTGAGCTTGGTCCAACTCGCCCTGAAGGCGGGCCACCTCCGACCGTGCGGTCGCCTCGGTGGCTACGGCCATGTCCTTGGCGTCGCTCGCCCCCGCCAGGAGGGTCTCGAGCTCCGCCACCCGCGTCGCCAGGGACTGGTTCGCCTGGCGCTCGTCAGACAGGGCCTGGGCGGACCGATCCAGCTCTTGACAGACCTCCTCCGCTGCTTTCTGCTCGCGGCCCAAGGCTACCCGAGCGTCGTGCAGCTCGGGGCGCAGCCGATCGCGATCTTCCTCGGCGGCCAACCTCCGGCCGTGCAGACCCTTGATAAACTGCGATTTCTCCCCCGAGCGGGCACGCAAGCGCTGCGAGACACAACACTCCATTAGCTCGCGACGAATCCATCAAAAGCTACAAAAGCCAAGTTTTGGTCGACTTACCAGGCCAACCGGGAGAATCTCGTCGGAAACCACGCCCAGCACTCCACTAGAGCACTCGAGAGCGAGGGCCAGATCCTCCTGGATCCGCTTCGTCTCGGCCACTATACGCTTGACACCGTCCCGGAAGACGCCCCACTCGCGGTTTTCCGCCGGGTCGTCCATCGAGATGGTCGGCCCGCCGGTCTGAGCGTCCCCCAACCGAGCCAGCGCAAGTGGCGGCAGCTGAGCGGAGCCGCTTGGGTCGGCCCCAGCAGTCTGCGCCTGAGGGAGGTCAACCGGCACCTCCCCCTGCGGCTCCGGGGGGACCACCTCCGATCCTTGGATCGCCTCCGTCTGGTCCCCGGGCGGCGGCCTCACCATCACTTCGGAGAGCCAGGCCGCGCCTGCCGGTGGGCTCCCCGGTGGCGGCGGCGGCAGCTCGGACCGACCTCCCTCGACCAAGGGAGGGAGGCCCGTCTCGCCAAGGGCGGTCGGGACTGCCCCGCTCTTGACGCTCCCGCCCGCGGCGTTCGACCCCGGCCGGATCGACCGACGTCTCTTCCTCGATCCGTGCCACGCCGACCACCGCCGATCGCGCCAGTGCTGAAGTTGGGGTCGCGGTCGCGACCGCCCCCGAGTAAGCGTTGCATGCCGCGAATGATCAATAAATTGCTCGGGCAACCTAGTTACGAAAAGTTTGAAGGAGATACTTACTGCGTCGATCGGACGCGCGACAGCCGTGCTTTTTTCGCCGGCCCTCCTCACAGAGGCGAGTCAGCCCTTCGCTTCCCCGAAGATGACTCCACTGGAGACATCTCCGCTTGGGGCAGCGGCACGGCAGCGCGCGCGCGCGCGCCACGCGCCGCCCACCGTACATTCGCTCGGGTTGCCACCGGTCGGCAAGTCGGGGAAGACCCGCGATGCGGGTCTCTGCATACGCCCCATCTGCTGCCGATGGAGGTCGACCCCATAGCGATAGTCTCGATATCGTCTTCGCCGCGCTCCTCCTCTCCCTCTTCCTCCTCGTCTCCTCCTTGCGCTTTTACGCGCGCCTCCACTGCTGAAGCCATGCTGGCCTCCGCCGAGCTCTTTCTCCCCGCAGCAGAACGCCCCGAGATCGACCAGCAAGCCCATGGGAACACGGAGACGTGAGTTGGACTGATCGCCGAAGCCTGGGGGGAAGGCCACAAGAAAGAGAAGGAAAAGTTTACAACCGGCTTACCAGATTTGGCGGGTTCCGGGCCAAGAACGGCTCGGGGTGGCCGACCACCGCCTCGGTCGCGCTTCCACCCGTGACGGTGGACACACGCGCCTCGACCTCCGACTGGGGGAGCTCCTCCTCCAGCATCCTCGCCGGGTCGGACCGCCCCCCGAACCGGAACATGGGGTACGGCCGATCCATCAGCGGTTGCACGCGCATCTCCATGAACGCGCGAACAACAGCATCGCCGGTCAGACCTCGCCCCTTTTGGGTCTTGATCCGGTCGATTATTTCCTCCACCCGGCTCCTCTCCTTCCGTTCGGCGCCCAACCCCACTCGGGCTTTACCTCGGGAAGCCGACCGGTGTAGACGGGGGTGCTTTTTCCCAAGTTCTCGGCATAGTGCCACTCGGAATGCCACCCCCGGTTGGACGACGGTAGATTCACGTCGATATAGTCCATTGCGCGCCCCGCGCGCAGTTGGAGAGCCACACCCCCGATGGGCGCCGGCGCGTCCGAGGGCTTGTCCTTCCTCGGCCGGGCCTGGAAGAAGTGCCTCCACAGCGCCCAATGGGGTTCAATCCCCAGGAAGGCCTCGCATAGCGTGATGAAGACGGCGATGTGGAGAACCCCGTTGGGGTTGAGGTGGTGGACCTCCGCCTTGTAATGGTGCAGGAGCCCGCGCACGAACGGGTGCAGCGGAAGCCCGAACCCGCGCTCATAAAACGAGGCGAGCATGACGACCTCGCCGTCCCCCGACGCGGGGGCGGCGACACCTGATGGCACCCTCCAGCCCGAGATGGCCTACGGGGGCAGGAACCCCTTCTTCACCAACCCCAGTGCGCGGCTGGTCTGGATGGAACACGCGGGCCACGACATCTCCGAAGGAACTGCGAAAAGGTGAAGGGAGAAAGTTGGAGGTTCTCTTTCTGGCTTTCGCTGTTTTCTTTCTTGTCTCAGGCAAGCTCGGGAAGACGTGGAAAGCAAAAGCGGGAGGTTTGCACGAATGCCGCCGCACCCTATTTATAAAAGCCGAACGGGCGCCAGCCGAACAGACACCCCCTCGGGCGAAGCGTCGCGCCCGTCCTCGTCTGCAGCGCTGGCTACTGAGCGGGCGTCAGCCAAACCGGTACCTGGTAACTCTCGGTTTCCAATTCCTCTCTACATTTAATCCTGACAGGAGCCAAAAAGACACCGCCTCGGGCCGCGCGTCCTGTGACCCCCCGGTCTCCGCCTTCGGGCCAGGACGGCTGCTCCAAGGCGCGTGCGAGAGGCCCCACGGGCCGCTGCGGCCCCGAAATGGCAGGAGTTCAGCAGCTCACGCTAGGGGCCCAGCCCAGAGCTGTGGGTTCTAAAGGCCAGTCCCACCAAGTGGGCATAAGACCGCCCCAGCGAAAATTGAGCGAGGGACGAGTACGAGGCGAGCCCCCAGTGGGCCTCCAGTTGGGCTGGCTAACGGCCCAATCGTCTTAACTCGTGTCCGAGACCATACTTCACTCTCTCGCGGAGCCCATCAATGGGTGACAGCCAGCTGTGCTCTGGGTCGGCGGACGACCCAGGGTCCGATACGGGATCGAGTAAAGAAAGGTTTTTCATGGGTCGCCCCACAGCGGGCCAGGACACCCTACTCTGGGACCGTCCGCTCGGAAGGGTCCCCCTTGGGAGGGACCTCCCAGGACCCACTCGGACTACCCGTTATTAGCTTCACGAGCACGGCGTTCAAACTAACGCGGGTAAACGCGCGTCGCTCACCCCCTCCAGGTCCCACACCTGCGGACAGGGCGTACACGTGGGATAGACAGCGGCCGCTCCTCTCGCAGCTACCCTCGCCGGACGAGGACTCGGGAGGGATGCCCACCATCAAGCTACGACGTTAAACGAGCACTCGGGCACCAGAACCTCCCGAGAGGCATCTGGTCGCCCCTGCCGACCAAGGCACCGTCAAGCTACGACGTTAAACGAGCACTCGGGCACCAGAACCTCCCGAGAGGCATCTGGTCGCCTCTGCCGACCAAGGCACCGTCAAGCTACGACGTTAAACGAGCACTCGGGCACCAGAACCTCCCGAGAGGCATTTGGTCGCCCCTGCCGACCAAGGCACCGTCAAGCTCCCAGCCGACCGAGGCCGCGTCTAGTCACGACGTTAAAACGAGCACCCGAAGCCTCCCGACAAACATTTGTGACTACGAGAAAGGCGTCCGACTGCCCGCGCACAAAAAGAACGATCTTCCACCGGCTGCCAAACCCCGAGGGCCGGGTTAGTTGGGAAAAACGTCCAAGACAAGCTCATCACAAAGACACAAACAGTCACAAAGGAGAGGAAAATTTTATTATTGACCTTACAGGCTGGAGCTTTACAATGCTACATAAGGTGGTCAACAGGCTCAAACACTACACAACGCTACGCGAAGCTACATGATATGGTGAAGCTATCTCAACACCAAGCACTATATTACGATTTTCGGATCGCGCCAGTGCTGCCGCACTGACGGCTACCCGCGGCGCACCTGCGCCATCGCCTCCAAAAGGACCTCCCTCACCTCGAAGAGCCTCGGAGCAACCTCGAGCAACGCGTCGACCGCAGCAATGTCGCGGGCCACGGCCTCCTCCTCCTCCGAGAGTTCGGCCATCGCCTGATCATGCTCGGCCCAGAGCTCGGCCAAAGGATCTTCTTCCTCCACCTCACCCTCATCACCGAAGCTGAAGATCAGTAGGTGCCTCGAAGCCATTAGGGATTCCAAGAAAAAAGACGCTGGGATGGGGACAACTGTTCAAGCAAGCGGTGGTGCCCCTATATAACCGGAGGAAGGAAGATCAAACGACTCCGCATAAATGTCAAGCGTAGGAAAACGAAGCACCCTTCGCCGGGTCCTGAAGCGGCGGAGAAGACGAATGGTCACGACGTACCAAGCCATACGGGGCGCGTGCAACGAAGCAATTAAAAGCTTCCGGCGGTTCGAATGCCTTTGGCAACTCTTAGGCAGCCGCCGGATGCGCTAGAGCACAACGAGATCAACCCCGACCGTGTCCGCGAACTTGCTCGGGGTTCGGGGCTCTTGGCGAATACTCATACCGGGTACCCAACGGCCCAGATGGCAAGTAGGCGCGTCAAGCCCAGCTCCGACCGACAAGCCGTCCCGGGCCCAACTCGACCAAAGGGACCAGGAAGTCGCAAAGAACGCTCGTCCCGACGCAGCGGGCGAGCAATCCCGCCAAGTGGGACGTCGACCCTCGTCACAGGTCGGGCTCTCCTGAGCCCCGACCAAGCTAAGGCAACCTACACCAAGGGCCATGTGTCAGGCCTCCGCCAACTATTGGCCACATACCTCACGGACAGGATCGTTCGAAGTGACCGTACGGGGCAAGTGGCCCCTTCCCAAGGCAGCACAAGGGTTGCCCAAGTCAAAAAATCCAGTCCCATCGACCAGTCACACGAAGCATGGGGACGCGCTCTCTCCCGAGGTAGCGCCAGGGCTACGCTTCACAACATCAGCACCTGTCAGGTTCCCAGAGGGCAGGTGCGTTGTTTCCCAAGGAAACGGCGAACTGCTCTGCTCAGCAAGCCTACCAAACCCGGTGTGGGCGAGGCCGGACGGCGACCAATCACCAAGGCGAAGGACTAGGGCTCCTAGTCTAGTTTTCTCCTTCCTTCCTTCCTTCTCCCGATTCTCGATGTAACCTGCCCCTCCCGCCTATATAAAGGGGGCAGGGCCCTCCGGGAGAGAGAGAGGAGACAGACGGACTGAGCGGATAGACACACACATACACACGGGGACAACAAGAAACACTCTTGTGTTCAAACCCTCACTTGTAATCACTGTGCAGCCTTCTATACCAAAAGCAATACAACATCGCCACACGAACTGGAGTAGGGACATTCGGCCCGAACCAGTATACACCTTGGACTTTTGAGTCTAACCTTTCAGGGAGAGGGAACGCGTGGCCCTTTAGACTTACAAATTTACTTGCGGGTGCTCGAAACGCCGACAAGTACCAGCGTAGCTTTTGCCCTGTGGTTCTCAAAGGTTCAGATTGACTATCATCAATTATACTTTGAATTAATATATATTATTTTTGTCATGGAAATGGCTCGTGTGATTGTGTTGTTGTTGTGTTAGTCGCTGGTTTCAGCGAGTGTTCTTTGCATTAATTTGAGCAAAATTATCAATCGAAGATCTTTCTGTAAGCTGATAAATTTTTGGATAGTTACTATCTATGGTGCACATGATACAAAGAAAAAGATTTAGTAAGAATGCAGATATCTTTTTTCTTCTGTAATGGTAGGTTGATAAACAAATATTAGGAGCAACACTACATGCTTTCATATTCCAATGGTATACCATTTGGTCTTAACGTAATGTGGTTCAACATTCGGGCACCCTACTAGTATTAGTTAAAATGTGTGTTTCGAGATATAATCTTGTATCTTGTGTTCAGAGTTTGTGAAACCGCTCCTTGCAGTTCCGAAATTTGTTTTCCTCCTCGTTGCTGATTGTTATGGACCGATGTTTAGTCCATACCTGTAACTTGTTTTTTCAGGTTTTGTATTTTATGTTCAGAACTTCAGATATTTCAAGCTTGCATTTGTTGTGTTCGCTTGTGAAGAGCACGTCAGCTATGGAAATGGATTTAAGGCAATGGATGATGGATCACATGATGTTTTGCAAAGTATTTGGTTGACGGATAATGATTGTTGCGGCTTTGATAGCACGAGGAGGATAGGTTGACTACAAACACTTATGTCAAATTTAATGCGAAGAACTTATGTAAATTTCATATTCTCAATTTACTAGGTTCATGCAATTCCATTTGTACGTGAACTTACAAAAAATTCGACGTCAAACAAGCTATCATCTGTCTTAAAGGTATTTCGGACATTCTCTAACTTAGAATAGCTAGCCAACATAACTAATAGTCAAATTGCTAAGTATAAAGATTTCAAAGTCATTTGCTTTTTTTTTTAGAACTAGCACCCGGACGTCTGATCTGAGCATATCGCGTCGGACGCTCGGTGCAATATTTTTTTCAACGTCTGCAACATTTTTTTTCGCGTGCATATTTGTACTGTTATCGAAGAAAAATATTTCATATGTAGGAAAAAAATGTTTCACCCGTAAGAAAAAAATATTGCAGCGATCCGGATCGACATTCTACTGTTATTGAAGGAAAATGTTTCCCGTATAAGAAAAAAATGTTTTACAAGTAAAAAAAATATTGCAGCGTCCGAAAAAATCGAACGACTAGCCCCTAGCACGTAGCTTTTCAAAGCTGTTTTTTAGAAAAGTTTCCAAATAGACCAGGCTAACAAATTCCATGTAGGCAGGGTAACGATACCAAAGGACAGCGATAAAGTCGATTTGATGAGATCCAAAGGATAAACACTCGTGTCGACACATTAGCTGCGCTATTGAAAATACATCAGTAATGCTCGTACATGCTTCGCGCCTTGAGGTAGGTTGGTTGTTAGTGTTGACGCATGAGATGAATAAACGTGGGAATCTTGCTACAAAAACGAATTTTACCTTTGAGTAAATTACAACTTTTGTCATCGGGGTGTGCATGTAGATCCACAGACATCACAATTGCATACTCATAGCCTCAACTTGTTCAAGTGATCATTGCAGTTGCAGGTCCACAGGGATTATTAGATGTCACTCGCGCTAATGCACCTTAGCCGACATTGCATCCTTAATTTCCCTTTTGATGACATAATTTGCATCGGAAACAATGGGAATTCCGGGGCAGAATCGCATTAATTGAGCAAACAAGAGGAAGAACAGGGACGAGGAAAGGAGAAGAGAAAGGAGTTGGGGCCTTGGGGGGCAGATCAGAGAAGATTTAAGTAAAGAGAGGGGAGAAGCAGAAGCCGCAGCAGCAGCGCGTCCATTGTGCCAAGTGGTGTACGCAATGGAGGTGATGGGCAAAGCCGGCTTAGCCATGGGCGTCATGGCGGCTGACGACGTTGCCGACCTCTTCGGCAAGAAGAAGGTGGCGACCTCGGCAAGGTTAACGCCGCAAGCTACTCGTCGCTGTACTGTGCTTCGGCATGTCGCCCAGGCCCAGCGTCGAATACCTGCCGCCGAGGCCGTGTCACCCTCCCCAGCCGCGCCGGAGCGGCCGCGCCCGGTGCGCTTCGGCATCATGGGCTGCGCCAACATCGCGCGCAAGCTCTCGCGCGCCATGCTGCTCGCCCCCGCCGCCGAGGTGGCCGCCGTTGGCAGTCGCTCCGAGGGCAAGGCCCGCCGCTTCGCCGCGGACAACGGCCTCCCCTCGGGCACCCGCCTTCACGGCTCCTACGAGGCCCTCCTCGACGACCCTGGCGTCGACGCCGTCTACCTCCCGCTCCCCACCAGCCTCCACGTGAGGTGGGCCGCAGCCGCCGCCGCGCGCGGCAAGCACGTGCTCGTCGAGAAGCCCGCCGCGCTCTGCGCCGCCGAACTCGACGCCATCCTCGCCTCCTGCGAGGCCAGCGGCGTCCAGTTCATGGACTGCACCATGTGGGTGCACAACCCCCGCACCGCCAAGATGCGCGAGCTCGTCGCCGACCAGGCCACCATAGGCGACGTCAGGGTGGTGAGTTCTTGAAACCTTCCTGCTGAATCCGATTCGAAATTGAAAATGCTCAGTCAAGATTGGAATCGTTAGGCTTGCGTTAGGTAGTATGCTTAAATTGCCAATTTCTTGGTCACTCCTATCCCCAGTCATGTTGGATTCTTGGGGGAAGCTTGGGTGTTGATGTCGTTGTAATTGTGCTTCATCTCCGTTTGCCCCCATTACTTGGTAGTATTTGTCAGGAATGAAAGGGATTAGGAGCAAAAATGCTGCTTTCTAGCTAGTGGAATATCTGGTTTATGATGTTGTTCAGTTCATATGTGCTAGGCCTTTTCTTTTTCTTTTCCTAGCCAGGGAAAACCCCAATTTCTATTGTTAAGAAATTGGTTGTCCAAAAACACTTGCGTTAGACGGCATCACTAGTTATCCTCGGAAATGTTGGCGCCCATCCTCTTTCTTTGTGCGTTAAGACTTCAACTACAACTTGCCACATGAGCTTGGTCCCCAATCACATGGCTTCCCGATCTAATCCAGTCAATAACACAGAGAGAAAATGAGTGAGACCGGATCATTTGGCAATTTGCGTTGGAAGCATGCCAGATTGCGGGCCTTCCAGATCGCCCAAAGAACCGCGATATGTGCTGGACTGATAGTGTGACCACGGTAAAACAGTAGGGATATTTTGTTGCTAGCAATTGGAACTACCAAAGCACCTTGAAGGCCCTTGTCATTGTGAAACTCTAACCAATGAATTGATGAAACTGTTTTCTAATACAGCATGTCGGTTGTATCCATGTGTTGGACACCAATAGGGCACTAAACCAACATGTTGGTGGCTCGATGCTACAGAGACAGCATCTCTCTCTTGCCAAGTTTACATGAAGGAACAGCGATGTTTTGTTGCTAGCAACTGGGACCACGGTCTTGTTTGAGATACAGAGTTCCTTGTCCTGACCATCACTATATGATTGCCCAGTGAAAATATTGTGGTTTGCCACTTGGCCTCTTTTTTCTGTCACATCTCACATTCTTATAAACGCTATGTTCTTCTAGACACTCCAGTCTACTAATTTTCAAGTCATTTTCATGATTATGTGAACAAGTCATTTGACCATGTATGCTGGCTTTCTTTCTTTACTAAATTGTTCCAACTAAATTGATCAGCTTAATTTTTGTAATAATTTGTATCTAATGAATGTGGAATGGTCATTAACAAGGGCTTTATCTTCTAGGAAAAGCTAAAAGCCGAAAGCTGGTCTGGAGTAACTTCCCACAGCTTCGGTGGGTTAGGATTCCGAGTTTGCTACTAGAGTTAAAGAAAAATTACCCTCCTTCAACCAAGTATAAAATTCCAAACCTCACTTCTCTTACTCCCATTCCTGACCCACACCCCTCAGAAATAAAAAACCAGCTTGCCAAACACTAAACCTTGTCAGCCTACCCGTTCAGCTATGCAGCTCTTCATTCATGCAACTCGGCCTTCAAACATGCAGCTCTTTAGCTATGCTGCCCATCTGAAAACTATTTCTCAGAAAAGCTACAGCTATACCAAACAGGACTCTAGTTTCTGCAAAGTATTTTGAAGTCTAGTTCTCCGCTTCTTACTATTCTGTATCACGATGCATTAAGGCAAGTTAGTCTATTCATATCTACATTCTTGATGTCCATATGGATCATATTATACTCAGTCTGTCTTGTCTTATTACGTCCATCAGGAGATACTATGGCTTTGATGTCTCGTTATAAAAACATAATAAAAATTTCTAGAGGCTCAAGCAACACCATATTCAGTGCTGATGATGCTAAAAATAGTGTGTTAAACGCCTCTTTTTTATTCCCATATGTGCACAATCTTTTCTCAACTGAATCTTAACTTCCCAATGCTAATGTTATAAATCCGGCAACTGGTCAAATTCCAGGTGGTTATCATCCGGGAACTGGATCTGTATTAAAACAAATTCGGCTGCAGCTTCCGCCTGGGAAAAATCCCATTATCACCAAGAACTGGAACTGGCTGAGTGGTGGGGTTTTTTTTCCATTGGTTTTTCAACTGATCACTTGGGAAATCCATTCTCTAAAAATATAAACCCCTGGTTGTTATTTTTTGTAATTGTTTGACAAGGACACTAGTCACGGCAAAATCGAAAGCAACCAATCAAGAAGTCAACACCAAGCAAATTAAATAAAGAAACCTAAAGATAAATCAGCACACAGATATAAATATGGAACAAATTTATGTCCATGCAGTTTTGATCCTTTGAGAGAGCAATAGCTATAGTGAATTGGTGACTAATACTACAAGACAGGGGGTTTAATTTTGATAATATTCTTCAGTTTTGGGTTCAGATATCACACATTGACACTGCTGGAATTGTTGAAGCTGAGCCTTAAATGGTAAAATTGAGTTTTTTTTATTTTAATACCTAAGTGGTTACCACCATGCATATAAGAAAGTAGAATCGTGGAAGAGATTTTATTTTGTCAAAGTTTTGCTGTTTGAATGTGACACGAAATATCAACTGTGCCATAATGTGCCTGCATCAGGTTTTGTAATGTATAGCTCCAGACATCTTTACTATCTTAGATAGAAGAGTTTGGCTATATTGTCTCCAGCTACCGAAGAACATAATAGCATACTATTGATTCCAGTCATAGTGTTTGTCAAACCGTTACTTGTCACTACTTAATTCTGGGGAGAGCAAATAGTAACATCATTGTGGTTCTTGGTGTATGTGTATGGAGAAATTTTGGAACCATTAGAAACAGACTCAGAAATGGCTGCAGTCATAGCAACACACAGCACATATTTTAATTATTAGATGCTTATGAAATGATCTACTCCCATTCTTTGCCAGCTTCAAGTGTTTCGCTACTACATATAGTAATTGTTTTCTTGATATAACTTCATATGTTTGTTTCCACTTAATCTGGAGTCTTCTGCAAAATATTATAGTTTATAAACCATTGTTTCTTCTTCTTTTGCTTCAGATAAACACCATGACCAGCTTTCGAGCAAACGAAGATTTCCTCCAAAATGACATAAGGGTAAAGTCAGACCTTGATGCCCTGGGTGCACTCGGCGATATCGGGTGGTACTGCATCCGTGCAATCTTGTGGGCTGTTGGCTATGAGCTGCCCAAGAATGTGATCGCACTGCGTGACCCTGTCAAGAACCAAACCGGCGTGCTCCTTGCCTGCGGTGCAACACTCTACTGGGCCGACGGCAAGATCGCCACCTTCCACTGTTCTTTCCTCACCAACCTCACCCTGGACATGACCGTCATTGGTACAAACGGTACACTTCATGTCACCGACTTCGTCATCCCGTATGAAGAGAAGTCTGCCCCGTTCAGCGTGGCCTCCAGGTCAGGCTTTGCCAAGCTCGAGAGCGGATGGGATCCGCTGCCGAGAGAGCATGTCGTCGCGACAGAGTTGCCACAGGAGGCTCACATGGTCCAGGAGTTCTCTAGGCTGG
Organism: Otatea glauca; assembly: GCA_036346275.1. Lineage (NCBI taxonomy): Eukaryota > Viridiplantae > Streptophyta > Magnoliopsida > Poales > Poaceae > Otatea > Otatea glauca. The sequence goes on along the minus strand of CM070729.1, from coordinate 13,357,684 downwards.
TGCAGAGCATCCGGGACGCCGGCCACAGGCCTGAGGGGAAATGGCCGGCCATCACCCGGAAGACACAGGTTGTAATGGATGCAGTGAAAACTTCCATTGACAACGGATTTGAGCCAGTTGATGTTGCCAGCTAAATACAACAGATAACTGTTCATTTCGATGACATGTCTACAGTCCATGTCTTGTACTTCGTGTATTTGCTCAAACCATACTTCTGAATCCTACACAGAACTGCTTATTGAAATAATTTGAAGGATTCTGGTCATATTCGGGACAATATTACAGCGTATCAAGACAGATGTTCTTACCAATAAATGGCATAATGTTGAGATAGGATGACTCCTATCCTAATCTACTAGGACTTGGAGATATTCTTACTGATAAATGGTATTGGTCTAGAATTCCTAATTCACTTTGAGGAGAATTATATAAAGCTATGAGATGTGGCCATAGAGAACTCAAGATAACCAAGTTAACATACGAGCGGATTAGACACTAGTTTATTCTTTAGTACTAGATTCTTATATAAGGCTGAGGGTCTAAAAGGTTTGAAAGGGTTGAGAGAGAGACAATATCTTGTACTATTGATGTTGTACTTAAGGAATTTGCAGCTAGCTTCACCAAATCTTTCTGTCTCATCGTGATTGTTTTGGTGTTTTTATTTTGGTTCTCTCTATGGGATTTATCTGCTTTGTTCTTCATCTCATGAATGCTCATGCTGTATTTGACAACTTTGATCCGATTCGAGGGCTGCTAAGTATAGTGAGGGGTATACCAATTTATTTTGATTTTTGAGAAGGTCGGCAAAGCATCAGGAAGTACAAGATAAAGATTGATGTTGACAATGTGAAATCAAGCAGAGAAATTTAACGACAGAAAAATTTTCAGGTGTGGCTATGTGTGGTGGAGGATATCCTTGTCTAGCAAGTGCTTGATAGATGTTCTTGAAGGGGACAGACCAGAAAAGACATCTGTTGAAGAATAGAAGGTGATTGAGTGGAAGACTATCAGTACAATCCGTGTATGTCTTTCCGATCAGGTAAAGTACTCAGTGATCAAAGAAAATTCACTTAAGAAATTATGGAGTGGCTTAGAAGAGTTGTATATGAAGAGGTTGCTGACAAACCAAGGGGTGCTAAAGCGGCAATTGTACATGTTATACATGGAGGAAGGCATACAGTTTGTTAAGCATCTCAATGTTTTCAACAAGCTTATCACGCAACTGATTAGTGTGGATGATTAGAAATTTTAGGAGATAAGGTTGTCATATTGGCTTCATCTCTACCACCATCATGAAAGCAATTGGTGATGAATATTCTTATTGGGAAAATCACTCTCAAGTTCAATAATGCAATTACATATCTGTTGGGAGTAGAGTACGTGAAAAAGTTATCGGGATTTTCATCCTCTGGTGATTAAGCATTGGCTGTCATATGTATTGCAGGCAAAAGCAAAAATCACAGGAAGAACAAGGGCAAGAACAAGGACACATGTGTATGCTATATATCTGACGAGAAAGGTCGTACGCTAAAAGATTGTCCAAGTTTGAAGCAAATAAGGGTTGCATTCCCAGTGACGGTAGTGAAAGATAATTTAGAAATACTTATTGTCAATCAACTAGGAAGTTCTCATGAATCGATATTAGATTCATGTTGTTTCTTTCATGTAAATTTGGCGAGGAATATGTTCAATGAAGGACCTCCATGCCTAGTTGTTGATGCAATCTATGCATGTTCAGATATAACCGTAAGTGCATAGGTTGATTGTAACCTTTCATCTGGAGTATTCCAAGGTTATCATATCCACATAGAATGGACTAACTTCGCGTTAGGGTTCAACAATCTAAAAATCATCTAACTACCTAAGGTAAACGGATACGAGTGATGAATGTGATCCAATTTTAGTAAAAAGATAGTTAGGCACAGAGCAATTAGTCTAAAAGCTAGAAAGATCAAACAGTATTATGCCAAGAGACCTAGGAACAAAGGTTGCAATGCTAAATTGATAGAAGAACAAGATGCTAGATCAATCACTAAGGTGGCTCTCACTATACAGGCTAACATCGTCTTTTTCACTGGTTCACCTATCACATGATAAGACTAATCTAAGCACGGCAAAACTTGATATAGTTCCACTCACTAGATCTAAACACCATGTCTAAACCTAGGTTAAGCAATCGATAATTAAGTCGACCTATTTACTGACTGAGAAACATGCATAATACCAAGAAGACACACAATAGGATAATCGTAGATGCAAAATATAATAACCATCATAGCAAAGCATAAAAACAGAGGAACTACAGAGGAATGCTTACAACTGAGATCGGGAGCCTCCTGGCGTAGACTCTCAGGATCCTAGCTCTAATTATAACCGCCTCTAAGTAGAGACTAATTGGAGCCTACTCTAATTATAGAAGCTAATTAGATGCAAGACAACACTTTTGAATGTATATCTTGAATATGGAATATTAGTAGCATAATACGAAGCATTAGCACTGCAAAAGAACAGGAAATGTCACTATGGAACAGTGCGAAATACGTATAAAGTAGTGCCAACACTGGTACATCAAATTGTACTTCACTTGGCAGATTACAAGGAATATGCAATTATCCTCTCTAGTCACAAATACATGTTATTTTGGACATCGACATGGTCTTCAAAATGCAACTTTGACCATAAATTTGTATTGTAATATATTTGTAAAACTCAATAAACTATAATATTTTTAAAGTAACTTTTGAGACAAATCTACACATATAATTTTCATGTATCTAATATAAATATTTAGGAAGATATCCATAGCCAAAGTTTCGAAAGTTTGATTGCACATTTCCCAAAATGACATGTATTGGTGAGGGAGTACTAAGGTGTGAACAATTACATTAGAGGTGTATGATAGAGCACATAGCACATTGATAGGAGTTCGGTATGTTCCTAGCTTAAAAAAAAATCTAATATCTGTGAGGTCGCTTGAACTTTAAGGTTGTAGGTATCACTTCGAGGTGGAGTCATACGAGTCATATGCAAAGGTCATGTGATCATGAAAAGTATAGCATTAGGGGATACTGATTGATGGGTAATCACAAGGGAGGAGTAATCGATGAGAGGTCTAAAATATTTCATACTATTGATTTATTTTTTCTTCTAAAATGGATTTACAAGGACCGATACATGAGATTCTTGTGCTATTTTTGGGATCCCTTCTTCTCTTAGTAAAAATCCTGATTAGGATAAGAAAATCGTGTCATCAGTAGTAGGTACTTAGATATCATTTGGAGTTATGTATGGAACTGCAAATACAGTTGCAAAATCTAGAAAGCGCAAAGACAAAAGTTTGAGTTGTTGAAAAAGGAAATGTGTAAATTCGCTAGATAGACACATCTCCTAGTCCTCTCTTTCATGCACAGGGAGAGAAGTATCAAAATATAAAATTAAATATCTCAATTGTAATTTGTTTACTAAATTAAAATTTTAATATTTGAAATTTGCAAAGGAAATCTTATACACTATATTGTGCTGTGCCACACTATATCCAGAAAGAGTCCATTTCACAATCTTCAACTATAGCCATGTAGACTTAGGCAACGAGCCATGCCTTTTTGGGCCCTCAGCACAGCTAACTAGCATGACCCAAAGTATGGCACAACACGGATGGCTTTGGGCTAGGCTAGCATGACACGAGTGATGGGCAGTGCCGAGCCTGGAAACTCAACATGATGAGCGGCATATTACGACACAACCGAGTGGGCCGTGCTTGGGCCGGTTCAGCACAAAAGAGGCTCTTTCGTAAAAACATCCTATTTATAGCCTAAACTATCATCAACTACCATAACATTATCAAATACTACATTTCCTCTTCACCTCCTCCCATGACCCATCCGACGCAATCATCATCTCCCTATGCCTCTGTCGTCTCCTCTCTCTCTCTCCTCTTACCCTCCTCCACCCTTGATTCCTCTTCACTGACCTGGAATGCATGAACGATCTAGACATTGAGAAGTAGTTAGTATGTATGCATATTGCTATTGTACTCTGTTCCTTACGAGGGGAACCTCTCTGGAGCATAAGGTTTTTAATGAGACAGCAACTTTGTATCTATATCCAATGAATAAATAAAATTTAGTTCTTTTTTCTCAAATAATTATGTGTACTAGATCATTGCTGATAGCCGACGCTCGCTCCTCATCCTTGGTGCCATCCACGACGATGTCTAAAACTCCACACATCCAAGAGGACAAGGCTTTGGCCAACCTGGCACGGCAGCGGCACAGTGTGCCTGGGCCTCGCCAGAGGAGAGTCTGGCCAGCACGGTACAACATGGCGAGATGACCGTGCTAAGTAGGTACATCACACCATGGCCCAAAGCCCGTTGGGCTCTTGCCGTGCTGGCATGGCACAGCCCAAATCCCACCTCTACAGCTGTGGTTGGAATTTCAATCCGCAACTCTGGAACTTTTCACTCTTGAAACAAATGCAAAACACCCTCTTGGCTTGAAACCACGGTAGTTTTAGATGAAATAGCAGTGGTTTTCGCTGACGTGGACTCCTACGTCATCCCAATCAGCAAAGCATATACTCTAATGTGGACTGGATGAGTAAGCAAGCAAAAAATAAAAGACGTGACCACCTCTGACATCTGTTCCTTCTCTCTGACCAACTATTCTCCTCAAATGCCGTCGCCACCTCCTTCCCAAAGCTACACCACCGAGACCATCTCTGCCGCGTAGCAAAGCTGCTTACCACCACCGCTTGAAGCCGTGGTCGGGTCCTCGACAGAGAAGCTGCAGCCACCCGCCCACGACACGCATCCCGCTAGCTGCTCGTCGCGACGTCGCCCATGACTTGCTGGACGGAAAGCCCAGCTGCGCTTCAACCTCATTCACTTCCTCTCACCACCGCAAGCGTGGATGAGAAGAGGGCGCGTCGAGGCAGCGCACGGCTGGTCCAAGGCCATGGCGACCCCTCCGCTCGGTGCGGTGCTGCTAGTATATAAGTCGATTTGGTCATCGCAGCAGGAGCGCCCGTGCTCGGGCCAGCTGTGAGAACCAAACAAACAAAAGCACAACAGAGATGTGAAGTTGTGAACCCACTTGTCTTCGCCCCAGCAAGGAACGGTGATCGAGGCATGGCAGGGGAGCTCATAGTTCGCCTTCTTCATATCTTGCCCTCATCTTAATCCATCATAGACACTAAGACGCGGACACTTAATTCACGGCATCTGCCACATGCAGAAGCTAATGAGCAAGGGGGTGTGGAGCGGCTGTGAGGAGTTGTGCTAGGCGTCATCAGCGGGGTCCATGGGGACAGGGGCTAGTCAGTCGCCGGTAAGGATGGGGGCGGACCAGGCAGCAGTGACCATCGCGAGGCGACCTGATTACAGGAGGAGCGGAGTGGTGCAGGACGCATTATCGTTTGAGGGGAGAGAGAGAGCAGCAGGATGTGTGGGTGATGTGGTGGACACATTTCTGAGTTGGTGATTGTGGTGAACTAGCGGAAATCGTTAAGTGATATATGAGATGTCCGATCTATTATGTATTACATACGGTAACTTATAAATCAATTTTAAAATATAGAATTATAAAAGCTTCGTTTGGTACAAACTGAAAACAAGTCTTGAACTTGCGCAATCAACTATCTCCATTTTCTCTCTTGTGTAGCAACTCTTTCTTTCATTGATCTCACAGCAATCACACAAATCATGGTGCCTAATGATTTTTTTATTTCATATAACTAAACTCATAATTTCTAATCTCTGCTCTTACAGGGTACACTACTTGGTCTTATATTGGTGCTCATACACGGACAAAAACATCAAAATCAACTCAAACTTTACCTCTAAATATGTATATAATCTGGACTCTAAGAGATAAAAAAATATTATAACTTAAAACCTACCCTCGGCCAACCAACATATTGGAACTTATTGGCTAGATTAAAGATAGAAGGAAGTAAAATTGAAACCTCTCGTAATATAAAGATAATCTTCCAAGCTTTCAGAAAAGTCAAAGAATATCACAATTTGAGCTCGGACGTGAGAATTATAGATGTTTCAATTTAGTATGTGCTGCCAATACAAATTTATTGATTTATTTATTTCTAAACTCAGTTGGACTTTTTCCTTCCTTCTCTCACACAATTTAGGCTCTTTTTTTCTCTTACCAAATCACGTGCAAGCCCACGTACCTTCCATCAATGTTGCCAATGCGCCCTTGGCCTATGTAGCCATGCCGTTGATTGGCCCATATGGCTATAATGCTTTGGCCTATGTGGCCGTACCTTTGGTTGGTCATACAACCATAACTAACACATGTGTTGTCTTCATATGATATATGTATTATCGGCACAATATACTTATCATATTTTAGGATTCCAACCATCCTCCATTGGCCTTCCTCCCTCAGCTTCCCCTCGACCACATGCTTGATTTGTTCTTTCTTGCTCAAAACAACACCATTTGTTCTTTGATCTTGATTTGCATAAAAGGAAAATAATACAAAGTGGTGTTGACAATTGGGACCGTATCATATTGGTTCCATGGAATTCATCCCTTTTCTAGCTCATGACAAATTTGTTTTGCAAATCTGGTCCCCTTCGGAACACAATTGCAATAATATCCCCATCTCTAACCACGAAAGCGCCAGCAGGTAACACATGTCACCTGCCGCGCTCCCTTACCGCGGCAAGAGGTACTGCTCTAGAGAAGCTCGGAACCAAGGTGCCACTCCTTGCAACAAATTGTCTCACTAATCATTCACTTTAATCAATTAATTATTTCGAGAATCTAGTCCTACCGCAGTGCCACTCCTTGGCAAGTCCTATTGAGGTCTCACAGCTCGATAGGTCTCCTTCTAAGCTCCTGTAGCGTGGCACCTCGTTCCGTAGTACGGGAGCACGACAGATGGACATGTATCGCTTGTCGGTGCTTCTACGATAGTGAAAGGGGGTATTTGTGCAATTGCGTTTAGAAGGAGACCCAACTTACAAAAAAAAAATTCATGAGACCAGAAAAAGTGATAAATTCAGTTCGCCGTGGGCGCTAACCGTCTGGAAAACCACACTAGAACGGGTAAGGGGTCACGTGACCTAGTTTTGATACCTTGGAGTTGTGTTTTAAAATAGATTTATACAGGACCTCGTTCCCTGTTCAACGTAGGGATCGTGGAAATCACGGTAACGCTAAGATATACTGTGAGCACAAATGTGATGCCATGCTATGGGTAATGCAAGAGAAAGAGAAAGAGTTTTAGTTTGACCCGTTAAAAGCTGACATATACACGATTTGCTATTTTTCAGGGAACATAGATGAGTTGCTGATCGCATAACTAGAGCACTTGGGCCTGACATATACACGATTTGCTATTTTTCAGGGAACATAGATGAGTTGCTGATCGCATAATTAGAATTTTTTTGTTTAATATTTTTTTTATTCTTTTTTACAAAACTATGCGTCCGAAAAAAAATTTTACGGAAATGCCCCCCGTCGCCCGTGTATGGGGCGATCGCCCCATACATGGGCGATAGCTCGGCCTCCGTGCAATCAGAACGGCAGCTCTGCATTAACGGCGCGTGTGGGCCCCTATCGCCTCAGAGGCGTCGCTTCTGAGGCGACAGGCCATTATACCACCCCGCTCGGTCGTGTGGAGAAAAGAAGGGGAGCCGAGCGCAATGGGGAGAAAAAGAGAGGAGAAGAGAGGAGAAGAGGAAGAGAAGAAGAAGAGAAGGAGAAGAGAAGGAGCCGAGAAATTTAGGTAAATTTTGAATTTTATTGTAGAGTTAGTTTAGTAATTTTTGTAGAGGTAAATGTAGGAATTTTTGTTAGGTTATGCAAGATTTAAAATTTAATGTATCATTTAATATTTAGGAATTTGTTGTAGTATTTAGAAATTTTAGGATTATGTATTGTTTAGAAATTTAATATAGCAGTTAATATTCGAAATTTAATGTAGTATGTAGTATTTACAAATTTAATTTAGTATTGTCAAGATGTGCAAATTTAATGTAGTATTCAAGTATGTAGAAATTTAATACAAGAGAAATATTAGATAATATTTGAATTTAATTTAGTAGGGTTGTGTATTAGTAATTTTGTTATGCAAATAATGTATTAGGCAATATATATACAAATGTAATGTGGTATGAATTTAATTTAGTGGGTCGTGTATTACTAATTTTATTATGTAAGTAATGTATTAGGCAATATATACAAATGTAATGTAGTAGAAATTTAATATTAGGCCGTATAGTAGGCTAGTCGAATCACTTATTCATAGTCGTATTTTGCAGTACGATCAATGTACGTTTTGTAGATTGTATTTTAGAGTAATATTTTTCCGTCGGACGTTGCAGTATGTCGGAGAAATTGTATTTTCAAATATTTTATGGAGATGGGGAGATAGCACAGGGGGCGGATGGGGTGGATCTATCATCATTTTCAAGAGTCGTGCAGGGCATATGCGAGGCCGAGCGATAGGACATACAGGGTTTGTTGGAGTGGATGTCTCGGATGTTCATTTGGATGCCCGAGTGTTCGGCTTGGTCGAGCAAAGAGTGAGCCGAGCGCAAGACCGCTTTTACGGAGAGTTGATTCCTATTAACTCGGCGTCAACATGGAGGAGTTATGTTGGTTTTGCTAGAGCGGGGTTGGCGCTCATGTTGTTGGTACAGTGCTACCGTAGCTCCATCGGTGTCGCAAGTTCGTGATGTCGGGGTGGACATTATGGCGGAGGGGACATCAAATGTAGAAGGATGCGAAGAGGAAGGCGGCGAGGAGCCCGAGGCGAGGAGCACAAGACCGGTGACGAAGGGACCGGGGCGAGGAGACAGCGGTGGAGACGCGAGGGGTGGCCGACGAGGGGGAGGAGGTGGAGGACATTGTTGACCTGATGAAAGAGGAGGACCGTGCGGATGAGGAAGTCCCTGATGGTGAGCACTCTGACGAGGAGGACAACGCCCCTGAGGTGCCTATCCCTGGTGCGTGGACCAATTACAATTTCGAAGACCTAACAATGAATGAAGGGAACATTGATGCATGGGAGTATCGTGAGAACGAGGTGACGCAGGGGGCCATATATAAAGACAAGGAGGCTGTGATGGATGCGGTGAAGTACTGGGCAATGTCTCTCCGACGGCAATTCAGGGTTGTGAAGTTGTCGGGACCCGAACCCGCAAATCCGGACCCTCTGTGTATTCTGTGCCAGTCCAGGATCACGCTAGCACACACAGTCATACAGGGTTGCACATCACAGACATTCACGAAGATATAAGAATAAATAGTGCAAACATGTATATAAACCGAGTTTATGCGACCTTATGGTCTCCTTACGGATAGGTCACCACACAGGCTTACATTATTCAAAGTAAAGAAATAGCAATGAACATAAAAAAAGGTCGTGAAGCCTTCATCTTGCCACGAGCAACCGATCGGGCTTGCCCCTAGTTCATCGTGTCCTCGATGTACTCCTCCTCCCAAACTGGTGTAGTCTCCTCCACTGATGTTGGGGTTGAAAGCAATGTGGGGTGAGTACACAAGGCACTCAACAAGTAATGCACAGAATGCAGCACTATTACTATATGCAGATCTTGTTCCAAAGGATTGGCTTAAATGGTTCTTTTGCATCAAGCAGCATTTTTAACCAATATCTTAGTTAGATTAAAGCAGTAGAACAGTTATACGTAATAATAATTTCAAATGGTTTTTCCATGAGGTTTCCCGGCACACAGCCTTAACAGTTCATTTTTAACACTTGGCACACAGCCACCCCTTCCATGTTTTGTTTATGAAAATCTACCCCTTGACTGTAATCCCCGAGCAATGCTCAATTCCGTGAGCACGGCTATTCGAATAGTTTTGACACTCTGCAGAGGTTGTACACTTTACCCACAAGATACAGCCGCTCACCACACAGGTGATTGTCCGCAACAAAGCTTTTCAGGAACCTCTACCTTAACCAAAGAACCTCTCCGGTATTGCCTTCACTATCACTTCCCTCACACAGAGCCGAAGTATAGGACCGGCCAATCACCGTTGGATGGGCACCAAGCCGTAGCACAGTCGCTCCCCATACAGATACACCCCGTGTCTTGTCACCCCGAGGTATCAGAGGAAAGATATGAGAACCATAGTCAACTAGGTCTGTCCCATATCAGACATGTGGTTGTACGGGTGACTCAGATCAAAGGCTTGCAAGGTGAAGTCCTTAACTGACCAAGGCAAAGCTTCCAACACTCAACAGTGGCACACAGCCCAATGTGGCACACAGACTCACATCACTCATCAACCCATCGCCACACAGCCCACTGTGCACACGACCTCTTGCCACTTGCCCTCTAAAACATTTCCCACCCCATTAATTATTGTGCAACACATGCCAAGAATAACTCAACATCAATATGGAACCACACAGGTCACCATACTTCCATATCATCATGTGGCATCATCACACCACTTTCAAAATACATTCAATATTCCATTAGTCAATTTTGTAGCATTTCTCTGAAAGATCATTCATGACTCGCTGCAAGGCTAAGCATCTACTCACGGTCTAGCCTCCCGTGTTGGCACAATATTAACATGCAACTAATATAATCAAACTTAGGGTGACAATGATTTAGGGCATACAAGTAATAATTCAAGGTGGCATAACAAAATGGGTTGATTAACTACATTATCCCAAATTAATTTAAATTCATTTTAAATAATTAGCATGCATAGTTTCAAAGCATAAATTACATTTTAAAATCTGGGATCAAAATGATCAAAGCATCACTTGCCTTCAAAGAGTTGCTGGTCGTGTTCCGAAGCTTGGTCTTGAGCGACGAATTCTTCCTCGAAACTTTCCGACAAATTTGCGTCTACGCGTACAAACAAAAAGATACAATAAATAGCTAATACAGAAGACTAGATGACCTCAAAATTCAAATAAAATTCACCATTAAATAGCTCATAATTTTATGAATTTTTAGAAATTTAAATCACCCAAATCCGAGTTAAAATGCAAAGGTTATAGTCATTTGAAGTTTGAATAAAATCTGAAAATACAGAAATTAAGAAAATACGATTTTTCTGAATTATTTTTATACTGGAAATTCGCATAAATGACGTCGACATCGCGTCATGATGACGTCAAGACAGAAATGAATTTGGTCGAAATATTTTTATATATAAAATATTTATGACGCGTCATTCTTGCCGACGCCAAGACGACACGCGTGGCAACCTCTAGTGCCGCCACGCTGCTTTGTTCATGGGTCGGGTCCACGGTTCGGCTCGGTCCACCGTGGATCGGCAAAGACGTGCTCATGCACCGGTGGCGCAAGCCGTGGCGTCGCCGACGATCGCGCAGCCAATCCCGACGCGACACGCGGCAAGATCGAGCATCGCGCTCATCCAACGGTCGGATCTCACCCGCGCGATCGGCGACGCCGCCTCCACGCCTCCGCGTCGCACATCCAACGGCGCTCAAATCCAACGGCCAAGACCGCGCCGCCATCTGCGATGTCTCGGTTCATGCGACGACCGCGCGCGCAATCGCGACGATGACGCCCAAATCGACGGTGGATCGGTCTCGCCCGGTCAAAATGCCCACGTCAACACGTGATTTGGCGAGGGCGGTGCCATCTCCGCCGCGCGTTCAAATCTGAACGGCGCGGATCCTTAGGGCAAAACCGGACCCAATCTCTGCCGTTTAGATCTAATCTAACGGCCTACGGTACCGGCGGTTTCTCGCTCATGGCGCGACGTGGCTCAATCCTACGCATCCACTAACGATCCAACGGCTAAGACAAAAACATATCGCGAAACTAGATCTAATCCAAGCCGCATACATCAAGATCCAACGGCCACGATTCAATCTAAACATCTACAGAGATGGAGGCTACGCGACTCACGAGCCGAACGATGCAAATCGGACGGTCGGCGATTCGACGAGGTTGACGGCGCGAAGAAGCGAAGGTTGCCGAGGCGGGAAGATGACCTCGGCGGCGGCTGCGGGCTTCTCCGGCGAGAAGAAGTGGTCCACTCGATCGTCTTGCTTGGTGAACTTCGAACGGGTCGAGCACGGCGGAAAGCGGCGGACGGCGACGAGGAAGCAAAAACAACGGCGGCACAAAGACGCAATCACGGCGAGCTCGCTCGAGCGCTAGAGAGGGTCTCGGCGTGCGTCGCGAGGAGTCAAAAGACGCAGCGAAAGGAGCTCTGCGGACGCGCTACCGGTGCACTTAAAGGGCCTCGGCGCGCGCGCTTACAAAGCGGCGAACGAGCGGAAACGGTCGGCGACATTAGCTCCGGTGATCTCGCGAAGACGACCGATGTGGCGCAATCCGCGCGTCCGTCGGCGGCGACGATCCAAGGCTCACGCGTCGCGGCGACGTGGCACACTCACAGCGCTCGATCCGGATCGGACGGCTTGGCTGGCGGCGCTAGGGTTTCGGCGCGTTGGGCGACGACACGCGACAATGGGCTCGGCTCATTCATTATCGCTCATGTGATTTTAAAACATTTCACATTTAAAATAATTCTAGAAATTCAATGAAATCATTTGGAGCTTTTAAAATAGCGAAAAATTCGAAATTACTTTGAGATGTTTGGAACTCCATTAAAATATTTGCAATAAAACTTTGCAAAAACTTTTCCATTATTTAATTGTTTTCAAGAAAAGTTCTATTTGAATAAATCCAAATTAACTTAAATAAATTCCCAAAAATTCACAAAAAAAATCAAAAATACTTCAAAATTCAAATTAGAGCAAAAATTAGGGTGTTACAAACCTCCCATTAATGTAATCTCGTCCCAGAGATTGGTCGCCTGAGAAATAGGTTAGGAAACTCCTTCTTCAGGTCTTCTTCGCGTTCCCACGTGGCTTCACTTTCCGAATGGTTACTCTATTGAATTCTGCAGAAACGTGCTGACTTGTTCCTTGTCTCTCTGTCCATTACGTCCAGAATCTTCATCGGATGTTCTTTGTAAGTCAGATCTTCCTGCAGATCAATTGCCTCCAAAGGTGTTTGCTCCTCCGTGCTCAAGACACTTCTTGATTGTGATACATGAAATACATCATGCACTCCGCCAAAGACGTGGTAACTCAAGCGATAAGCAACTTCACCTCTGCGGCTCAAGATCTTGAATGGTCCGACGTATCAGGTGCGAGTTTCCCTTTGCATGGAACCTCGACGACTTTGAGAGGTGTGACTCTAAGGTACACAAAATCTTGGGTTCAAAGCTCGGTTCCTGCGACGGTTGTCGGATAACTCTTCTGCCTTGATTGTGCAATCTTCAATCTTTCCCTGATCAGGGCGATCTGTTCTTCCGCTTCCTGAAGAATGTCTGGTCCAAAGACGTGTCGTTCGCCTGTCTCATTCCAATTCAATGGTGTTCGACAGGACCGACCATACAAAGCTTCAAATGGAGACATCCAGTAAACTTGCTTGATAATCATTGTTGTAACTACACTCGGATAAGGCAAACACTTGTCCCATGAGTTGGAATATGCTAAGGCACATGCCCTCAACATATCCTCTAATATCTGGTTAACCCTCTCAGTTTGACCATCTGTCTGCGGATGGTAGGCTGTACTGAAGTTCAAACGAGTCCCCATTGCCTCATGTAGCTTACCCCAAAATCTGGAGGTAAATTGGGTACCTCTGTCCGATACTATCTTCTTCGGTACTCCGTGCAAGCAGACGATCCGTGCCATATAAAGTTCTGCTAGCCGGTCTCCGGAATAAGTGGTCTTCACCGGTATGAAATGTGCCACTTTGGTTAGGCGATCCACTATGACCCATATGGAATCATATCCACTTTGCGTTCTGGGTAATCCGGTTATGAAATCCATACCAATTTCTTCCCATTTCCATTCAGGTATCTTTAAGGGTTGTAATAGCCCTGCTGGTCTTTGGTGCATAGCTTTGACTCTTTGGCATATGTCACATAATGCAACATATTCGGCGACTTCTCGTTTCATGCTTGGCCACCAAAATCTTTCCTTTAAATCTTGATACATTTTCGCACTTCCTGGATGAATTGAGTATCTGGAGTCATGAGTCTCCTCTAGAATTAACTGCTTCAACTCCTTTTTGTTCGGTACACAAATGCGCCCTTTAAACCACATAGTACCTTGTTCATCCAGTTTGAAATCTTTTGCTTTGCCTTCATCCATTTTGCCCTTAATTCTTTTGATCTTATCATCATCTTTCTGCCCTTCCTTGATCTGATCTTCCAGGGTAGGCCTTACTTCCAAAGTTGCTAGGAATCCTTCTGGTACCATTTCCAGTTCTAATTTATGGAAATCCTTACACAATTCCGCCTGACTTGTTTCCATCAGCATATTAACACTGTGGTTCTTTCTGCTCAAGGCGTCTGCCACTACGTTGGCTTTACCAGGATGGTAGTGAATTCCTATATTATAATCCTTGATTAACTCTAACCATCTTCTTTGCCTCATATTTAGGTCAGCTTGCGTGAAGATATACTTAAGACTTTTATGATCTGTATACACTTCACATCTATTTCCGATGAGATGATGACGCCATATCTTTAGTGCATGCACTACGGCAGCTAATTCCAAATCATGAGTCGGATAGTTCTCCTCATGTGGTCTCAATTGCCTCGATGCATAGGCAATTACCTTCCTATTTTGCATCAACACGCATCCCAATCCCTGACGCGATGCATCACAAAAGATGTCAAAGTCTTGATGAACGTCAGGTAAAACTAGTACAGTGCGATGTTAATCTTCTCTTCAACTCACAAAACTCTTCCCACACTCAGTGTCCATAGGAATTTCCTTTCCTTTTTCAACAATTGCGTAAGAGGTCTCGCAATCGTAGAGAATCCTTCGATGAATCGACGGTAATACCCGCCATTCCAAGGAAACTACGGTTTGGGTTACCGACTTGGGTTGCTCCCAATGCGAGAACCGTCTCCACTTTCTTTGGATCTACCGCAACTCCCGCTGCAGTCATTATGTGACCAAGAAATTCAACCTTATTCTTCCGTAAATCACATTTGCTAAATTTTGCAAACAATCGTTGCTCTCTCAACTTTTCAAGGACTAGCCTCAAATGCTCGCGTGCTCTTCTCTCGTCTTGGAATAGATAAGGATATCATCTATGAATACGACGGCGAACTTGTCCAAGTATTCCATAAAACCTTATTCATTAAGTTCATAAAATATGCCGGTGCATTTGTCAAACCAAAGGACATCACTCAAACTCGTAGTGTCCATATCTTGACGAAAATGCGTCTTCGAATATCCTCGATCGGATCTTCAATTGATGGTATCTCGATCGGAGATCAATTTTGGAGAAGACTCGCTCCTCTTAATCGTCAAACAAATCATCGATTACGGTAGAGGATACTTATTCTTTATCGTCACATCATTGAGTGCACGATAGTCTATACACATCCTAAAACTCCGTCCTTCTTCTTGTGAATAAGACAGTGCTCCCCATGGCGATGAACTAGGTCTTATAAATCCCTTTTCAGCAGCTCTTCAATTTGTTTCTTCATTTCCACCAATTCCTCTGTGGACATCCTGTAAGGTCTCTTAGCTATGGGAGCTGTCCTCGAACCACTCTATCACGAACTCGATATCTCTATCCGGCGGCATTCGGGTAAATCTTCCGGAAAACGTCCGGATATTCATTGACTATGGGCACTTCCTCTAAGTGGCGATCTTCATCTTTGTTGACCATCAATTGTCCATCCCGCACCGATTTTGCTTCAAACTCAATCTTCTTTCCATCCGGCTCTCGACCGATATGACTCTTTTCCGCATCCAAAGATCGCTTTGTGTTTGGTTAACTAATCCATTCCCGTGATAACATCCAAGGTTTGGGTATTAAGGACGATTAAGTTCGCTAGAACTCAACCCCATTAATTATTAGCTTTACCCCGAACATCCTACTTTAGATCGGAGTTCGATCCGAGATTGGACTATGAGCACACATTTAAGATTCACTATTTCCATATCATTTTGAACAGCAAAATCTCGGAAATAAAAGAATGCTAAGCTCGGAATCAAATAAAGCGATGGTGATGCGAGTTTACTAGAACTTACCCGATACAACATCCGTGGCGTTACGCACTTCATCCGTCGTAATGTGGTTGACTCGTCCTCGTGCGCCTCCTTGGGATGGAGTTCTTCTTTGCTGATGCCCCGCGTTCACGATTGGCGCGGGAGTTCTTGCCGTGTGTTCCCGTGTTAAAGCGGACGGGTGACACCTCCTTCTTGGGGCAATTATTGGCAAAATGCCCATTTCATTGCAATGATAGCAACGTCTTCCCACCGCACGAGAGGTTCCTCCATCTGCGCTACGATTCTGCCGAGTCGAACATTCGACCCATCGGGCGATTTGCGGCGGTGGTACCCTATCATTCCTCTGGGCTGGTACCGGATGAACTGTTGAGGTGCCGTCCTCTGCCTCTGCTGGCCCTGACGACCTCCTTGTTGTGCCATTCTGCGCTTCCTGTTGTCATCCAGCTCTCGGCGCTTGTCCTCTAATATAAGAGCTTTGTTAACTAGCTCTTGGAAGTCAGGGAATGTGTGGGTGATCAGTCCAACCTGCAACCCTGCATTCAATCCCTTCATGAAGCGGGATTGTCTGGCCTTATCTGTAGCCACGTCCTCCGGTGCGTAGCGTGCGAGTTGGGTGAACTTGTTCAGGTAATCGGCCACTGACTGGCCACCCTGCTTCAGGCTTCGGAATTCCTCCTTTTTGAGATCCATGATACCCTCGGGTACATGGTATGCTTGGCGAAAGTCGAGGTGAATTCCTCCCACGTGATACTCTGTGGGTCCTCATGAGCTGCGCAAGTTTTCCCACCATTCTCGCGGCGGTTCCTTGAGTTGATGAGAGGCATAGAGTACCCTCTCATGTCCTACACACGGGTAATGTGCGCCTTCCTTTCAATTGTCCTTAGCCAATCGTCCGCCTCCGATGGATTGGCGTTGCCTGAGAAGGTAGGTGGACGGGTTCTCATAAACTCCGACAACCTTGAGTAGGGGTGTGGTCCATGGTTACCCCCAGGTTGAACATTCGCAGCAGCTTGGTTGGATATCTGCTGCATGGTTTGAACCATTGTGCTCATAAGTTGAGTCTGGGCAGTCAAGAAGGCTCCTGTGTTTTGCATATCGACTGCGCGGTTGAGGAATCGGCTCTTCATTACAGTTATCCGTCAGTTAGCTCCACTTCCGCTGGCTCCAACATTTCCACGTGTCCTCACCATCTGTTGCAAGCTTCCAAGGTTAAGAAAAGAAGAAAGCACAGACGAGTAAAATAACTTATGTGGGGAAACAGGTGTAACTTAAATTATTTAGCCACTTTATTGATATAATATAAAGCTGTATGGTTGCTCACAAGTGCCTAAGGGCAATGCAACGCATACGAGACACTCACAACCAAAACAAGTAAGCAAACATAGGAACCCATGACGACTCACACCTAATGGTGACTCTGAAGAAAAGACGCGACTCAACCTTCGAGTCTCGACACTATACTCTACTAGACTCAATCACTCATCGAGCCAACCCATTGCGGCTCCCGAGCATACACCGTGGGTGCTCGCATCGAGCGAATCGGTCTGGTGACCTCTGCGGTGGTGCAAAAGACCCCATCGACTCCCGGTCCCGTGGCCGCTGCTCGCGAGCTGGTGCCTCTGCTCTGCTCCTCCGGATCCGGATCGTGTAACTCGGGGCGCTCGGGCTCGGGTCCATCTGAGCCATCTCCAACTCCCGGATCTTACGCATGGAGTGAGCTAAGCCCTCCCGCACCGGATCCTTGCCTCCGTGACCTCGGCGCGGGTCCTCTGCAGCCTCTGGGATCGCTCGTCCAAGGCGTCCTCTGGCGATGACGTACCTCGCCAGTGGGTGATAGTGGCGTCCTCCTCCACGAGCTCCATCTGTCAAAATGGTTGTCCCGACGCGATGGTGACGAAGACGGTGCCCTCCAACTCTGCGGAGTAGGTGCGGGCAATCGCCGCATCGCTGTCGCTGCCTCTCTGGATTCCGGCCTCAAAAGAAGACCTCGACCGTAATGTAGATAGGACGGCTCGCCTCGTCCTTTCCCCGAGCATACATCGTGATCTTGACATCCCGGCGACGTCAAGTCCTGCCTGTACCACCAAGTCCCTCGTCATGTGGTGCATCAAAACCTCCGAGCAATCTGCATCATACGCCATAACTCACGGCGTATCCTCCGGTCGCGCTCTCCATAGGTATGGATCATCCTCATCCGCCAAAACAAACCTTGTTTAAATTAAATAGAGAATAATAAAAATTCAAAGATAGGTATGAATAAGGAGAAGAGATAAGTCGAGATTTCTTTGACATTCTTGCTCAAGTTGATTAGGTCTTTAGAAAATAGTTTTTACCCTCCTAGGCACAACCAAACTAGGGTCAAGGCCTACAGTCAGCCTGCTCTGATACCACCTCTGTCGGGACCCGAACCCGCAAATCCGGACCCTCTGTGTATTCTGTGCGATTCAGATCACGCTTAGCACACACAATCATACTGAGGTTGCACATCACGTACATTCACGAAGATATAAGAATAAATAGTGCAAACATGTATATAAACCGAGTTGTACGACCTTATGGTCTCCTTACAGATAGGTCAGCCACACATGGCTTACATTATTCAAAGTAAAGAAATAGCAGCGGAACATAAAAAAAAGGTCGTGGAAGCCTTCATCTTGCCACAGGCAACCGACTGGGCTTGCCCCCTAGTTCATCGTGTCCTCGATGTACTCCTCCTCCCAAGCGGTGTAGTCTCCTCCACCGATGTTGGGGTTGAAAGCAATGTGGGGTGAGTACACAAGGCACTCAACAAGTAATGCATGAATGCAAGCACTATTACTATATGCATCTTATTCCAAAGGATTGGCTTAAATGGTTCTTTTGCATCAAGCAACATTTTTAACCAATATCTTAGTTAGATTAAAGCATGAGAACAGCTTATACGTAATAATAATTTCAAATGGTTTTTCCATGAGGTTTCCGACACACACCTTAATAATTCATTTTAACACTTGGCACACACCACCCCTTCCATGTTTTGTTTATGAAAATCTACCCTTGATCAGAATCCCGAGCAATGCTCAATTCCGTGAGCACGGCTATTCAATAGTTTTGACACTCTGCAGAGGTTGTACACTTTACCCACAAGATCTGACCGCTCACCACACAGTGATTGTCCGCAACAAAGCTTTTCAGAACCTCTACCTTAACCAAAGAACCTCTCCTGTGTTGCCTTCACTATCACTTCCCTCACACAGAGCCAAGTATAGGACCGGCCAATCACCGTTGGATGGGCACCAAGCCGTAGCACACGTCGCTCCCCATACAGATACACCCCCGTGTCTTGTCACCCCGAGGTATGAGAGGAAAGATATCGTAACCCTAGTCAACTAGGTCATCCCATATCGGACATGTGGTTGTACGGTGACTCGGATCAAAGGCTTGCAAGGTGAAGTCCTTAATCGACCAAGGCAAGGCTTCCAACACTCAACAAGGGCACACACCCAATGTGGCACACAGACTCACATCACTCATCAACCCATGCCACACAGCCCACCAAGCACCAAACCTCTTGCCACTTGCCCCGCTAAAACATTTCCCACCCCATTGATTATTGTGCAACACATGCCAAGAATAACTCAACATCAATATGGAACCACACAGTCACCATACTTCCATATCATCATGTGGCATCATCACACCACTTTCAAAATACATTCAATATTCCATTAGTCAATTTTGTAGCATTTCTCTGAAAGATCATTCATGACTCACGCAAGGCTAAGCATCTACTCACTGCCTAGCCTCCCGTGTTGGCACAATATTAACATGCAACTAATATAATCAAACTTAGGGTGAGAATGATTTAGGGCATACAAGTAATAATTCAAGGTGGCATAACAAAATGGGTTGATTAACTACATTATCCCAAATTAATTTAAATTCATTTTTAAATAATTAGCATGCATAGTTTCAAAGCATAAATTACATTTTAAAATCTGGGATCAAAATGATCAAAGCATCACTTGCCTTCAAAGAGTTGCTGGTCGTGTTCCGAAGCTTGGTCTTGAGCGACGAATTTTTCCTCGAAACTTTCCGACAAATTTGCGTCTCACGCGTACAAACAAAAGATACAATAAATAGCTAATACAGAAGACTAGATGACCTCAAAAATTCAAATAAAATTCACCATTAAATAGCTCATAATTTTATGAATTTTTAGAAATTTAAATCACCCAAATCCGAGTTAAAATGCAAAGGTTATAGTCATTTGAAGTTTGAATAAAATCAAAATACGTAAATTAAGAAAATACGATTTTTCTGAATTATTTTTATACTGAAATTCGCATAAATGACGTCGACATCGCGTCATGATGACGTCAGACAGAAATGAATTTCGTCGAAATATTTTTATATATAAAATATTTATGACGTCATTGCGACGTCAAGACGACACGCAGCGACCTCTAGTGCCGCCACGCTGTTTCGGTTCATGGGTCGGGTCCACGGTTCACTACGGTCCACCGTGGATCGGCAAAGACTGTGCTCATGCACCGGGTGACGCAAGCCGTGGCGTCGCCGACGATGCGCGACCAATCCCGACGCGACACGCGGCAAGATCCGAATCGCCGCTCATCCAACGGCCGGATCTCACCCCGCGCGTCGGGCGACGCCGCACTCCACGCCCACGCTGCCGCACATCCAACGGCGCTCCAGATCCAACGGCCAAGACCGCGCCGCCATCGCGATGTCTCGGTTCATGCGACGACACGCGGCGCAATCGCGACGATGCGCTCAAATCGACGGTGGATCCGGTCTCCGCCCGATCAAAATGCCCACGCGTCAACACGTGATTTGGCGAGGGTACGGTGCCATCTCCGCCGCGCTCAAATCGAACGGCGCGGATCCTTAGGGCAAAACCAGATCCAATCTCTACCGCTTAGATCTAATCTAACGGCCTCGGTACCGGCGGTTTCATCGCTCATGGCGCGACGTGGCTCAATCCTACGCATCCACTAACGATCCAACGGCTAAGACAAAACATATCGCGAAACTAGATCTAATCCAAGCCGCATACATCAAGATCCAACGGCCACGATTCAATCTAAACATCTACAGAGATGGAGGCTACGCGGACTCACCGTAACCGAACGATGCAAATCGGACGGTCGGCGCGGTTCGACGAGGTTGACGGCGGCGAAGCGAAGGTTGCGGAGCTGGGAAGATGACTCTCGGCGGCGGCTGCGGGCTTCTCCGGCGAGAAGAAGTGGTCCACTCGATCGTCTTGCTTCGTGAACTCGAAACGGGTCGAGCACGGCGGAAAGCGACGGACGGCGACGAGAGGAAGCAAAAACAACGGCGGCACAAAGACGCCTTCGGCGAGCTTCGCTCAGCGCTAGAGAGGGTCTCGGCGTGCGTGCGAGGAGTCAAAAGACGCAGCGAAGGAGCTCACGGACGCGCTACTCGGTGCACTTAAAGGGGCCTCGACGTGCGCGCTACTGAGCGGCGAACGAGCGGAAGCGGTCGGCGCATTAGCTCCGTGATCTCGCCAAGACGACCGACGTGGCACAATCCCGCAGCGTCCGTCGGCGACGATCCAAGGCTCACGCGTCGCGACGACGTGGCACACTCACAGCGCTCGATCCGGATCGGACGGCTTGGTCAAGCGGCGCTAGGGTTTCGCGCGGTTGGGCGACGACACGCAAAGATAATGGGCTCGGCCCATTCATCGCTCATGTGATTTTAAAACATTTCACATTTAAAATAATTCTAGAAATTCAATGAAATCATTTGGAGCTTTTAAAATAGCAGAAAAATTCCAGAAATTACTTTGAGATGTTTGGAACTCCATTAAAATATTTGCAATAAAACTTTGTAAAAACTTTTCCATTATTTAATTGTTTTCAAGAAAAGTTCTATTTGAATAAATCCAAATTAACTTAAATAAATTCCCAAAAATTCACAAAAAAATCAAAAATACTTCAAAATTCAAATTAGAGCAAAAATTAGGGTGTTACAGAAGTCCAGCAAGAAGGACTACGACGTGAAGTGCGTAGTTGATTCGTGCCCATGGCGGAGTGCATGCATACCAGGGAAGTGGACGGACTCTCGGAAATGCTCCATAGTGATGGAGCATAATCATGAAATGGAAGAAGCGGAGCGGGGACACCGCAATCATCGTCCACTTGGGTGGCAAATGTGTTTATGGTCGATCGTGGACAATCCCTATCTGCACCT
This sequence comes from Otatea glauca, assembly GCA_036346275.1. Taxonomy (NCBI): domain Eukaryota; kingdom Viridiplantae; phylum Streptophyta; class Magnoliopsida; order Poales; family Poaceae; genus Otatea; species Otatea glauca. The sequence continues at coordinate 13,335,431 of CM070729.1, read as the reverse complement.
CGATCTATTATCACGGTAGTGGAGGAGAGGTTTTAGTACAAGATTAGCTACGCAAAGGCATGGAGAGCAAAAAGGACACTCTGGAAATACGGTTCGGGGCGTCACGAGGCTTCGTGCGAGAATATTCCCCACTTGCTCGGGCAATCGCACAAAGGAACCCCAGACATCCATCGACCTTGCGGAGTTCCTGCGGGTGGTGCGTGCACCGAAGTGGGTATTGCGGCGTGCATTCTTCGCCTGGGCGCATGCATAAATGCGTTAAACCTTGTCGCCGGTCCTTTGCATGGACGGCACATTCCTCACGGGAAGTACAAGGGCGATTCTAATCTGCGATCGCGGTGGATGCCAACAACGAGTTCTATCGGTTGCGTTGGCATTCGTGGAGAAAACACGGAGAGTCAGTGCTGGTTCCTTGAAAGAGTGAAGTCGGCGATTGTTCTTGATAGTTCGATGTTTGCGTCATCCATGACCGACATGCGGGGCTGCTAAGGGCGATCGTGGATATGCAACAAAGGTCCGCCGTCGTGGGAGCGAAAAGTGGCGGACACGAGGAGCGGGTGGTGCATGAGGCACATGGGTGCCAATTTTTTCCGTCGATTCAGAACAAGGAGCTTATGAACATGTTCAGCGCTGTGCAAACAGAACCAACGGAGGAAGTTCGACGCGCTTTGGAAGGCGTTGGGCGAACTAACGAAGAAGCAATCAATGGATCCCAAAGGTACCGCTAGTTCATCAAGGAACCCGATGGTGTACCATGAGCAAGGAGAGGACCCCACGCCCTTGTGTGCGGCTGCCGAGCAGACCTCCCAAACCTCCGGCGTGGCCGGTACCAAAGATAAAGAGTTTCACCGATTGGATACGACATGAGCCTTTGGAGAAATGGTCCTACGCACGACGAGGCGGCTCGCGTTATGGGATCATGACAACGAACACAAGGAGATTTACAATCGGATAATGAAAGGCACGGATGCCTTCCATCGGTGGGTATAGTTGAGGTGTCTTATTAGGGACACGAGATATTTCATTGAGCGATACAAGACCTCCACAAGATGTATGTCGGACAATCGATTGTCTTACTCAACTGTTGTGTCTACCTACATGTCCAAGAAAACAAGAAAGCGCGGACACATCGGGTTACACCGAGAGTGGCGTGGAGCGGAGATACCACGTGCACCGCGGTGGCCGAGGTCGCAAGGGTGCCCACCGGAGAGGACTTCCCATCCGTGCATACTCCGAGCGGTGATTGCGAGTGCTCTCGCCGAAACCACGCTGCCTTGCACTTGCCGTGCTCGCACGTCATTGCCGCACCGCCGAGACGCATCAATCCCGCCGTCCGCTCATCTCCCGCACTACTACAAGCGGGCGTTCTCAACACGTGGCATCATGAGGTGTACGGTGCCGAGTGGATGGATCGTTCACAACAGCCCCTCTCCGACCATCGATGGGTACCGAACATCCGAATGTTGAAGATGAAGGTCGGGCGTCGAAGGACAAGGCGCGTTCGAACGATATGGGCGAGTGCGGCGCGTCGCAACCGCGGATAATGTAACTTTCCATGTTGTTCCCATCTTGTATTTTTCAATGGACCGGTAAGTTGTAATGTACGTTGTAATGTTCGATGTAATTTTCAATGTACTAGTAAGTTGTTGTTCGCATCATGTAATTCTCCGATGTTCTAGTTAGTAGCTACGAGGATAATGTAATTCTCGACGTTGTGTGCCTCGTCGAACATGTCTTTGTCTTTCGTATGTTTGCAATCTCAGTTTTTTTTGGCTCTCCGCACTTCGGTTGTATTGTTTGTTGAGTATGGTACAATTCGTTATTTCATATTTCATTTTGTGTGCACATGTAATTACTGATAAATCTGTTGTATTTGCTTTGTAACAGGCCACGATGGCGCGACCTTGCCCTGAGCTGCTGGACGTGACCGTCGATGCGACCCACCGGTCTAGGTACTCCGCAGAGGAGAACCGAGAGCTAGGGACACTCCGACCTCGGGTGCCCAACGAGCCGCTTCAGCATCGACCCACGGGGTTCCACGGTAGTCGCGAACGCCACACTCTTTTACGCATACATGTACTTACCGTGAATGCAATTTAACGACGCAATGCACTACATGCGGGTTGCGGCGGTGGCTTACTTCCTCTTTGTAGGATGGTGGAGCGGTGATCGCCCGTTAGCGGGCAAGGAGGTCCCGCGGTTCGGTCACGACCGATCCTCGTTGGCGCTCGTGGACCGGTGGAGACCGGAGACGCACGCGTTCCACCTTCCGTGCGGAGAGATGGCTCCGACGCTGCGGGGCGTGTCGCACCTCTTAGGCCTCCCCATGCGGGTCGGCGATGCGTGCCGCCGCACGACGCCTCGCGCCACTTGGCACGCCGAGTTGTCTGCGTGTTTGCGAGGTGCACGGCACCCGGCAGCCCTACCAAATTTCCTTAGGAGGCCGCGCCACGGTCCGGACGGCGTGGCCGCCGATTCACGGTGAGTACCTCTTTCTTTGAGAATTAAAATAGAAGCGCCAAGTTGTCGATAATGTTTGTTGCGAACGCAGCTGCAGCTCAGCTTCTCCACTCGCGACGCGAGGAGGCGGGCGTGGCTCGCCACTTGGAGGCATACCTCCTGTTGTTCTTGGTTGGGTGATGTTCCGTCCTCCCACGGAACACGGTGGACCGCCACCGATCGAGTCGCCCAAAGACATCGCCGACACCCGGTGGATGAGGTAACACACTCGGTTCAATCTCATCTCGGCGAACACGTCTAACTCCCCCTTGTAAACGGTGATGCGGTGGTCGTGGGCCTCGGTGTGCTTGCGCGACGTCTGAGGTCTGCAGGCGACGCCGTCTCTCGGCGAACACGACGCGACGATGTCGGGTTCGTCCTACTCCTCCGGTTGTGGTCTTGGGAGCGCTTCTCCGTCGGCGGGCTGTTGTTGACACGACACCGTGCTCGAGGAGCTTTACGGAGACGACCGGTGGATCGCCCACCATGGGCCACTCATCGGGTCCGACGCGGTATGCTCCCTCATATCTTTTCCCCACTAACGCGCTTGAATAACCTTCGCCATTTCTTATTTCCTCGCGGCGGAGGTTCGCGCATCGGCAGTGAGGAGGTCCTATCGGGAGTTCGTTCGGAGTTCGACCGCCTCCACGACGAGGGCGTGCGGTGGGCGCCATACACGCGTCGACGTCCACGCCGAGCACCTCACGGGGTCTCCGTGCTTTGCACGCGAGATGAGACCTTTGGCTCACCCGTAAGGTGCTCGTCTTTGACCTTTCGTCGAGGAGTACTCCCGCACCGAGTCTTTGCGGCGATTCGGCTGTTCGATCCTTTCCTTTGCCGCCTCGTCACGTTGTCGCACGTGGCGCTCACGTACTTGCCCCGATCCTACTACTCCGCATCTTTGCGAAATTAATGTGGTGTGTACTTACTATTTTTGCATTGCGGATGGCCGGATGGGTGTCGCGGTGGGCTCTCGATTCGCGCCCGTATGCAGCCATGGGCCGTCTGATGGGGCCGCCAGACTCGGCGAGAGGTCACGAGACCCGCCAGTCGACCATGACATGTACGATCGAGACATGGGTGGTTCGCCCAGCGACTCGCCTCGGTGGGGGTACACACCAAGATCGCCGTCGTCGACGGCAGCATCGGTAGCGGACACGTACCCTTCACGGATGTCCCGGAGGACAACGCCTCGGTAAGTGTCGCAATCGAACCTACATGGGCACGTCTTTTTCATGTAACTTACGTAATAACAATCGGCGTTACATGCGGACTCGGCTCTTGGCGGAGATTGAGGTGGAGGTCATCCATGTTGACGCGCCTATAGGGGCATACAGTGACCACCGCCGAGTTCGAGACACTGGGGTCGGGTCCTCGTGCGGTGGCGCGGTTGGCTCGATTGGCCACTGCCGGGCGCGAGAGCGTCGGCGGACGCGGCACCCCACGCCACCGCCCCAACACCTCGCCCTACCCCGGTGCCTCGTCACGCCCCACGCACCGAGGGGGACGGTGGTGACGAGGCTCCTTCCGCTCTCGCCGTACCCCTCGGTTCCTCGCTACGCTCCCACGCAGCAGCGGTGGGGACGATGGGTTGGGAGGCTCCTTCGCGTCTCGCCCTACCCGTCGGTTCCTCATTACGCTCCCACGCAGCGGCGGTGGGGCGGTGGGCTGCGAGGCTCCTCGTCGTCCGCGCCCGGCAAAGGACCCTAGGTGGTTTCGACGACCCTTCGACGACGAGTTCGACACGGAGGAGTACCTTTCGACCGACTACCTCGACCCTCTCAGCTCTCGGTGCGCCGCCACGGACTTGGCCTCGCGCGCGACTACTCTACGCCGCACCGCAGGCCAGCCTAGGAGGGACGTCCGTCCGCCGTCGCCACTCACCTACCCCACGGGCCAGATTAGGAAGCGTGGCCGTGATTGACTTGTTGTACGGATGTATTTTTGTAATGGCTTTACGTTCAGCAGCACATTGTATAACTCCCCGAGTTAGTAACATGACAGCGTTATCACTATAAATTGTTCAAATCATTTATGCATTGCTTGCCTATGCCACACGACGTGACAACACACCAACGTTTTGGTGCACCTATCGCCTCTAGTAGGGGCAATCGCCCTAATGTGAGCGGCACGGACCGACGAAGGCGTACTGCTTCAGTTCACGGCGAGTACCTATTTCTTTGCGAATTAATAGAGAAGCGCTAAGTTGCTAATAATGTTTGTTGCGAACGCTGCAAGCTCAGCTTCTCCCTTGCCGCCTCGTCACGTTGTCGCACGTGGCGCTCACAGGTACTTACCCTGATCCTACTACTCCGCATCTTTGTAAAATGAATATGGTGTGTACTTCCTGTTCTTGCATTGCAGGATGACCCGGATGGGTGCTGCAGTGGGCACTCAGTTCACGCACCGTATGCAGCCATGGGCGGTGCAGTGGGACGCCGCACTCGACGAGAGAGTCACTGAGACCCGGCCGTACGACCCTGACATGTACGATGAGTACATGGAGTGGTTCGCCCCACGCACTCGCCTCAGGGTGGGGTACACACCAGCACCGTATGTCGCACGGCAGGCATCGGTGACGGACACGTACCCTTCATAGATGTCCCAGAGGGCAACTCCTCGGTAAGTGTCGCAATCGAAGCTACATGGTCACATCTTTCTCATGTAAATTACGTAATAACAATCTGACATTACATGCAGGCACATCTCGTCTGGGAGGTTGAGGCGGAAGCTATCTCCATGTTGACGCGCCTTCGGGCGGGCATACAGGTGACCACCGCTGAGGCCGAGTCAGCTTGGGATCGGGTCCTCGATAGGATGAGGCGGTTGGGTCGCTTGGCCACTGCCGGGGCCGCAGAGACGTCGGCGGACGCAGCACACCACGCCCTCGCGCCCAAAGACTCGCCTTACCCCGTCGGTGCCTCGTTATGCTCCCACGCAGCTGCAGTGCGGACAGTGGGCTGAGGAGGCTCCTTCCTCGTCTCGCCCTACTCCGCCGGTTCCTCGTTACACTCCCACGCAGCACAGTGGGGATAGTGGGCTGCGAAGGCTCCCTCGTCGTCTCGCGCCCCAGCAGGACCCCAGGGTGGTTTCGACGACCCTGCGGACGTCGAGTTCGACCTGGAGGAGTACCTTTCGACCGACTACCTCGCCCCCTCTCAGCTCTCGGGAGCGCCGCCACAGGACACGCCCTCGTCACTGCCACACTACTCTACGCCTGCGCCGCAGGGCCGGCCTAGGAGGGACGTCCGTCCGTCGTTGCCACTCACCTACCCCATGGGCCAGATCAGGAAGCGTGACCGTGATTGACTAGTTGTACGGACGTATTTTTGTAATGCCTTTACGTTCAGCAGCATATTGTATAACTGTCCGAGTTAGTAACATGACAGCCTTATCACTTTAAATTGTGCAAATCCATGTATGCATTGCTAGCCTATGCCACATGACGTGACAACACACCAACGACTCGGTTCACCTATCGCCTCTAGTTGGGGCGATCGCCCTAATATGAGGCGATCGCTCCATACCATGGCGATATCTGCCCTTTATAACATTCGTTCTCACAAGCGGTCTCGCAAAGAATAGAGGAAAAAATAATAGAGGAGGGGGGAAAAAATCCAGGATCAATCGAAAATGCCGAGGCGTGCAAGTGCAAAGGGAAAGGGGAAAGCAAAGGAAGAAACAAGTGCATGCCCGTGCAATTTAGCCAACCAAGATCTCTTCCTACCTCGTGGAGCTGTAGCACCCATGTGTATGTGCGGAGATCTTTGCGGGCTTGTCCGCTCTTGGGAAATTTCAACTTGGAAGAGGAGGTATTGGAAGTGCCGCAACTACGCCTTCGATCCGCCGGAGAAGGGCCTGAAGGATCGCCGCATGGTAACAATCGTACGGGTTACATAACATTTGTGAATGAAACTTTGCTAATTTACGTTTCATGCAGTCACCTCCGCCACTGTGTGAATTTGAGCAGTGGTTTGATACGGAGATCAACCCCGAGGACCAACGGCTTCTTGACCAAGTCAACCGGCAGGACGAGTTCAAGCGGTGGCTTCAAGAACAACGCGATGTCGCACGCGAGGAGGCATGTAGGAAGGAAGCAGAGGAGAAGGAGGCCGAGAGAGAGAGGAAATGAGAGAGGGCGCGGCGTGCCAGAGAAGCCCCGCCGGTGGCATGGGCGAATGGGAAGTGGCTTCGAAGCACTCAGTAGGCGTCTGGTGTTATCTTTGGTTTTCCTTGTTCGTGGTACTCCTTTCAGTTTTAAGCCGTAATAAAGAGTGCGGCCTACCCTTCAAGTGTATGCTCACTGTTCTCAACTAGCCTTAGAGAGGGAACCGATTCCATTTTCGGAGGGCTCCGATATGTCATACTGCTCCAGTTATCCCAAATGATGTTATTTTTGTCCATCAAGATAGGTTATAGCATTTTAAGTTCATCATATTTGGTTTCATCGAGTTTGACCCTCGTTTGCGAAAGATACGATCATTTTGATGTTTTACCGATTGCATATTCGGACAACAATAAAATAGTGCAGCCTAAAGTGACATCTAAATATTTTTACATAATTGTAACCTATGCAAGCCAAAGAATGCAACAAAACTGGTTCTGTCAAGTTTTGAGGTCGTTCAGATATTATTCTAACTGCTTGAACAATGAATGTTATAAAGGGTTTAAACTAGACATCTTTGATTCAAAATGTAATCATATTTAGATATTTTTGCAAAAATGAAGTGCATAAGGTTGTAGTAACTTATTCTATTTATTTCATGAATTATGGATCAACACACATTATAATTCCTTCACAATCCACAGTTAGAGCCTAGCATTCGAACTCAAATAAAAATATTTTTCTGCAAACAACACATGGATTTTTATTTTACACTCTAATTCCTCATTCCAAAATTTAAATTTAGAAACAAGTTTCATTTAATTTGGACACTCCTAACAAAAGTTATGGGGTTTATATTAAAAAGGCATATAGTAATTACGAAACAAAACAAAAAAAAAAAAACCCTGCGCCCGATCGCCCCTGTCTCGGGCGACGGGGGGGCCCACTGGTCGACGCAGCAAACGGCGCCGTCGGCGCAAACGGCGAAGGCACCGATCGCCCGTGTATCGCCCCATACACGGGCGACGGGGGGCATTTTCGTAAAAATTTTTTTCGGACGCATAGTTTTGAAAAAAAGAATAAAAAAAAAATTAAACAAAAAAAAATTCGCATAATTAGAGCACTTGGGCCTTACATCTTGTATACGTACATGGAGAGAGACTGTAAAGCCCAAAAGCACTTTGTAGTAGCCGTGCGCCTGCCTCGTCTTCATCCGATCAGAGCGATGCTGCGCCGCTAAGCAAGCAAAACCAAACCGGCCACCACCACCACCACCGTAGCCGCTTCCACGCGTTCAATCCTGCCGCTGCCGCCTCGTCATCCCGAAGCAAAGGCTGCCCGCAGATGCCAATATCTGGACATATTCCACCACCTCCGCTGGGCAATACCTCTGTTGCCGTCCTTAGAATTTTTTTTCTTTAATATTTATTTTTTTTTTTCAAAATTAGGCGTCCAGGGTGAAAATTTATAGCTTTAGACACCCATAACCCGTGTATGGGGCGATCGCCCCATACATGGGCGATAGCCTGCTGCTCAACGGTTGTCTAACGGCCAAAAAACGGCGAAATGGAGGTGGCCCCCCTGTCGCCCGAGACAGGGGCGATTGCCCACCCCAAGGGCGACAGGGAGGCTTTAAAGCCAGCGCTGTGCCTCAGCCGAGACAAAAGAAAAGGAAGAAGAAGAGAAAGAAGAAGAAGAGGGGAAAAAAAGTCGATTCGTCGTTTATGCAAAGGTATTTTTATAAATTTTTTATGATTGTTTAGTTATGTAGAATTTAAATATACCATTTATTATTTACAAATTTTAGGATTTTGTAGTGTTTAGATAATTTTGTAGGACTGTGTGTTATTAGAATTTTAATGTAGCATTTAATATTTAGAAAATTTAAGATTGTGTAGCGTTTAGAATTTCTCGGATAGTGTTGTTTAGAAATTTAATGTCGCAGTTCATATTTAGAACTTTAATGTAGTACTTAGTTTTTAGAAATTTCAGGATTGTATAGTATTTAGTACGTTACAAATTTATTGTAGTATTAGAAATTTATTGTAGTGTTTAGAAAATTTAGGATTGTGTAGCGTTTAGAATTTCTCGGATAGTGTTGTTTAGAATTTTAATATCGCAGTTCATATTTAGAATTTTAATGTAGTATTTAGTTTTTAGAAATTTCAGGATTGTATAGTATTTAGTACGTTACAAATTTATTGTAGTATTAGAAATTTATTGTAGTGTTTAGAAAATTTAGGATTGTGTAGCGTTTAGAATTTCTCGGATAGTGTTGTTTAGAAATTTAATGTCGCAGTTCATATTTAGAACTTTAATGTAGTACTTAGTTTTTAGAAATTTCAGGATTGTATAGTATTTAGTACGTTATAAATTTATTGTAGTATTCAGTGTATAGAAAGTGAATACAGTGAAAATAGTAGGCAATATTTAAAACTTTAATTTGGTAGGGTCAATGTAATGTGACACAAATATAATGTTAGGCCATATGGTAGGCAAGTCGAATTACTTATTTATAGTCGAATCACTTATTTATAGTCGTATTTTGTAGTACGATCAATGTACGTTTTGTATATTGTATTTTACAGTAATATTTTCCCGTCGGACGTTGCAGCATGTCGGAGAAATTGTATTTCCAAATATTTTATAGAGATGGGGAGATAGCACAAGGGGCGGATGGGGTGGATTTATCATCATTTTCAAGAGTCGTACGGGGCATATGCAGACCTAGCGATAGGACATACAGGGGTTTGTTGGAGTGGATGTCTCGCATGTTCAGTTTGGATCCCCAAACTGTTCGGTTACGGGTCAGAGCAGTAGTGAGCCGTGCGCAAGACTGTTTTTACGGAGAGTTGATTCCTATTAACTCGACATCAACATGGAGGAGTTATGTTGGTTTTGCCGTAGAGCGGGGTTGGCCGCTCATGTTGTTGGTACAATGCTACCCGGTAGCTCCATCGGTGTCGCAAGTTCGAGATGTTGGGGTGGACATTACGGGGGAGGGGACGTCAAATGTGCAAGGATGCGAAGAGGAAGGCGGCGAGGACCATAGAGACGAAGAGCACGAGACTGGCGGTAACGAAGGGATCGGAGGGGCAGAGGAGACAGCGATGGAGGCGCGAGGGGTGGCCGACGAGGGGGAGGAGGTGGAGGACATAGTTGACCTGATGGAAGAGGAGGACCGTGCGGATGAGGAAGTCCCTGATGGTGAGCACTCCGACGAGGAGGACAACGCTCTTGAGGTGCCTATCCCTGGTGCGTGGACCAATTACAGTTTCGAAGACCTAACAACGAATGAAGGGAACACTGATGCATGGGAGTATCGTGAGAACGAGGTGACGAAGGGGGCCATATATAAAGATAAGGAGGCTGTGATGGATGCGGTGAAGTACTGGGCAATGTCTCTTCGGCGGCAATTCAGGGTAGTGAAGTCCAGCAAGGAGTACGACGTGAAGTGCGCAGTTGATTCGTGCCCATGGCGGGTGCATGCATACAAGGGGAAGTGGAAGGACTACTGGAAATGCTCCATAGTGATGGAACACAATTGCGTGTTGGAAGAAGCGGAGCAGGTACACCGCAATCTGTCGTCCACTTGGGTGGCAAATGTGTTTTATGGTCAGATCGTGGACAATCCGCACCTGCAGCCTCGATCTATTATCACAGCCGTGGAGGAGAGGTTTCAGTACAAGATTAGCTACGGAAAGGCATGGAGAGCGAAAAGGACAGCTCTGGAAATGCGGTTCGGGACGTACAAGGCTTCCTACGAGAATATTCCCCACCTGCTGAGGGCAATAGCACGTAGGAACCCCGGTACATCCGTCGACCTTGCGGAGTTTCCTGCAGGTGGTGTGTGCGCGGGTAAGTGGGTCTTGCAGCGTGCATTCTTCGCCCTGTGCGCATGCATAAATGCGTTCCGGCACTGTCGCCCGATCATTTGCATGGACAGCACATTCCTCACGGGAAAGTATAAGGGCCAGATTCTAACTGCGATCGCGGTGGACGCCAACAACCAGGTTCTACCGGTTGCATTGCCTTTGTAGAGGGGGAAAACGCGGAGAGCTGGTACTGGTTCCTTGAAAGAGTGAAGCTGGCAGTTGTTCTGGACAGGCCTGATGTTTGTGTCATCCATGACCGACATGCAGGGCTACTAAGGGCTATCGTGGATATGCAACAAGGGTCCGCCGTCGTGGGAGCAGCAAAGTGGCCGGACCTGAAGAGCAGGTGGTGCATGAGGCACATGGGTGCCAATTTTTTCTGTCAGTTCAGGAACAAGGAGCTTATGAACATGTTCAAGTGGCTGTGTAAACAGAACCAATGGAGGAAGTTCGACGCGCTTTGGAGGACGTTGGATGAACTAACGAAGAAGCAGTCAATGAATCCAAGAGATACCGCTGGTTCATCAAGGAACCCGATGGTGTACCATGAGCAAGGAGAAGACCCCACAGCTTTGTGTGCGCTCCCGACAGACGCCCCAAACATTCGGCGTAGGCCGGGGACCAGCATAAAGAGTTTCACCGACTGGAACGGCACGAGCCTTTGGAGAAATGGTCCCTTCTGCATGACGAGGGCGGCTCGTGTTACGGAATCATGACAACGAACCCGGCGGAGATTTACAACTGGATAATGAAAGGCACCAGATGCCTTCCGCTGGTGGGTATAGTTGAAGGTGTCTTACTAGGGACACAGAGATATTTCATTGAGCGATACAAGAGCTCCGCAGAATGTATGTCGGACAATCGACTGTCGTACTCAACGGTTGTATCTACGTACATGTCCAAGAAAATAAGAAAGGCATAGACACATCGGGTGACACCGGAGAGTGGAACGGAGATACCACGTGCACTGTGGTGACCGAGGTCGCAGGGGTGCCCATCGGGAGAGGACTTCCCATCTGTGCATACTTCGAGCAGCTGACTGCGAGTGCTCCTGCTAGAAACCACGCTTGATACACTTGCCGTGCTCGCACATCATTGCTGCAGCCGCTGAGACGCATCAATCCTGTCGTCCGTTCATCTCCCCCTACTACTACAAGCAAAGTGTTCTCAACACGTGGCATCACGAGGTGTACGGATACCGAGTGGATGGATCGTTCACAACAGCCCCCCCTCCAGACCATCGATGGGTACCGAACATCCGAATGTTGAAGCTGAAGGTCGGGCGTCGAAGGACACGGCGCATTCGGAACGATATGGACGAGTCCGAGGCGCGTCGCAACCGCGGATAATGTAATGTTCGATCTTCTTCTCATCTTGTAAGATTCGATCATGTACCAGTGAACTGTTGTGCAATAATGTAATTTTCTCACTTCAGTAAGTAGTTACTCGCGTCATGTATTTCTCGATGTACCAGTTGTTATTCGCATCATGTAATTTTTGATGTACCAGTTAGTTGTTATTCTCATCATGTATTTTTCGATTTACCATTTAGTTGTTTTTTGCATCATGTATTTCTCGATGTACCAGTTAGTTATTTTTCGCATCATGTATTTTTCGATGTACCAATTAATTGCTACGAGGGTAATGTAATTTTTTGGCGTTGTGTGCCTCAGCGAACATATCTTCATCTTTTGTATTATTTGTTGAGTATGGTACAATTCGTTATTGCGCATTTCATTTTGTGTGCACATTTCATTACTGAAAAATTTGTTGTATTTGCTTTGTAACAGGCGACGATGGCGCGACCTTGCCCTGAGCTGCTCGACGCGACCGTCGATGCGACCCACCGGTCTAGGTACTCTACAGAGCAGAACCGAGAGCTAGGGACACTCCGACCTCGGGTGCCCAACGAGCTGCTTCGCATTGACCCACGCTGGTTCCACCGTAAGCTGCCAACACTTGCACTGTTTTACATACATGTATTTACCTGTGAATGCAATTCTAACGACGCAATGCACTACATGCAGGTTGCAAGCGGCTGGCTTACTTCCTCTCTGTAGGATGGTGGAGCAGGTGACTGCCCCGTTAGAGAGCAGGGAGGTCCCGCGGTTCGGGTACAACCGGTCCCTGCTGGCCGCACTCGTGGACCGGTGGAGACCGGAGACGCACACGTTCCACCTTTCGTGCGGAGAGATGGCTCCGACGCTTCAGGACGTGTCGTACCTCCTAGGCCTCCCCTGTGCGGGTCCGGCAGTTGTGCCGCACGATGCCCCCGTCACGTGGCACGCGGAGTTATCCGCGCGGTTCGCCGTGGTGCAGCGGCACCCCCGGGCAGCCCCTACCACCCCTCGAGCAGTGGCGGCGCGGACCGACGCGAAGCGTGGCGCTTGATTCCACGGCGAGTACCTATTTCTTTGCGAATTAATAGAGAAGCGCTAAGTTGCTAATAATGTTTGTTGCGAACGCTGCAAGCTCAGCTTCTCCCTTGCCGCCTCATCACGTTGTCGCACGTGGCGCTCACAGGTACTTACCCTGATCCTACTACTCCGCATCTTTGTAAAATGAATATGGTGTGTACTTCCTGTTCTTGCATTGCAGGATGACCCGGATGGGTGCTGCAGTGGGCACTCAGTTCACGCACCGTATGCAGCCATGGGCGGTGCAGTGGGACGCCGCACTCGACGAGAGAGTCACTGAGACCCGGCCGTACGACCCTGACATGTACGATGAGTACATGGAGTGGTTCGCCCACGACTCGCCTCGGGTGGGGTACACACCAAGACCGTATGTCGCTGACGGCAGTATCGGTGACGGACACGCACCCTTCACGATGTCCCGCAGGGCAACTCCTCGGTAAGTGTCGCAATCGGGCTACATGGTCACATCTTTCTCATGTAAATTACGTAATAACAATCTGACATTACATGCAGGCACATCTCGTCTGGGAGGTTGAGGCGGAAGCTATCTCCATGTTGACGCGCCTTCGGGCGGGCATACAGGTGACCACCGCTGAGGCCGAGTCAGCTTGGGATCGGGTCCTCGATAGGATGAGGCGGTTGGGTCGCTTGGCCCGCTGGTCGCAGAGACGCCGGCGGACGCAGCGACACCACGCCCCGCGCCCAAGACTCGCCTTACCCGCGGTGCCTCGTTATGCTCCCACGCACCGCAGCGGACGATGAGGAGGCTCCTTCCTCGTCTCGCCCTACTCGCCGGTTCCTCGTTACACTCCCACGCAAAGACAAGAGGGATAGTGGGCGCGAAGGCTCCTCGCCGTCTCGCGCCCAGCAGACCCGGTGGTTTCGATGACCTGCGGACGCCGAGTTCGACCGGAGGAGTACCTTCGACCGACTACCTCGCCTCTCGCTCTCGGGAGCGCCGCCACAGGACACGCCCTCGTCACTGCCACACTACTCTACGCTTGCGCCGCAGGGCGGCCTAGGAGGGACGTCCGTCCGTCGTTGCCACTCACCTACCCCATGGGCCAGATCAGGAAGCGTGACCGTGATTGACTAGTTGTACGGACGTATTTTTGTAATGCCTTTACGTTCAGCAGCATATTGTATAACTGTCCGAGTTAGTAACATGACAGCCTTATCACTTTAAATTGTGCAAATCCATGTATGCATTGCTAGCCTATGCCACATGACGTGACAACACACCAACGACTCGGTTCACCTATCGCCTCTAGTTGGGGCGATCGCCCTAATATGAGGCGATCCCCTCCATACCATGGCGATATCTGCCCTTTATAACATTCGTTCTCACAAGCGGTCTCGCAAAGAATAGAGGAAAAAATAATAGAGGAGGGGGAAAAAAATCCAGGATCAATCGAAAATGCCGAGGCGTGCAAGTGCAAAGGGAAAGGGGAAAGCAAAGGAAGAAACAAGTGCATGCCAGTGCAATTTAGCGTACCAAGATCTCTTCCTACCTCGTGGAGTCAGAGCACCCATGTGTATGTGCGGAGATCTTTGCGGGCTTGTCCGCTCTTGGGAAATTTCAACTTGGAAGAGGAGGTATTGGAAGTGCCGCAACTACGCCTTCGATCCGCCGGAGAAGGGCCTGAAGGATCACCGCATGGTAACAATCGTACGGGTTACATAACATTTGTGAATGAAACTTTGCTAATTTACGCTTCATGCACTCACCTCCGCCATCGTGTGAATTTGAGCGGGGTTTGATACGGAGATCAACCCCGAGGACCAACGACTTCTTGACCAAGTCAACCGGCAGACGAGTTCACGCGGTGGCTTCAAGAACAACGCGATGTCGCACGCGAGGAGGCATGTAGGAAGGAAGCAGAGGAGAAGGAGGCCGAGAGAGAGAGGAAACGAGAGAGGGCGCGGCGTGCCAGAGAAGCCCCGCCGGTGGCATGGGCGAATGGGAAGTGGCTTCGAAGCACTCAGTAGGCGTCTGGTGTTATCTTTGGTTTTCTTTGTTCGTGGTACTCCTTTCAGTTTTAAGCCGTAATAAAGAGTGCGGCCTACCCTTCAAGTGTATGCTCACTGTTCTCAACTAGCCTTAGAGAGGGAACCGATTCCATTTTCGGAGGGCTCCGATATGTCATACTGCTCCAGTTATCCCAAATGATGTTATTTTTGTCCATCAAGATAGGTTATAGCATTTTAAGTTCATCATATTTGGTTTCATCGAGTTTGACCCTCGTTTGCGAAAGATACAACCATTTTGATGTTTTACCGATTGCATATTCGGACAACAATAAAATAGTGCAGCCTAAAGTGACATCTAAATATTTTTACATAATTGTAACCTATGCAAGCCCAAGAATGCAACGAAATTGGTTCTGTCAAATTTTGAAGGCCTTTAGACATTATTCTAACTACTTGAAACATGAATGCTATAAAGGGTTTAAATTAGCCAACTTTGATTCAAAATCTAAATTTTGAAGGCCTTTAGACATTATTCTAACTACTTGAAACATGAAGTGCATAAGGTTGTACTAAATTATTCTATTTTATTTCATGATTTATGGATCAATACACAAAGTAATTCGTTCACAATCCATAATTACAGCGTAGCATTCGAACTCAAATAAAATTATTTTTCCGCAAACAACACATAGATTTTTATTTTAGAATCAAACTCCTCATTCCAAAACTTAAATTTAGAAAAAAGTTTCATTTCATTTGAACAATCCTATCAAAAGTTATGGGGTTCATATTTAAAAGGCATAAAATAATTACAAAAAATACTAAATAAAAAAATTGCACTGGGCCCGCCGTCGCCCGTGCATAGGGCGATAGGTGCGCGCCGCCGTCCGTTTCGCCGTCTAATGCCGTTAGACCTGGCACTGATCGCCCGTACATGGGCAATCGCTCGCCCTATGTACGGGCGACGGGAGTCCAAACTTGCAATTTTTCACCCCAGACGCCTAGTTTTGAAAAAAATAAATTAAAAAAATATTAAAAATAAAATTCGCCGTCCTTATACGTGGGCCAATCGGTTAATTGTACGGTAAGAATCCAACCTCATCATTGGAATTTGGAAGAGTATTTGTACTGGTCGTTAAGGCTATGCTTGGAACGAGAAATTCAAAAGAAACTTCATAGCATTTGTATTACTATATGTGAAATTTCAGTAAAATTCGTGTTTTCTAAATCAGGGACGGAGCTAGATGAGGTGTCGGGTATGCATCGGAAACATTAGGATGTCACTTCTTCAGTAGATCAAATTTGTTGATTGAATTGAATCTGATTTTGATGCTTTAGGATTTGTAAGTCCTTAAAACTATTTATATTGTATTTTTAATTTTTTTTCTAAATATATATATTAGATTTATGATGTTGCAACACGATTACATAAGTATATTATTATATGTGTGAAACCTACGTCCCTATTTAAACTTATCAAGTCCCGCAAAGGCTTGGAGTATCCATTTTCTGTGAGTAGCAGGTGTCTATCTGGGTTCATCCGGAAGAAAATTGGTTGAAAATAGAAACAAACAAGAAGGAAAAAAAGCCCATTGTTTGATAACAACACAGGCCACTCATCGGTGTACCCTTCTCCTCTACCACACACGCACCAAAAGACCACCCGGCGCCCAGCCCAGCGGTCGAACACCTGCCCGCCGCCTCAATGTCGTCCGCCGCCGCGTCGGAGGAACCGCGCCCGGTACGCTTCGGCATCATGGGCTGCGCCTCCATCGCTCGCAAGCTCGCGCGCGCCATGCTGCTTGCCCCCGCCGCCGAGGTCGCCGCCGTCGGCAGCCGCTCCGAGGGCAAAGCGCGCCTCTTCGCCGCGGACAACGGCCTACACGCGGGCACCCGCCTCCACGGCTCCTACGACGCCCTCCTCGACGACCCGGGCGTCGACGCCGTTTACCTCCCGCTCCCCACCAGCCTCCATGTCAAGTGGGCCACCGCCGCCGCCGCGCGGGGCAAGCACGTGCTGCTCGAGAAGCCCACCGCGCTCTGCGCCGCCGACCTCGACACCATCCTCGCGGCCTGCGAGGCCAGCGGCGTCCAGTTCATGGACTGCACCATGTGGGTGCACAACCCCCGCACCGCCAAGATGCGCGAGGTCGTCGCCGACCAGGGTACCATCGGCGACGTCAGGGTGGTGAGTTCTTTGAACCTTCCTGCTAAATCCGGTTGGAAGTCTCGGCTTGCTTTAGGTAGTAAGCTTAAATTGCACATTACGTGGTCACTATTTAAGGAAAGACTGAATGCTTTTGGGTAGGAAATATTAATTTTAGTTTGATCATGTTGGGTTGTGGGGAGTGGTTTGGATGCTCAGTTCTTTCCATTTCTCATTAATGACTGGAATTAGGAGTAAAAGGGCTGCTTTACAGAGAAAATTTATTTATCTATTTTTGCGAGAAAGAAAATTTATTTTTAATATTGTTCATTTCGTGTGCATTACCATTTCGTTATTTCTTTTTCGATGTTGTGTTTTTCTGCCTCAATTTTCCTTAATCTATTGCATATGCTCAAGTGTCTTAAGATTCTCTAGTGAAGTGTCAGTATATTAATTATACTTTGTCCTTGTATCTGGCGAGAGCTAGTTGTTTGTTGGTAATTTAAACTAGGAACGTTAGGGAGTGCATGCACGCACGCTTGCTACAAAAACCTTTACTGGGTTGAGATGTGTTTGGCTTTTGAACAATCTGAAGTATTGGTGCAAAATAGTAGTAGAAGAGAAAGGGTAGTTACAAAACTTGTGCCAGGGTTTGGAATGTTGGGCAAAACTACATTAAAAAAGTACTCTTTTTTGTTTGTCTATGAACAAAAAATGTCCTTACCTTTCTTCCAAAAAAAAAAGTCCTTAGTCTCTCCACAGAAAAATAACATCGTTTTACAGAAACCATAGAACACGCAACCTGATACGAAGATTGAATTCATCGTTTACTGCACGAGCAACCTTTTCAGTTTACAATAATGAACACTAATAGTTACCTTTCCATGTCTTTGCCAAATTGACAACGGTAAAAGCATCGTGAATAACTATATTTTGTTGCTAGCAGTCCGTACTATCATCTTAAAATGAAGGGCCTTGTTCAATCTTCTCCCTCCTCCAAAACTCCTCTAAGTTTCTTGCCCTTGTGAAGCTTCAAGCCCCCAACCAATAGATTGATGAAACTTTTATTAATCAAGGCCAATAGATTGATGAAACTTTTATTAATCAAGGCAGGGCATCTAGTTCTCCTTGTCTCGGTGACCTAGTTGATCACAGTGGAAGAACAGCGATATTTTGTTGCTAGCAATTGGAACTACCAAAGCACCGGAAAGGCCCTTTTCATCATGCAATTAGAAATACCAAAACACCTGGAAGGCCCTTGTCATCATGAAGCTCTTAACTAATAAATTGATGAAATCGTTAGTACTCATTAATATGGCAATTATCGTTCTAAATTTCCATGTCTCCCTTACCTAGTTTACATGAAGGAACAGGGATGTCTTGTTGTTAGCAAGTGGGACCACTGTCTTGATTGAGATGTAGAGTTTGTTTATTCTGCTTCTTTGTCCAAAACTCCTTGAAGGTCCTTGCCCTGACCATCATTATATGATTGTCCAGTGAAAAAATTGTGGTTGAAGACGTGGCCTCCTTTTTTCTGTCACATCTTGCATTCTTGTAACAGTATTTTCTAAATACTCCACTCTCCTATTTTTCAAGTCATTTTCATGAGCATGTGAACAAGTCATTTGACCATGTCCACTGGTTTTCTTTCTTTACTTCACTGATGAATTTGTAACAGTTCTTCCAAGTTCCATGCAATTTTAGTATTTTACACATTATAATTACTAATGATTAAGACAATATGTTCTAAATACTCCAGTCTCCTATTTTTCAATTCATTTTCATGAGCATGTGAACAAGTCATTTGACAATCTGCGCTGGCTTTCTTTCTTTACATACTTCACTGAGGGATTTGTAGCAATTCTTCCAAGTTCCATCCAATTTTACACATTATCATTACTAGTGATTAAGATATTGTTCTGCCAATATAAACAAGTTGACCTTTTAGTGATTTTATTTTCCAAATAATTTTCTATATCTGTTCACATAATCTGTTGTACAATTACTATCTAGTGATGGTTTTGTTCCCAGTCAGTTTCCAGCAGAGTGAAGCCAGCTCTCTTAAGCTATACATCTGCTCACTCAACAACTGGCCCACCAGATACCTGCGTACATATGTTGATCTACACCAACATTTCGAGCTTCATCTCCTCTTGTCCAATGGTGGTAACACAGTTTGTGTGGTTAGGTTTGTCCCTCAAGGGCTTATTTGCTTATATGATGGAGCTACTCACTCTCAATATACATTTTGGGACTAGAGTATCCGCACTCTAATCCATGGTTTTTAAGTAGCACCAACTCCTCGCTGACTCTTATAAGGTTTACTAATCTCATTCACTCTTATTAAACAATGTTTGTGTCTCTTCTCATTAAATTACCAAAGGAAACTGCACTAGCCTGGTTTAATTTTCCATTGACAATTGTGCACCTCGAAGAACAGTAGAGTAATGAAAAGGTGTAGCAGTTAAGACTAAGTTGACCACCTTAGTTTTCGTTGTAATTTTTCTCTATGACTCAATGTATGTGAAATGGTCACTAACAGGGGCTCCATCTAGTTTCTGCGCAGTTATTTGAAGTCTAGTTTTTGGTTCTTACCATTCTGCATCATCGTCAGTTATCATTTCAGCTGTAGATGCATTTAGGCAAGTTGCACTTCCAATACATACATTCTTGATGCCTTATGGATCATATTACAGATTTTTTTTAAATAATACATTTTTTAAATAATTTACTATCTGTCACTATCGCCAATTCAATTTGGTGACAGAAGCCTATGAGTCAAATCAGCCTGTCGACCAAATGAATCCGCGACAAAACAATCTGTCGGCCAAGTCAATTAACGTCAAAACAAACATCTGCCGCTAAATTAATTGGCGACAAAGGTGTATTTTTGTAATTTTTTAGGGTATTTTTTGTAAAATTATTTTAAAAAAAGAATTCTCATGTTACACTCATACTGTCTTGTCCAATTATATCCACCTGGAGGTTCTATCGCTTTGTTTTCTCATTATCAGTACATAATATACATTTCTAGAGGATCTAGCAATACCATATTTAGTGCTAACACCTCTTTTTTATTCCCATCTGTCCACATAGTCAATCAACGTCAAAACAAACATTTGCCGCCAAATTAATTGGCGACAAAGGTGTATTTTTGTAATTTTTTGGGGTATTTTTTGTAAAATTATTTTAAAAAAAGAATTCTCATGTTACACTCATACTGTCTTGTCCAATTATATCCACCTGGAGGTTCTATCGCTTTGTTTTCTCATTATCAATACATAATATACATTTCTAGAGGATCCATCAATACCATATTTAGTGCTAACTGTTACTAAAAATTGTGTGTTAACACCTCTTTTTATTCCCATCTGTCCACATTGTTTGCTCAAGTGAGTTCTAGCTTTCCAATGCTAATGGTAGAAAGCCAGTAACTGTTCAAAATCCAGGTGGTTACCATCCAAGATCTGGATTTGTCTTAAAAAAATGCCCACAGCTACTCAGCACGAAAACTGCCATTGCCACCAAGAACTGGAACAGGCTGAGTGGTGGGATTTTTTACATTGATTTTTGAAATCTTCTTGGGAGGGGTCAATCCATTCTTTTTTTAATTTTTTTTTACCCCTGGATGGTTCTTTGTAATTGTTCGACATGGACACTAGCCACGGAAAAATTGAAAGCAAGCAAACAAGATGAATTCTACTCCAAGAAAATTAAATACGGAAAACAACTAAAGATATATCAGCACACAGATATAAATAAAGTACAAATTTATGTTCATGTAGTTTTGGTCCTTTTAGTGAGCAATAGCTATAGTAAATTGGCGACTACTAGTCTACTACTAGAAGAGAAAGGGGTTTCATTTTAAAATAATTTTCTGTGGTGTTGGGTTCAGATATCACATGGACACTACTGGAAATGTTGAGGTTGAACTTTTTTTCTTGGTGTCTACTACCATGCATCTATGGATTGAGTAAGGAGAAGACAGTAGAACTGATGAAGATATTTTATTTTGTTATAACTTTACTGGTTGAACATGTCACACCAAATTTCAACTGTGCCATAATGTGCATCCATCTGGTTTTGTAATGTATAGCTCCAGACAACATTGTTGATTGATAGAGTTTGGCTATATTGTCTCCAGTTCTTGAAGAACATGATAGCATACTATTGATTCCACTCCTAGAGCTTGTCAAACTGTTAGTTGTCATTACTTAACTCTGGGCAGAGTAAATAGTAACATCGTTGTGATTCTTGGTGTAGACATATGGAGAAATTTTGGAACTATTAGAAACAGATTAGAAATGGTTGCACTAAGAGGAACCCATAGCACATATATGAATCATGAAATTCTTATGAAATGATCTATTCCCATTCTTAGCAAGCTTCAAGTGTTTTGCTACTATTGAGTGAACATGTTTTTGTATAACTTCATACTCTTCGGCAAAATGTTATTGGTTTAACATAAATTATTGTTTTTCATTCTGTTGCTTTAGATAAACTCCGTGTTCAGCTTTCGAGCAAACGACGATTTCCTCCACAATGACATCAGGGTAATGCCAGACCTTGATGCCCTGGGTGCACTTGGCGATGCTGGGTGGTACTGTATCCGTGCAATCTTGTGGGCTGTTGACTATGAGCTGCCCAAGACTGTGATTGCACTGTGTAACCCTGTTAAGAACCAAGCTGGCGTGCTCCTTGCCTGTGGCGCAACGCTCTACTGGGCCGATGGCAAAATCTCCACCTTCAACTGTTCTTTCCTTACCAACCTCACCATGGACATCACCATTGTTGGCACAAATGGTACACTTCATGTCACCGACTTCGTCATCCCATATGAAGAGAAATCTGCTCCATTCAGCGTGGCCTCCAAGTCAAACTTTGATGAACTCCACATCGGATGGGATCCACTGCCGAGCAAGCATGTTGTCATGACAGACCTGCCACAGGAAGCCCTCATGATCGAGGAGTTCTCCAGGCTTGTGCAGAACATCCGGGATGCTGGTGGCAAGCCTGAGGGGAAGTGGCCGGCAATCACCCGAAAGACTCAGATTGTGATGGATGCAGTGAAAACTTCTATTGATAACGGATTTGAGTCGGTTGATATTCCCAACTAAATACAACAGATAACTGATCATTCCGTTGATATGTCTTCCAGTCCATGGCGTATACTTTGTATACTCGCCCAAACTGTACTTCTTTGCTACACAAAACTATTGAAATAATTTGAAGGATGCTGGTCATATTCTGGACAATATTACAATGTATCAAGTGAGATGTTATTACGAATAAATGGTGTAATTTATGTGAAAGATGGATGGTTGTGTTGTCAAAGGTAACCCAGGCCAATGAAAGGGAAGGTTCAGAGTTCACCTTTCAGCCTGCTGCTGCAAACTTGCAATGTGGCTGGCATGTTCATCTGAAGTATGCAACCATGTGTAAAAGATGCAGCTTGAAAGAATCTCCTGTGATGTTCTGGTCACGTCTGGCCAAGTTGGACAACATCTGCGACATGATCACCCTGTCTCCGGGGTATACCATGCTCCCTTGAAATGTCAGTGATGGTGATGTTGTGGATGATATATATGAACCATTGTCGTGCGCGTGCGCGTGCAAATACACACGGAAGCGCTAATTTGCGTCTGCGCGTTCGCGTCGGCTATTCGACGCGCTGGCCGTAACCCTCGATATGGATAGACGAAACGCTAACATACGGCCCAAAAACAACCTCGGCCCAAAACTCCCATGTTCCGCATAACCCTTCCTGCAATACTTGCGATAAATCCATCCCGAATCCTGTATTCTTCGAAATGACTCATCTAGATATGTCAAAATTTAATTGCTAGTAATGTGTCACAGCTTGTATAATAAAATATGAAACAATTTAAGTCTACATTGTAGTCAATGTCCGCGCGATGTTAGGAGAGAACAAAAACAGAAAGGAATAAAAACATTCCTTGTTTGACACTAAAATATAATGTATTCAATAGTAAAAACAAACGGATTTGGTAGTAAAAATATAATGTATTCTATAGTATCGACGTGTCCTATTCAGTTTGTATGACAGTACTATTTGTATAATCTGTTTTTACTACAACACGTATGTAACGACTCGACCGAATCTACCCATCGAGAAAAAACGGCAAGACCATCAAATAATATGATTATCCACATTTACTACTCCGTATATATAACATTACTATTTGCATAGCTTGTATTTACTATGATACAACGGTCCAACCGAATCTCGCTAAAAAACAACTTCCAAAATAGAATGTACGGCAGGATCATCCGAATATCTTCCGAGCGATCGTAGGCTAAACTTCCAGAAAATGGTATAACAGAAAGGAATGAAAGCATCCCTTCACTATTAGATAGTAAAAGCTATTGAAGTATTGTAGTAAAAACGAAGATATTCCTGAAAGCACTCCTGGTCCAGAACCCCCATACAATGTCAGGTGAAAGAAATGCAAACCGCTAAATAAAAACATAATTACACACTTTCCCGTCCTCTCATCAGATGTAGACTACGTCTAGTAATTTCCTACGCTGAGCCGAAAACGACCAATCCATTGGCAATAAGATGGACAGAGTCCTTTGATCAGCTAGCACCAATCGGAAGGACCATTGATGCAACCAACCACAGTAGTAGTAGATGCTATACCCTTGGCTTTAAGTCCTCCCACTGTCCAGGATCCTCTTTTGCGCATACCGATACTAACACCACTACCATCGGTTTGTACATTCAATTTGGGGACTCTAGTCACCTACCGCACATACATTCACGTAAGTTGTTTTATCATAGGCGTAATGTCAATCACACCTTACTTTATCTTTTTTATGTGCATGGTTTTACTTCCATAATTCGGTGTTTCAATTTGGTGCATTCATTGAAATGTTACGACTATTACGTTAACAGTTTACTATACTAACTGCACAAATTTACTATATTAGGATCAAGAAATCCTGGACAGCATGGTTCTATAGCTCTGCAAGTGTTTCAATAATGAGAATGAAGCATACGATTTCTACTACCGTTACGCACATCATGCTAGTTTCAGTGTCAGGAAAAATAGGACCAAAAAAGGGTTAGAGAGCTGTAATGTGTTCACGAAGGAAAACATCTGTACTACATGCCGGAGAAAGAACGCGAGCGTAACAAAACCTCTAAGAGGATAGGTTGCAGGGTATTTATAAAACTGAAGAAGAACTTAAGTGACAGATCTGTTCATATAGAACGGGTTATCTTGGAGCATAACCATCCGCTATGCAGATCACAATTCATAGGGGCTTTCATGCATGCGCAACTTTGATCCTTCTCTGATGGAAATTGTCGATGCCATGCAGATAAGCAAGGTACCTCATAATGCCATGATTAACGTGCTGGCTAAGATACATGAATCGACATAATATACCATTCACTGATCATAACATTCAAAGCAGGTTTGTACTACATGTTGGCCTTATAATTACTAACATCATAATAATATATTTCTATCGATTTACTTTTGTGTTGCTAAGACATTAATTTAATATACATGAAAGTAGCTAACACATAATCTGATAGGGTAAATGATGTTAGCAAACTAACTACTTTATTCAAAGAGTGCCATGCTCAAATGACAAATCTACTACAACATACATATTGATGAAAACAATTTAGTCCGAAATGTATTCTGGAGCCATGCGAGCTGTCGAGCTGAATACGTTGATTTTGGCGATGTTATCACGTTCGACACTACATACAAGACCAACATCTACAACATGCCTCTGGCGATGTTCGTTGGCTCCAATCATCATCTGCAGAACATCGTCTTTGGTGTTGCGCTACTCCGAGACGAGAAGACGTAATCATTTGAGTGGCTTTTCAATATGTTCAAAACTTGCATGGATGGGAAGAACCCCATTTGCATCCTTACTTTTGATGTTCATGTTATGTTCAAAGTTACTATCAAATATTAATAAAATTAAAATATAATAGATGAATGTATTTACGACAAATCAAGATCCCACCATGGCTGCAGCAATCCCTTATGTCTTCCCCGACACGAATCACGGGCTGTGTAGATAGCACATTCTGAAAAAGTACAAAGATATATAGAACATACTATATGCGCAGCATAATGGGATAAAAGAACGTTTATTATCCATAATAAACCATCCACTAATGCTTACTGAATTCAAAAAAGCATGGGAAGAGATGATATTGGACTATGGCATCAGAGACATCAACTGTATTGTAGGCTATTTGACCTACGAAGAAGTTGGATATCAACATACTTCAAAGACATATCTGTGGTAGGATGACATCGACGTAGAGAAGCGAAAGTATGAATAAGATGGTCAAACATAGCTTCGTGGATGAAAAGACTGTGCTGCATTGATTTGTGAGACAGATGCACATGGTTTTGCAGTCGAGGAAGCACGCAGAAGTGAAGTAAACGTATGGCTCATCGATATGGGTTGTCTACTATATTTTACGAGTATTTTTACTCTACATTTATATTACATTTACTGATTGCAAATGCATTTTTCAACCACATTGTAGCTTAAAGTTGGGTTTTACTGTATCTATCGTATATATATTTGATATTGTGTTCAGAGCCAGCTAGTAAAGTCAACACTGTTCCAGTTTGAGGAGCAACTGAGCAAGGTGTACACCCCTGCAGTGTTCAAAGAATACAAGGACACTCATTTCAAGAGTACAACCTTCTGTATCAGAAATAACCCTAGTCAGTATCTCGTCACACAGGCAAGCAAATGAAGTCGTTCTCATGGTCGCGGCATGAATTTAAGTTGGTAGCCGATGAAGCTTTCAAGGAGTACAACTGTGAATGTTGCCAGTGGGAACACAGTGGTATTTTTTTTTTAAATCCCTAACTGTGCTGACTTACTTCAATATTTACTATAATTACTGTGTCTCTCATTACTTGTTTGTACTATGTTTTCATATATGAAATTACTATTTTTAATATGTCAATTTCAAAACAGGTTTGTATTGTTTGTAGTATATGCATTTACTATTTTGTTGATGTACATTTACTGTAGAACTATTTTGTGCTCATCTAATCAAAGCATTCACCCACCTGCAAATCTATAGTATCCCTGACCGATACGTGCTAAAAAGGTACACTAGGGATGCAAGGGTTGAAGTGCCATACAACAGGCACGACTTCATGCAGTTCGGTCCCGACGGCACAATTGAGATGTATCGGCATTTGACCTTGCTGACAGAGGTGATGGGCGCAAATGCAGGGTATGAAAGAGAGATGGATGTACTGAAGGCGCTTCGAGAACAACTTGATAACATCCTGATGAATATTGCCAATGCGGCTCACGATAATGATGCACCAGACGAGGCAAATGAAACCCCGTTAAATTCAACTGCACCACCTATTTCTCGCACAAAGGGTACGAAGTGTGCCATGGATGAGCCAAGACTAGCAGGTGCACCAATAGATAAGAAATGCACATGTATGTGTTAGCTTATGTGGACTCAAAACCAGCCACAATGCCGTATCCTGTCCAACCCTAAAACAGGTCGGCGTTATAGGAGGTAATATAAGAGGAAGGGGACTGGGGAGGAAATAGCGGAGGCGAGGAAGGGGTGGTGCATGCTGCCAACTAGTTCATGATGATGAAATAGATGATGAAAGTGATCTTCGATCAGATGGATACGATGATTGCTGAAATCTATTTATTACTATATTATGTACGTAAAATTACTATTCAAGACGTAGTCGCTATATATAGCTGATGCCGGTGTCAGATGAGTCAGTACTACATTTTCCATCTTAAATTACATCAATGTTTTGAACGTCAAACTACATGCTTCAACTTGGTCTAAACTTCTCTAACTTGTTTGGCAATGGCTTCACCAAGTTGATAGTGTGGAACATCATATAGCACAGTAATTCAGCTCTATATTCCATACCTTTCTCCTACATATACAAACATATACACATGATTTATAATTACTACTTAGGTGAATAACAATTACTAAAAAAATGTTGGAAATTACTATATCACTTACCGGTTCAATTGCAGAGTGAAGATTACCCACTTCGCCATTGTACAACTCGAGGAACTTCATAGCGAAGAAGATGTAGTCGTTCAGCAAAACCTACTTCGGGGTGGTAAATAGCGGATGCCTCCACTTTGCAAACTTCGGGAACTTGCCATCGGTAAAGACTTGGAATACATCTTGCAGCTGTGTTACAACCTTCTCACCGACATCGCCATGATGGTCTCTGGGGTCAGTGCACTTCTGCTTGTAGTCGTTTGAGTCAAGCACGTCAATTCTCTTATGTGCCATATTGACACAATACACCGACCAACGCGTATTGTACAGAAGAGAGAATAATACCTAAAAAAATGTTGCATACATATGATGAAGGCATGAAAATAAACATTCTATAAATTTAGGTTTTTTTACAACCACCAATTTTGCTTCCAAGGCCTTCGATTCGCCAATATGTTGCCTACTACGAGATCGCTGTTGTAGGTGTCATTTTTCATATATTCTTTAACATTCAGAAGCCTTTGTGAAAAAGGATATAGAGTCTGTTTGGTTGCCTGTATGTCTCTAGCTTGGTTCGTATGAGCCATGCGGGCTGGTGGGAGACAGGCTGAGTAGATGCAAGATGGTTTGTTTGGTTGGCTGTATGTGTTGATCCTGGCTGCGCTGAGAAGTTGTTTGGTTGGATGTCTGAGGGTGGACGAGGGATGGTTTGATGCAAGAGATGTTGTTTGGTTGGTTGCATCTGACTGAGTGTAGTGACCCTCCTGCATGAGATGGTGAGGTTACTTCCTGCTTGAGAATGGATGGAATATGCATTTTATCTAAAATTGATATGTCCACCTCTAGCAACAATATTCCTTGTAGCTCAAATTCAAATATTGCTTCTACTTCCTCTATGTCTTGTGATACTAACCTTGTAGAGGAAAATATTGAGCTCAAGGCTCAAGTCATTAAATTGAAAAATGACTTGAAGAAGTGCTACAATGGAAAGGCCATCCTTGATGAGATTCTAAACAAGCAACAGGTCTTGCAAGACAAGAGATGGATTTGCTACATCTCCAAAAAGAAGGAGAATAGCAAGACAAGGCACAACGCAAGACACACGAAGAACATCAAATGCCTTGGATGCCATGAGAAGGGTCACTACGCCTCGGTGTGCCCAAACCAAGAGGATGTCAAGTCAAGGACATCAACAAATAGGCAAACCGGCATTGAGCATGATAAGAAGACGAAATAAGGACCAAATAGCGTCACTTGCTTCAATTGCCGTCAAAAGGGGCATTTCGGTAAGGATTGTCCCAAAGGTAACACTTCTAAGCCAATTCTTGTTAATGATTATTATTTGCTTAGGAAGGACAAAAATGGCAATGTGTTTGCCAAGATTATCGATTCTCCTAAGTGCTTGAAAAATAGTGATATTCATTGTCTTAAGAAGAATAAATGTAGAAATGTGTTTGCTAAAGTTGTTAGAACTCCTAAGCCCACTCGAAGCAATGCAAACAAATTACTTAGGAGAAATAACTATAACAAACCATTTGCTAGACATGCTAGATCCTTTAAGCCCTTGCATAACAATGATCATCATGTACTTAGAAAGGATAAAACTAGTAATGGGTTTGCAAAAATTGCTAGAACTCCTAAGCCTCCTCAATTTAATGTCAATAATTCGCTTAGGAGGAATAACAATTGCAAACCATTTGCTAGTTATGTTAGTTCACTTAAGACTATTAATGTTAAGGTCATTTGAGTTCCTAAATCTGTTGTGACTAACATTCTTGGACCCAACAAAAATTGGGTACCAACAAGTGCCTAAAAGATTATTAGGTACTTGGAGAGGCATTGGACGCTTGGCTTCTTCAAAAGGGAAGAAGACTTCATCACTTGCAAAATGGAGCCAAGCATGAAGACCATCAGTTCAATCATGAACCAATGCCATCTCGGGTAACAAGTATTTAAATTGATAATTTTAGCTTATAGCCTTGTGTAGGTTATATTGCATTTTCATGAAAATCAATTTAAATTGCTTGTTCATGCTTATTAGTTGTATTGATTGCAATCTTGAACAAGTTTGGGAAGGGGCACATCAAAGGGTAGTGCTAAATCATAACCATGTATATCACATCCCTATGTGTGTTCATATTTATATAAGTACTAATATATGTCTTCCAAATCAAGACATTTTAGCCAAAACTCAAAATTTGTATATCTATTAATTTTTTTTGAAAAACTAGTTGAAAATAGTATACAAATGTTTTTAAAATGTTTTCCAAAGGGTTTGGCTTTACAAAAATCTATTTTAAAAAGAAAATGAATTTCAAGTCCAAAAGCTAGTTATTAATATCTTGTTTTGCTTTTAAACTTATAATTTTCATAGAATTAAATGTAAAAGGATTTGAAAATAATTTCAAAACGAAAACCCTAGAGTTGGCCATTCTTAATAATTTTCGTGTTCAAATTTTTTTCAAAAGACCAACTAATCAAAAGTTATTTGATTTTGAAATTCATCGAAAAACCTTGTTTGACCTTTATTGGTCATATTATTGCACTTTGTGAGTTTCACCTTTTGGATTGGATTCCTTGCCATATCTTTGATCCAAATGGCATTCTAAACTCATAAAAAAAAATTCAAATCCCTACTATCTCATCTTATTCTTCATTTGAAATTTGTGTTGAAAAATTTGACTTTGGTTTACAAACGATTCTTTAAAAGGACCATTTTGGTTAAAAGTCAAATCTTGTGTTTCAAAGACCCAAATTTGTGAAAAGCTTTGTAAAAATTTCTAATATGTATTCCAAATATTTTACAAGCTTTCAAAATGAAAATTCTATGTTAAAATCAATTTTAACCAAAATCTTTGTTTTGAACCAAAAGACCCTAATTATGCTGTAACTTGATTTTGGTATTCAAGTTGGGTTTCATCATCTTTTCTAGTGGTATCATATGGTTTATAAAAGTATTTCAAATCCTTCAAGCCATGAGTATTTAATTTCTATGAAATCCAAATTGGAGTTGCACTTTGAGGCCCTTAAGAAATTTTGATTTCCTTTTTATGCCTCAAAGCGCATTTTTCTAAAATCTTATCTCAAAAAGGAAAATTAATATTTGAAACGGTTTCTAAAATATTTAAAATAGTCCAAAATTTAATTTTCTAAAAATTTCAAATCATTTGAACTTCATTTGTGAAAGACCATGTGGAATTCTACTCATGTTTGGTGATGAATATTTGACTAAATTTGAGTTTGGTATGCTCTGGTTGAGTTTGATTTGAATTGGATTTTCAAATTGAAGCAATTTAAGTTGTGTCTGGCACGATCGACTGAGTGGTTTGGTAATTGCTAAGTATCGAGTAGAATTGTTGATGGGTAGAGCGCCCTACCGTCAGCTCAACTCGAGTCCTTAGTCTGACCAATTGTTACTTAATATTGTTTTATTGACTTGGTGATGAGTTCGATAGCGGTCGATAGACTAGGTATCGAGTTTGACATGTGGTCGATCACCCAATGCGGTCAAAACGGTGGTCGAGTTTCTACTCGAGTGAGGATCCTACTCGATAGTGGCAACTCGATGAAATCGATACAGTAATCGATAGTGCAGACTTGTTGAGCAATGCAATTGGATGATTATTGCATATCTTTGTTGGACGTTGATATGTGATGGGTTTCCTTGTTTTTGATGGTTGCAGGACGACGGTGCTAGATCATAGTGAGGCGGAGGATGACCGGAACTAGGCCAGGTGCGCTGGAGGTCCAGACGGTCAAGGATCGCCGGAAGATGATCGGATACGGAGTCGTTGCGGACCTAGAAGACAAAGAATGGTTGAGATACTAGCTAGGAGCTACTCGGATCAAGGAGGGCCGTCAGATCGCGGTCTAAGTGATAGAGTAGCAGGTCTAGTTAGTATTGATGTGTGGGAGTCATTCTTAGCCCTTGATGGTGATCCTTAGGGTAGAAGGATCTCATCCAAGGGAGGAGGGTGACTCAAGAGTAGTATAAATATAGGGGGAGGGGTAGCCTTCCTCCCCTTGAAGGTTTTAGAGGTTTTTGCTCCTTTGAGCTTTTTGCCCACTTTGTTGTGAGGCTCTGTAAACCTCCCTTCCAGGAATGCAAATCAATTTCTCTTATACTTCAATTTACTTTACGCATTTAAATTCATCATTTAAATTCTGCAATTTACATTCTCGCAATTCACTTCTTGCACATTTGGATTTTCCTCCCCCCTTCTAAATGCTTGTGGATCTTATGCTGAGGATGCATGATTGATGGATGAAATTTCTTCAGACCATATCCTAATCATATAAACAAATCTTGTATTCTTTCTTACAAGAAATCGATCTTGTATGCTTAAGTAAATCATTCTTCTACATCGTGTTTGAGGGGTTTTTGGACTTGTATTCTTGCTTGTTGTGACGTGTGGGAGGTTATCCAAATCATCTTGATCATCAAAACCCCACGAGTAAGTCCAAGATCAAGTTCTCAAGTTTTGCTCAAACTTAGTGTGTTCTTCCTTCAAAGTGAAAAAGGTCTGAACTTTGACATCAATCCTTACTATTGAAGGTTAGAATAAGTTCTTGACATTCTTAGGATCACATGTACCAAGTTTCTTGAGTTGTTGTCTAGCTGATCAAAAGATTCCTCAAATTAGCTTTTTAGTTCGTGCTGTTCTTGGCTCTGTTCTTCCTGCTGTTCTTAAGCCTAGTCATACCGCCCTTTGTGCAGTCATATCGGATTCTAGTGCTACCAGACTTGCAGGAAAACTTCCTCCGTTTCATTTGCTCCTTTTGATTGAATTATTTGTGGGCTTGGTTGAATCATTTGAGTGGGGGGAAATTTTATTTGGGATCATTCACCCCTCTCTGATTGCCATTTCGGTCCTCCAATTTGAAAAGATTTTGCAAAAAAATTGCTTTTCAGTCTACCGAGGTCGGTACGTACTACCGTACCTGGATAGTGGTAGCATTAGAAAGTCTAGCACTATCGCATCTGTATGGCGGTAGCACCGGACCCCGGCACTACCGACCCTGTGTGAGCAGTAGTGCCGGTTTGGCTAGCCAGTTCTAAAAATTCTGATTTTTCAAAATTGGCTTTGGGATATCTTTTGAATGGAGATTCTTTTTGGAAAATATTCTTATGATCCCAAATTATCTTTGTGCTAAATTTCAAATCAATTGAAAATCATTTGAATTAGTTTTAAGTGGTATCAACTTGGTCCGTTTGAATTAATTTCAAGAAGTATCTACTTGATCTCTTCTTGCAAGCTTTATGTTTCATCTCTTGAATCTTATAGGAGCCTTTTTTTAATCAATTTTTTTGCATTTATCTCCAAGTGGTATCTCTAAAATGTTTGCTCCAATACCTTCAAAATTTCTAAATCTTTGAGAGTTCATTGTGTTTGAAACCAAGATCAAACTAAGGGGTATTGCTTTCTAATAAATGTTATCTTCTATTCCCCTTCTTTTTATGGATTTTTACAAGTGGTATCTTCTCCTACCCCTTATGTATGTTTACGAGCTTTCATGAGACTTCAAGCTTATATGGATGAGTTCCCCATTTGAAGCTTAATTGTTAGTTCAATCTCTCAAGGACTCTCCGTGTGAGATCCTTTGTATATTGAAATATTTAAAGGGGATAAAATCATATTGAGTTTACTTTGAATGAAAATGTTTTTCTCAAGTGATACCCTCATTCAAAATGTTCTTTACAAGTGGTATCTTTTTCAAAGTATCACTTGAAAAAGAGGTATTTACATGTGGTATCTTTTTTTTAAAAAAATAATAATCTTTGAAACAAGTGGTTCTTCAAGCAATGCCTCTTGAGATCGTTTTTACTTGGTATCTTTCTTTCTTTCTCAAGTGGTATCGAATTTATTTTCAAAAGCTTAAAAATCTTTCACTCAAATGATTTTATTGAAAATTTGAATCATGTTTGAATGGATTCCATGTTTAAGCCCTATTAGGCAAAATAATGGACTCTTCAAGTGAGTCATGATGCAATGTTGAAAAGCCTAATAAAATGAGGAGTATTATTTGAATGTGTTTCAAATAATCCTTTTGTGCTTAACTCTAAATATGGCATCTTTTCAAGTGGTTTACTCTTTTAGGCCATATTTCAAAAGTTTGCAAAAATATTTGTTTTCATTATTTAAAACCAAAATTCCTTTCAATGGTCATATGATTTTATTTCAAATCCTTTTATGACCTAAATTCAATTACTTCTTTTTCCAAGCTTTGTACTCTTTCACTTAGCACTCAATGTTTACAAATGGTATCTTTGATACCCAAAAGACCTCCCTTTGGATTGGTTTTCCATTTTTGGTGTTTAATGCCAAAAGGAGGAGAAATATTGTGAGTTTAATTCCCGTGAGGTTCGGTGTCCGATCGCTTTGGCTCGGCAGGACGCACCGGATGCTCTCGTGAGGTTCTCGTGTCCGAGTGCTCGCTTAACGTCAGAGCTAGATAGGCCTTGGTCGGCAGGACGACCGGATGCCTCTGAGGTTCTAGTGTCCGATCGCTTTGGTCGGCAGACGACCGATGCCTCTGTGAGGTTCTCGTGTCCGAGTGCCTTGGCTCAGCAGGACGACCGGATGCCTCGTGAGGTTCGGTGTCCGAAAGTGCTCGCTTAACGTCAGAGCTAGACAGCCGCCTTGGCTCTGGCAGGGACGACCGGATGCCTCGTGAGGTTCTAGTGTCCGATCGCTTTGGTCGGCAGGACGCACCGGATGCCTCTGAGGTTCTCGTGTCCGAAAGTGCCTTGGTCGTGGGATGACCTGATGCTCTGCGGAGGTTCTAGTGTCCGATCGCTTTGGCCTCGGCAAGGACGCACGGATGCCTCTCGCGGAGGTTCGGTGTCCGAGTGCCTTGGTCTGCAGGACGAATCGGATGCCTCGTGAGGTTCAAAGTGCCTTGGCCTGGCAGGACGACCGGATGCCTCGCGAGGTTCGTGTCCGAAAGTGCCTTGGTCGGCAGGACGACCGATGCCTCTGTGAGGTTCGGTGTCCGAGTGCCTTGGCCTGGCAGGACGACCGGATGCCTCTGTGAGGTTCTCGTGTCCGAGTGCCTTGGTCGGCAGTGACGACCGGATGCCTCCGTGAGGTTCGGTGTCCGAAAGTGCTCTTGGTCGGGCACGACGACCGGATGCCTCCGTGAGGTTCGGTGTCCGAGTGTTCGCTTAACGCCGTAGCTAGACGGAGAGTGCTCGCTTACCGTCGTAGCTGGACGTGGAGTGCTCGTTTACCGTCGTAGCTGGACGTGAGTGCTCGCTTACCGTCAGAATGGACGTGGAGTGCTCGCTACCGCCGTAGCCGGACGTGAGTGCTCGCCACCGTCCGAGCCGGACGTGAGTGCTCGCACTGCGTCGTGAGCTGGACGTGAGTGCTCGCTTACCGTCAGGCCGGACGTGGGGCATCCTTTCGAGTCCTCGCCTGGCGAGGGTAGCTACGTAGAGGAATGGCCTGTATCCCACATGTATACCCCATCCGCAGTGTGGGACTGAGGGGATGAGCGCGCGCGCACTGCGTGGTTTGAACGCCGTGCTCGTGGGAGCTAATAGCGGGTAGTCCGAGTGGGTCCTGGAGGTCCCGCCAAGGGGGACCTTCCGAGCGACCGTCCTGCAGTAGGGTGTCTGTCCTCGCCTGCTGTGGGCGACCCATAAAAACCTTTCTTACTCAATCCCAGATGGACTCTAGGGTCGTCCACACCCAGAGAGCACACTGGTCACGCCATTGATGAGCTCCTGAGAGTGTGAAGTATGGTCTCTGACGCAGTAGAGGTGATTAGCCACACCGACCTAACCGAGGGCCCACCGTGGCTCACCTCATACCCGCCCTTGCTCAAGTTTTGCTTGAGCGGCTTTATACCCACTCATTTCTAACTTTTAGTGAAAATTGCCAAAAGGAGGAGAAAATTTGTGTGTGCCTATTTCCCTTTATTTGAAATGTTGATTTAAAGAGGGAAAATTTGTGAAATGATTTGAGAGTTTAACAAATGGTATGAGAGCTTGGATTTATTGATTAAGGGGGAGAATTTGATGGCAAAAGCCTTTGTGTTTAATTGTTCTATTTGCCAAAAAGGGGGAGTTTTATTTCAATGCCAAAGGGGGAGATGCAAAATTTGAAAATTTTATTGTGTTATTCAATCTTTGATCTTTAAAACCCCTTCATGCATTGTTTTCCATCCAAATATGGAATTAATATAGGATTTGTCATCAATCACCAAAAAGGGGGAGATTGTAAGTTCAAGTTCCATTGATTTTGGTGATTGGTTTTAGATTAATACTTAATCATTATTTAATGACAAATCTAATCATTATGAGACTAACATGTTTATTGAGCTTTATTCTTATTAGTCTCAAATTTGGATGAAAAATGGAAAATCCAAGGTATGCACTCGTATTCACTATATTATCTTAATGCATACTTAGGATTCAAGTTAAAGGACGAATTCTTCCATTGCTTATACATTAAAAATGTGCATTATGTTTCCAATTTCATACATTACATGAATGCACACATCTAGGGGGAGTTCATAATTTAACTTAATGTTTCAATAGTATTGATCCATGTCTTCTTGCCACATAATAAAAAGGATCAAGACTTTGGAACAACCCTTTGAGTATATATAACTTGTGTAGTTGTAATATACTCATGTTAATATAGGATAAACTCAAATGCTATCTAAGACTGATTATGTGCATATTGATTCCAAGTTCTTTTATTTATATGCACATATTTAATGGAGTTTATTCGATATTTGATGGTCACAAGAGTATTGATCCCTTTCGATCAATCCAATATTTTGGATCTTTGCTTTGAGAATCATCAAAATGAGTATATGAAACTTATGTAGTTATATATACTCATATCAATTTAAATGAATTTTAAATTGAGATTCGCTTGCCTTTTAATCATCAAAGAACGCCTCATCATGTGTTGATGGTGTTCCTTTGATTGATTAAGGACAAATGGAAAGTTCTTGAGTATAATGAAGAATTAGTTGCATCAAAGTACTCAAGACACAATTAATCATTCAAATTGATTTAGGTTGTGATCAATTGATCTTGGGGCATCCATTATGTGTTAATGGAATGCAAATTTATGATTGAGACAACCGTGTTTGTTGGACTAACAATCTTCTATGAGTTGTGAAGTAGGTTGAGTCCAACGATGATATAGAACGGGACAAGAACATCATCATGTGTTAATGAGCGTCAAGAGGTGATCCCGAGAAGAAGAGAAGAGGAGGTTCATCATGTGTTGATGAACAAGACGAGACTCGATCTTAGAGAGAAAATGATTGGATGTCATAAAAGCTCCAAGCGGATCACTAGAGGTAAAGGTATAACTAGATAGGCTAAGGATGTGTTCCTAGTCTTTTACCGGTCTCGGTGTTTGGTTGAGAGAACGGGTTTCTAGTTTAGTGCCGTATTATTAAGAGGGGCTGAGTCATTTAGCTTAAGCTTTATCATGTGTTGATGAACTCAATCCGGTTCGCTCTAGATCACTCTCTTATGTGGATTTTGCATGAGCTAAGTATTTGCATGTGTTGCAAATAAGGGAGCTAATGCTTGCTTCTTATTGAATCTTAATTGATTTGGATTTTGCATAATGCTATGGATTTGCATGTGTTGCAAGGAGATAGCTCATGCAATTTGGTTCAAGTGGTTTTTGCATGGAGCTAAGTTTTGCATGTGTTGCAAAAGGAGAGAACTCATGTAACTTGATTTTAATGGTTGCTGTTTGCATGAAGCTAGATATTTGCATGTGTTGTAAATAGAGAGCTAATGCATTGGATTCTTA
Organism: Otatea glauca; assembly: GCA_036346275.1. NCBI lineage: Eukaryota > Viridiplantae > Streptophyta > Magnoliopsida > Poales > Poaceae > Otatea > Otatea glauca. Next base: position 13,298,606 of record CM070729.1, on the reverse strand, counting down.
GCTTGTGACTAGTAGAGTTTGCAAATGTATTTTACAAATTACTAGAGTTCATGTGTTGATCATCACATGGCTAAGAGGATTGATCTCATAGGTTCTTGGTTTATTTGCAAATTTTTTTTGCAAATAAGTTAAAGTTTTAAATGCGTTTCTTTGGAGCATGTGAATAGGGTTTGCAAATGTGTTTTGTAAATTGTCTCGATCATATGTTGATCATCACATGGCTCAAAGAATCAATCCTTATTGATGTTTGATTTGAAAAGAAAAGATTTTTGTTGAAATCTAATTTTATCTGGAAATCCAGCATTACCACAGGTGTAAAGCCGGTACTATCACTGGGCCGGCAGTACCGCTTTTTGGGAGCTAGTACTACCGGAGGTCGGTAGTACCGCACGTGAGGTCGGTTGTTATTTTTCAGAAGAGCGTGTTTTCTCATCTTTTGAAGGCCGGAGCTACTCGAGTCGATTGACGGTACTACCGTAGGTGCGGTAGTACTGGCGCTTGACCGCCGATAGCTGTTTTCCAGAGAAGCATGTTTTTGAGTTGCGCTGAGTCCGACAGACTCAGTACCGCCCGTAGGGGTTACTGAAGCTCAAGCGGTACTACTGGGCTTTTGCCTGCGGTAGTACCAGGTTTCCTGTGCAACGGCTAGTTTTTTAGCTGTTGGCCTAGAGGTCGGTACTACCGGCCCTAATTGGGTGGTATTACTGGATTTGCTGAATTTTCCAGAATTTCCCCCAAAACAGATAATTTTCTTTGTGAGGCTATAAAAGGAGGCCTTAAGGGGCATTGGCTAGTTGCTGGTTCTCTTGAGCATTTGGGTGAGGTTGTGCATGTGTTGCACACTCACATTTAGTTCTTGAGCTAAGAGTAAGCTCTAATTGCATGTATTACAATTAGAAGAGGATTGAGAGCCTCTTGTTCATGTGTTGCACTTGAGGGGATTCTTGTGCATGTGTTGCACTTGGTGATCACTATTGTACATCTATTGTACTTGGTGGAGTTCAAGCTAGAGGGCTTGACTTGTTACTCTTGGTGTTTGCTGATACCTAGACGACATGTGGAGGTGTCGTGCGCGGTGAGCTTCTCAATGGAGGTTGTGAGAAGCCCCAGTGAATTTGTAAAGGTCAGAGAGCTCACCTATTCGGAGGGAGAAAGGGCAACCACCAGTGGATTCGAGGCGGGTACTCAATTTGTGGAGCCGGTCCAAAGTGGTTTGGGCTTGCCTCAACGTGGATTAGGGGAGACCGACAAGTCTCCGAACACCACAATAAAAGGTATCATGTCTCCCTGTTGTTTGCATTCTATTCTTCATTTACATTCAAGCAATTTATATTCAATGAATTAATTGATTGATTGCTTGTCGTTAGGATCGCAAATTACTCTTAGAGACATAGATAGTTAGTGCACATAGTGAGCCTAGTTGATTTAGGCTTTAATTGTCAAAACCTTAGAATTACGCTTTTGCATATTATTTAGGTTTTGATATAGGCGATTGTTAATTAGAGAAGAAATTTTTTAAACCGCCTATTCACCCCCCTCTAGTCTGTATCTTCAATCTTACACCATAGATTTGTGCTTAGCCAGGTAAGTCAGCACCGCCATGAGGTCCTCTTCGTTGAAGCCAGGGAGGTCCATCACGGCGCTGTACAGACCAGGGGTGGCCTCAGCATGCACAGTGGACGAGATGGCAGCAGCCATCTCGCGAACAACGTCTGACTTTATGGTTAGCAGCACGGCTTCATCCTCGGCCAGAACAGTGGTCCTCTTCCTTTTCCCGCAAGAGCTAGAGGTGCCCTTGCCCACCCCCCTCCAATAGCAAATCCACCTCCCACAGCAGGAAGACTACCATCTACCCCCATACCCTCCAAACCCTCCATCATATCAGACAAGGACACACCAACAGGTGGACATTTCTTGGAAGAGCTGTCACCAACTTCAGAGGGAGAGCCCAACACCTCATTGGAACCCATGGCATACCTCCCGGTGGCGTACGCCCCACCAAAGATGGTAGACATCTGAACGTAGTTCTCTAGAGGCACATTGAGGTACTCCACATCCTTAGGGTGTGAGGTACTCCACATCCTTAGGGTGATCCTATGTAATGTGAAATGAAGTATGAGATGTAAGCAGAAGCAAAGATAACTTAAATGCAGACAGCTTCACAACCAACCCTAATGTGGCCCATGTAGTGCTCCTCCTCGAGCTTTATCATGTAGGTGCTGTCTTCCAAAGTGCACCACTAATATCCTTCAGCCTAGTGATGCGAACCCACCTAGCACGCCACTTTCGAAGGTGGTTGTAAACTTAGGTACCGCTCACGTCTACACCTGTATGTGAACTCAAAGACCTAGCCAGTTGATTGAGTGGACCTCTTTGAACCCCTTGTCTACCTTAATACCTTGGCCTATTAGCTCAACCATATGGTGGAGCATGAAACTTGTGAGAGGTCCAGCGAAGGGATTGCCTTCCCCCTTGGCTAGCACCCACCGCAGCCTCATCACCATTGTCAGCCATCCTAATGTGGCCATCATTTCAGCAAAAGCAGTTAGCACACTAGCAGTTTACACATCAAGAAGTGAGTAAGCATTCATACAATATAATTTATTACTATTCGATGAAGTCATCATTGCATGTAACCATTAGTCTCAGCTCAGGATGAACACTTCAAATGTTCAAGGAGCAATAAGGAAGTGCAATACTATCGTAAATAAATACAGTGCCTTACATCACACATGCGCTTCTCCCACATAAGATTAGCCCACCCGTCCCTCTTCTATGCCCATGCACCATTGTCCTATTGAAGGTCATTCTGCCCTTCCTCCTCATCGCTGTTTCCAACCCATGTGGATTCCGGTGGGACACACTCATCCATTCCATACCGTAGGATCCAATTGTGCAAGATAACACACGCAAGGACTAACTTGACTTGGGTCTTGTATGGGTGGAAAGGTTTGTTGTATACAATCTTGAACCAGTTCTTGAATGTATCGAACGCCCTTTCGACCGAGACCCTACGAGATGAGTGACGTAGGTTGAACAATTCTCTCGCATCACGAGGGTAATTCCTTCCACCATAATCCCTCAAGTGGTACCGGGTGCCTCCGTATGGTGGAAGGAAACCAGGCCGAGCAGCATATCCAACATCAACAAGGAAGAATTTGCCTAACAAGACAAACAGTACCATGACCATTACGTATATTAATGTTACATAACTAAAACCTCTAATAGTACATATTTTAGTATGTATTACTTGGTGGGACCCTAAGGCCGTCATCCCTCTCCAATGCATCGGCAAGTATGAGAACATCATGTGCTGACCCTTCCCACCCGGTAAGGACATAGGTAAACCTAAGGTCAAAGTTGATCGTAGCCATGACATTTTGTGTTTTTGTGCCCTTCCTACCCCTAAAGGCTGCTGAAATTTTGGCCGGGACTCTTGCAAGCACATGAGTGCCATCAATAGCCCCAACGCAGTCCGAACAAACAAACCAAAATTTATTTCAAATTATTGAACACGGTCAGTACTAAGTTAGGTTACATGTATGTGTGGCACATCTATTTACTTTGAAGTAAGGGTAGAACCTCGTACTGTTGATGATTTTAGGATGCATAGCAGTAGAGGGTGACCAGATCATTTCATTGCGCAGCTCACCAATAGCGAAAAGAACCTCATGAAAGTATCGACTAATGGTTTCAATTGATCTCTGAAAAATGGGCTGCAGTGCTCTAAATCTATGGTTATGACCCACAACTAAGAGAAACATGACAAGTTGTTCCTCCACATAGGTGTTGATACTATCTCACATCAGCGACCTTTCACGAAGCAAATTACACAGCTCAAAAAAGGGGGCCCTCAACATCCTTAGTTGCTCAAGGCAGTGGGTGTTATCTGAATGGTAGATCCACCACAGGTTTGATTGCCTAGCGATGTCCTTTTCCAACATAGGACCATAGTTAATACGTGCCTCATGTGCCCTTCATCTTCGTAGGATGAGGAGCACGTGCACACACATGACAACGACTACACCAGCACCTCTAACAATGAGCATGTGACATCTACATGCTAACTCATCACTCTACGAAAGAAAACACAATAATACGAAATGATTAGTCCCAGATACTACACAATGGTGTTGACAAAACCTTGTTGCAATGATATTTAAATTTCTATGCATGCAAATGCATGACTTCCATGGCTGCAACATCAAAATGATGCGCCTCCCAGTGGCATGCCATCATTGACCAATGGAAGTAATACTTAGAAAAATTTGCGATGCTAAGAAACTGGTGCATCATTTCATTAGAATGACATGAACATCATCAGCACAAGCACACCCTACGCAAAGCAATTGTGCTGATCCAACAAGGACCTCTACCCTGGCAACCACACAGGCTGATACTTCCATGGGCTACTACAATGCAGGCCTAACCAGGCAACCAAACATCCCGAAATCACCGAATCTATGCACTTTACATTAGGGATGAACAATGGTGAACTAGGATAAGCCATGAACAATACCAAAACTAATAGATCTACCAGATCTAAACAATACGTCACCACATTCATCGTCAAATCTAAGCAATTAACAACATAGCAAAAGGGAATAAAACATGGAAGGATAGAGAGAACAAGCCTTGTGCGCACCACAAGAAGGAGAGGAAGGAGATGTGCACACCAGGGGAAGGACACAGATCGAGGACGACAGATCTGGGGAGGACACCGGAGGACCTTGCATGCACAATGGCAAGGTCCCGGACCTTCGTGGAGGAAAGATCTGGGGAGGACACCGCTGACTTCCTTGCGCTGCCGACAATCGCCTTAACCCTAGCCACGAAGCGAGAGCTGGGGAGTGGCATACGAATGAACAGGGGAGGTGAGTCGGGAGTGATCACAACGAGGTCATTCCTTGCACTAGCGGATGCGCATGGGTTAGTGCGGAAGCATCCCGCGGGGTAGGCTATGAATGAACGACCGAGTCGCTTGTTCTACGCTAGCCAGGCTTGATTCCATTCTTTGCATGCCGCTGGCCTGCCCTAGAGATCCGCCCAAGCAACCAAACAGGCTAAAACTTGTATGAATTGCTGTAATGCATCCATAACTGGGCAACCAAACAAGCCCATATTGAATAATGAATACCATTCCTCAAATCAATAAATTATTATGTGAATTTTTAAGATTTACTATATTCGCAATAATAATATTTACATACCGACAGACTCCATGGGAGATAAATCTTGTATCCAGCACTCTTTGGCCTTAACATGGCATCGTTGTGTGTAATGCAATCAATGAAGTGCCCCATAAACATGTCTTCTGTAGTTGCACCTTGTTTGAACGATTTCACTAGATCTTCACCATTTGCCATGCAGTGACAGTCTTGTAACATGAGAAGAATCACTCTGCAAACCAATAGTTATAAAACAACCAATGTGGACTGACTGTACTCTTTTGTCAAAAAAATTCATGCATCACATTGTTAAAAATAACTTAAATCTAACCTATTTAGTGAATTATCATTTAAAATGATCTCCTAAACCTTGTTGGCGGTGTCAAACAGAACGATTAGCCGAACAACGCTGCACTTGAATGGTGACACAAACTGGTAAGGCACTCTTGTCAACCTCTTTTCGGTCATTGCCATGACGCTCGTATGCGCATCCTGCTTCGTCCCCACTTTCCCCTTACTATCTCCCCTGGACTGCATATCCTGCGGCAAAAATGACTCATAATTACCATGTGATGTACATAAATAACTAACATGCATGAATATACAACACTACTACTGCTATTCGAATACCTAATGGAAGAGCTTTACTAGGTCAACCTGCTTGACAATCTCTGTGGCACCCTTTGCTATCACGTTTACTGGTTCCTGAAAAACAAATTATCCCGTTGAAATTACTGTCGACATGCTATAAAATTACTAACTATATAAGTAATATTTACTATACATATCTGATAATTATTGTCAACGTATTTGGTAAACATAGGGTTCAGTTGTTCTAGGCAGCGTCTCTTTCATATCGTTCTCATGGTCCAATGCCTTGTTTATCGAGGTTGTCTGTGGGCAAAAAATATCAGGATGCATCTCTGGAATGACATCCTCTTCGATCGCAACGATAATAAAATCAATCTTCACCTACATGCCAGCCTCTCCCTCATGGCCTATCTACGGATATGAAACATGGTGGTTATCATGAAAGAATTACTTCATGTTGATTCAAATCATGTAGAAAAATCGATATAATATACCTTATACCTTATTGGGCTGCATCCTTGTTAACGCCTTGAGATACGGGAAGAGGGTCGACACCAGCACGTATATGAAAGAATCGGGCTCGCAAAGTGGACGATCAATGGGTGTCTCTGGGGCCAGGTTGTGTGGTGCAGGCGCACCATCAAGTGGAAGTGGGGCTGGAAGGCTGAAAACAATGTTCTCTGTCGATTGCTGCAAGTGATCCACCACCGAAGCCCTCTTCTTCATTTGTTTATGAGTTCTGATCTTGTCAAGTTCATCCATCGGCACCATAATTGTAAATAGCGCATGAACAACATTTGTTTTGGTAGTTTCAATCTTTCGTTGGGCCTTGTTGATCTGCCAGATCACCCTACCCGATTCGCCATCGAATTTTTTAGTGTGTTGATTGCTGCCTACTACTTGGACTTGCTGATGGATCGGAGGGAATCGCCCAACAGTGATAGCAAGCTAGGGAACTACTGAGCGAACGGAGGAGCATTGGGTATATCCTCGTGTGTATTTGCATGTGCCCTCCACGCTCCTGAACTAAACATACCAAATACATTGACAGTGTTACATTTAATAGAAAACAACAATAATTTTAGTACCTATAGTATTTTTGATGAGAGCACTCACACTGAGCTTGGCATTGATTTCGTTGCCATGGTGATCTTCCATCTTGTCAATACCCACTATCTTGTAAATGATGACTGTCATAAAATAGTAGTCCATGGTGTGTCGATAGCTTCGATGCTGTGAACACACCTCAAGTTGTCCAGATAGTAGATCTGTTAAAACAATTTACTGTTATCAGTGCTATATATTACTAACTAATAAATGAGAAATTACTGACTCTATCATGTAATCATTGGAAAATGTAAATCAATTAATACTTACAAGTAAAAAGACAGCACATCAGCTAATTGATTTAATAGATGTGTCCTTCTTGTTCCAGTTACGTACCGCAACCCTGAGGTCATCAACGACCACCTTGCACCAGTCAATGCCACCAAAATCCTCCATGTCTTTGGTCAACATTGCCTCCTTCCCGCTGATGTTGTTGCTAGTCCTCGAGAATAACAACTTGTTGAACATAGTGAGGAAGGAACATCTCATGGTCAAGCTGTCAGTTCCCTTCGCCTCAATCCTCGCCAGCAATGTCTCTATCTTGACTTCCACTCCATGCGACACAACAAGCAAGCACTTTAGATTTGCAAGCTCAGTTTTGCTTCCAGCATATGTAACGAAAGGTGTGTCCCTTCCACCACACGGAAGCCCTAAAACACACTTGACAACATGGGGCATTATTGGTAGGCTCCTTCCCCCACCAACACAAATTACCATGTCAGTTGGGTCTATTCTGTCCATCAAATAGCATAGGAGATCCCTATTCTCCAAACCCTCGAGTTTAAATTTCAATAATTCATCAAAACCATACTTGCAAACCCCATTCCACCGATCGACTGTGAGCTTGCCAATAGTGGATACAGTAAGGGCAGGGGTGCACCTGCAAATGGTAACGAACTTTTTCTTCGCAACAGAAGCCTGTTCAAGTACCAAAAAATAAATTTTATTACTATTCAATTATTTTTACTAATAACTTGTTGAAAATGCACTATTCATGCCATCTATTGTCTATAAACAAGACCGTATACTACATTCTATGTCTGCCAAAAAACAATCTCTCATATGTAAAAGATAAAAAGCATAGTATCGATACTTTCGTTGGCTTTACTGATGTGATCGGGTCGTGGTGTCTGGTTGAAAGCTTGTAACCAGAAGGGTCCTGTAATAGAAACGACTAATCTTGCCAAATTTTACTATAGATGATATGTGAAATTACCAATCATGCTATGATCGAAGACATAGTTACTGAACAACATGTTGGAAATTACTGATATTACTTAATATCTACTTGTACTACAAAGTAGGGGAATCACTTCTCTGCACATACTTCCTCTGCCTTCCCGCCTGATTCGAGCTCGAAAAGGGAGCGGTTGGGACTGAAGGCGGGAAAACCAAAGATATGGGCTGTGTCTCATCAAGAAGAATCTCCATTGCATCTTGGCTGCCCTCCATAATAATCTTCTTCACCTTCGATGGTACCTTACCAGAAGTCCTAATCTACATCGAGATTCAAAAGCATTTTAGCATATTGTTTTTTATTTTACCATATAATCATTGGATATTTACTAGAATTAGGCATCTAGTAAAAAATAGGGAATTATTGTACAGGGTTGAACTACGTGGAGATTGTATTGTTTGGGGAATTGGGTGATTTTTTACTTATAATGTGTCGATGTCAAGAATGTCGATTAACATCGAAATTGATCCATAAAGGGCGATTTAAAAAAAAGAGAAATGCGATGTCGAAATCAATCTCTAGATTAACTTTGCACATTGGAAGGCTGAAGTAGTACGGGCTCTCCGATTTGGTTTGCTCGGAAGGGGCTTCCACACTAAGGTGTGGGTAAATGCATATTCATACAACGGTGCACGCCTTGCTATGGGGAGAAACGGTGATGGTAGGATCGACTGTTTTGGTTATTGTGAGAATGATATCATGTTTTGTATGTATGTTCCTGCCACCATAGCGAGGGTTTGTTGTCATCAGGCTGGTGCAAAGCTAACCTAGTTAATGTAAAGGTTTCCGTCATGAACATTCTGGCCACATGCCAAAGGTGTGTGAAATATGCGGCAAAAAAGAAAGGTCATGACTTGTGGGTAAAGTTGTACACCTCTGTAGAGTGTAAATCTAATCGATTAGCCGCGCCTAAGGTCATGGGTACTTGATAACGTCATCACATAGTTAGATGTTTTAGTATTTTCAAAATGGTTTGGTTTCATCTGTTATGCCTCGTGTTGGCAAAGAATGGTGTTGGCAAGAATCGGACGACTCGATGCTTACGTCATGGAGGACTATGAGTTATTACTTATTCACTTGTTACTTTCATATCAGTCAAATTTGCTTTTACAATTCTGTTTGCGAACTACAACTTGATTTACCAATTCAATTTCGTTTTATGCAAATTAACTATTGTAGCCTTCTTTGATTTAGCCTGCATTTCTGCATTTTGCAAATACCACCTTAAGTCTTACTGAGTAAGAAAGTACTTAACCTTGCTTAATATGTTGTTTTTGGTGAAAAAGAAAAGGAGGCTCTGAAGATTACTTTTCGTCGCAGGATACGGGAACTTCAAATGAACAATCTTTCTAACGATTATGCCTTGTCAGTTGCCTGAGGGTTGGATGAGCACACTACAAGACTTTGCTTCTTCTACTGCTATATATATAATCTGAATTGTAAAAATTACATTGTATAAATGGCTTCCGTTTTAATAATATGATGTATGGTTGTGATTCCAATTATTGTAAATGTGCTACTAGCCATTGATTATAGGACTAGTACTGTATGCACATAGATTCTCATTTTAGCATTTTATGCCAAAAATGGGGGTCGTTACACCGGGACACTCAGGGCCAAGATGGTGAGGACCGTCGAGATCTGACGGCACCGCCGTCTTCTTCCTCTCCGGTCGCGCTACTGTATTCTTCCTCGCAATGGCCGGTGAGCAGGTACTGCACTCTCCACCTCTTTGCCATTTCTGTTGTCTTCCCGTTCTCTACACACGACAAACGTGACGACATCATACCCTGCCACATTTCGCATTGTCACCGTGCCCTCCTACGTGCCACCATGCTTGTTCCGTGCTAAAGCCGTGCCATGTCTGTACTGTACCTATCACCTTGTAGCATGTCGTGCTAGTCTAAGCACGACCCTCGCAAGCTGCCATACCGTGCCACGGGTAGAATAAAAAAAGTTCGGCTCAATCGCCACCTTTAGCTGGAGCTTGCAGTCAGCTAGTAATTATCATATGCGCGCCTCTGCCTGCATGGCTAGCCAGCAAATAGGACGTACGTACATAGGTGAAGGCACGTACCCAATTGGGTCTCTTCACTCGTTGCAGGCGCTCACAGCCAGGGTTCACAAAGCGGGTGAAAACTAACCTTCCTGAGCCGGTTTGGCAATAAAAATCGAACGGTAAACCGTGGAGTTCAAATGTAAATTTAAAAATTTGAAGAAATTTAGCAAAAAGTGTTACTTTTTTTTAAATTTTTGTGTGAGGTCCTGAGGTAATTCTAAATATGTTATAAAATTTTCAGATGATTATCAGGCCTGTGTATTTTTTGAAAATTCTGAAAGTGATACTGTACAATATATGCTCTTCAGTTTTTTATTTTCTAGGGGTACAAATAAAGTCTAATATTTATTAAACTTTTTGTGTGATGTTATAACGTAATTAAAATTATGTTGTAAAATTTTTAGATGATGATCAGATATGTGTATTTTTTAAAATTCTGAAAATGCTATTATCATTGTATATGCTCTTCTATTTTTGATTTTATATTGGTACTAAATGAAGTCTAATATTTATAAAAAATTTAGTATATAATCCTTTGGCACTAATTATGGTTAAATTAAAATTTCAGAATATAACAAATCTTTAAATATTTATAAAAATCTAACATTGTCTTTGTTCCTTTTCATTAATTGCTGTTTTGGATTTTTTAGAAGAAATAAATGATTTCAAAAATTGTTCAAATTTCTCTGAGATGTTTGATAGAGTAATTGAGATTTTTTGTAATTTTTCAAAATTGTTTTGCAATTTTTCCTTGTATTTTCACTATTTTTCCTTATGTCGTCAGTTTTCAACGAAAACCGATCGGTTTTTGATTTTTTTTAATCAATTTGACCACATGTTTGACTTTCATAAACCGATCGGTTTTTACCGAATTTCGGTTGGTTTTCGCGAAAAACCGGTGCCGACATGATACCGGTTTTCGAATGCAAAACGAAAATATGAACCCTGCTCACTGCTCTATTAATATGTAGGCTCTGTCCTAGCTATAGCAGCTTACCTGCAGAGCAAGCAAAACGTAGATTTGATTATCATGATCGATAGGATAAGAATATGGATTAGATTTCTCCAATAATTCGATTAAAGTTTAGGTTTTTCATCTAGAATGTTACTTATTTGAACTATCCAGACTACATATGCTAATAAGGCAACGTGTAAGCATATGTAACATGGATAAAAATTGTGCATCCTTATCGCTCCAATATCATATTAATTCGATAGTATACAAACCTAGTTTAGATTTTTCTCACCCGATTAACAGTTTCTCCAAAACTAAAATCTGTGGCAGAAAAAAAATGTAAATATGGTTTAGGTTTTTACATACAACCGGAATTTTACTTTTTAACTATACATATTTGAATTCGATATAGAAATATACATATACGAATAAGTTGGGCAACTATTTAACAACAATTTATACGAATTAATGTTTCTTTAGGTTCATTTAGTATACTAGCTGAATACCTCTTTGTTACAATAAAAAAATTAACATGTTACACAGGTACATCAAATCGTTATCATTAGGCCCAGTCTACTCCAAGCCATCGATTATACCGCCACGCTTGGCCGATCTCTGCTCTGGACAGCGTTAAGCCTCTGTGGTCGTGATCGGCCTATGTCATGTCTAGAGGTGGGCACTCAGGTTGAACTCTTTTGGGTCGGTTCGAGACACGACGTCACGGCTGGGTACAAAGCCTGACTCGACACGAAGTGGGTCGTGCCGGGCCGGCACGATACTGTAGCACGGGCTGTGCCGGGCTCGAGAATCAGGCACGATAGGCGGTCCAGCCCGGTACGTCACTGTAGAATGGGCTATACTGGACCTGATGATCCAGGGCATGAGGAAGAAGCCTATCATGAAGGTCACTGACTCACAGAGCATAACCGTCATGGATGCACCCAGTAGCATAAACGTCACCCCTATTGCCGACACCTGAGAGAGACGGACAAAACAGGAGAGAGAGAACTAAGAGAGATTGAGAGACGGTGCAGGAAGCTGCTCTCTCTCGCTCATCCCTCTCAATCTCTCTTAGCCCTCTCTCTCACCGGTCTCTCTCAATCTCCCTCACAATCTCTCTCGTCTGTCTCGCTCACTCTCTTTCTCGCCCATTGTCCCCTCTCTCGTCCGTATTGAGCACATCCTTCTTGCTCTATGTAACTGTTCAATAATAAATAAATTTTAGTTCTTTTTCTCATAATATTTGCATTCACTGTCTTAATTCTATGTATCTCCGGCTCCTTTCCTCTCGTTGCAATAGTGCAAATGGGTCGGGCCTAGGCTGGCACGGCACGAAGCAGGCACGAAGCGCAAATGGGCCGTGCCTAGTCTCTCCGAAGGCGAGCTGGGCCGGCACGACACGGCACGGCGAGCACGATGGGCCCGTGCCGTGCTGGCCCGGCCCGGTACGACGCCCATCTCTAGTCATGCCCTTAGCTCCGCAACCATGCATGCCTAGTCGAGTTTCTTTGTGATCTCCACCGTGCTCCTTTTATATTAGAGAATTTTTAGAGAGCTGGTAAGTTAATTTGTTAAGTGGACATTGGTTGTTGTACTTAAGTTAGTTAGCTTGTTGTTTTTTGTTGAAGATGTTTTAGGATGTACGCCCACAGGACCTGACGCCGTCAAATTTTCTACTAAAATGGGGAGGGAGAAAGGATTCACCTTACGAGTATTTAAGTAGTAAGGATTAACATGGTTAATTTGTTGTACAAGGACAAAAGGTCGTCAATCCAAGCTTTGTGTGGTCTGAAATAAAGTACACAAGCCTTGTGGGTATATCCACATTCAATTGAATTTTGATATGTATTCTTCTCCAAGAATATTTTAATTATACCTGAAAATATTTTAGTTTGACCATCATTCGATTCTTGTTTGACTTGTTTCACCTCTGTGAATCTCGAGTCATTTTTTAAGTTTCTAACTCGGACCAATTAGAGCCATTTGATCGAACCTATAAGCAGGTAAGAACCATGCGATTTAGAGATCTGTCGCACTGTTGCATTAAACGCAGGTAGTAAGCGGCACGCAGGTTGGGCCGTTCTCACGACTGGGCCGCCGACGAGCACAGCAAAAGGCGTCCAGGCCGCCGTATCAACATCTTTCAGCGTTAGTTTTTTTATAGTGTTCTCTTGCAGACAAAACTTTTTACGTTTGATTATGCCGTCGATATTTATATGGCCATGTTTCTGTGTTGATCATACATTCAGTCAAGTACTACGTACCGTACATACATGCCTTCAAAGTTCAAACTGGTGCTGCCCGGCAAGCAAGGTTGCACAACAAATAATGATCGAACAGAACGGTTGTACGATTGGACAAAGGTTTTACTCCACTCTACGCAGGTCATTCTACAAGTGCAAAATGGAGAGATCGAGCTGTAGATTTTTCTGATGCAGTGACAGAGTTTGTCGACATCTGCAATCGAAACTTGCTCAGAGGTGAACATGTAGTATATGACTATATGTCGTCAGGAACACGCTCAGAGGTGAACATGTAGTATATGTCGTCAGGTACACGCTCCAAACATGAACTGAATGAGCATAAATAATGGGCAATTTCAGACAAAAGAGAACATCAAAGATCACATTCGAACACCGAAAATTGACCTCGAAAGGCATGCAAGTTACTGTTTTCACATCTCAAGATTGAACTCGAAAGGCGCGCAGAATAGGAAGTTTTTACTGCTCAATTTTTTTAAAAAAATAATTAGCCCTTATTAGAATTTTTTTTTTACAGATTTAGTCTCTGGGCTCGCGAAAACCGCACCCAAGGGCGTTGCACAGGCAAAGTAGAGAACAGGAGACGCTACAACGCCCTCAGTCCGACACATGGCGGCAAAAACAAAAACAAAAGCGAAAAACAAAAAAAAGGAGAGGAGGCATGCAGCGGATTGGGAGCGCTGCATGCTAAAGTGTTTTTCGATTTTTTTTTTGCTGTAAGAGGAGGCTAATTATGAAAAAAAAAATTTATCAGGTTTTATAAATGCATTACAATAGAAAAAAATTGTACGACGGTTAGCTCTGAAAAAATACTTATACGAGTAGTTCTGAAAAAATTATACGTCGGCTAGTTCTGAAAATCGCAGATCCTACCACAAATATTTTGAGGACCCATATTCAACGGAGGGGCACAATATAATAATATATATTTGAGGAACCATATTTTATGGACCCAATCACTGTTAATAATTATGCAAATCAAATTACCGTCAATAATATTTTTTTACAGGCAATATTTTTTATTACTTTTATTATTGGAAAAATAATATTATTGACGGCCCGAAGAATTATTAACGGTAATTGGGCCCGCAGAATACGAGTCCTCAGATATTTTACGAAAAGAGAAGAATATATTACCAGCAAGTTCTAAAAATTAAAATGTTACCATCAATAATTTTTAGGGCCGTCAATAATATATTTTTTGATAAAAAAAAGTAATAAAATATTAACCGCAAAATTATTTTTTTAGAACTAAATGTCGTTCATTTTTTTTTCTGTTATAATGCATATATAAAACCTGATAAAATAAAAATGTGTTTTTTCCATAATTAGCCTCCTCACAGCGGAAAAAATAAATCAAAAACACAGTAGCATGCAGCGGACAGTAGCATGCATCGCTCCCAGTCTGCTGCATGCCTCCTCTCTCTTTTTCGCTTTTTTATTTTTGCCGCCACGTGTCGGACTGGGAGCATTGCAACGCCCCCAGTCCGCTGCTTTGCCTGTCCAGCGTCTCTCGAGCGTGGTTTTTACTGGCTCAGGGGCCAAATCTGTAAACAAATTCTGACGCGGGCTAATTTTAACCAAAAAAAATAAGCAGGCTACAACAGTAAAAACTTCGCAGAATAGAACAGCGAAATGGATATATATACTCCTCCGATCACAAATAGTTGTCGTTTTGGATATCGATACAGTCTCCGAAATATAACTTTGACTACTAATTTCTATTATAATATGTTTATAAAACCTAATAAAATTATAATATTATGAAAGTACTTTTCGAGATAAATCTACGCATATGAATTTCATGTATCCAATTTAAATATTTAAAAATATATTGATAGTTAAAGTTCCAAAAATTTAACTAAACATATATCATGTTAGGGTTAGCATAGCAAAATATGGAGACAAAGATTTAATATGAAAAAACCCTTTCGAAAAAAAACACAAGAAACAATCCACTATAATGTTCAAAAGATTACAAATAGAGGGGTTGGCTTATATAGCCAAAAAGTTCTAGTTGTAGAAAACCTGAACTAACAACCTATTTGGATAAAATCAAAAGATATGGTAGTTAGAGATATTTGAGTTATCTCTAACAAACCTCCCCTTAACTCAAAATCCGGAAAACCCCAAAGGGTAATAAAGCACATGAATATAAGTGCATTAAAAAGTCCAAAGGACTACTGAACAAGAAAGGCTGAACAGTCAATCTAAATACTTGTAGTGCAAAAAACCATGCAGGGTATGAAAAACTAGAACAGTCTTATCCAAACGCTTCTAATAAAGCAAGATTGAGCAAACCACCAGTAGGTCGAGAGAAAGACTGGAACAGTCAATCAAAAATACACAGCTATAATAAAGCAGACGAAGAAACCTAGGTCTTCAATGATTCATAACCCTAGTAAAGTCTGAGTTTGTGCAACTGACATCTAAAATAAATGCTCAATCATCAAACGGCATAAGGCAAGACATCACCTGTGGTGCTGAGTAGATAGAGAAGAACACATAACATAGACTTTTGATATGCTCTGTCTGGAACATAATATTTGGCAAACTACCTACTAAAAATCCATAATATGATTGAAACTGCTTCTGCAAAAAATGCCAAGATGAAAAGAACTATCGTGCTGTCAATGGAGTATAAATTGCAGTAGACCCCTCATATCGAGCAAAGACAACAAAACAACATTGTGGTATCCACGCGAAACAAACTCCTTCTTGCACTTCAAACCTTCATCTCAAACTGACGTTGGAGCAAAACGTTCACTACAAAAACTCCGAAGAGTATAATGCTACCAACAGAGTGTCATCAAATTCCATATTAACGTTGCCAAAACCTCCATAACGGTCAAAGTTTCCAAATGGTGAATAAAACACCAAAATAATGATGATGAAACACCAAATTCCAATTAACAGTGATGAAACACCAAATTCAGTTGTCTCCTCAACTGACATTTTTTTCTCCTCCAAATAGACGATGAAACGTTAAATAAATTACCAAGAATCCGTCAATGATAAATCGACGATGAAATGTCGAAGAAAAATACCCATGATTAATCCAGCATAAATGATGTCAATAATAAGCACAATGACCTGACTTGCAAAAAAAATCTACCAAGAATATGCATAATAATCTGAATTATGCATAAATACTATCAATAATATGTATCACAGCCTTCACAGCAATTCCAGGATCAGAAAAACCCTCATTGCCAGCAAAAGAGACACATAACCCCTCAACCTCAGAGGGGGTGGTACCAGAGGAGAGCTTTTTTCATATCCATTCCTAGTTTGATAGCAAGAACAATTGCTGCCAGGCGACACTCCACAACACGGTTGTTGTAATTTGTAGCAGCTGTTTCTGCTTTCTTGGACTTTGCCAGACAATGGGCGATCACAAATGTACCACCCGGAGGCAATTGCACATCGGCTGCATGGATTGGATTGAAATCTATCAACTCAACAAATCCAGGTTTGGCCCTGATAGATATAGCCTGATCTATGCCCCCAGACTGTGTCCCAATATGGCGCTCAGATTGACAAGTGAATTGAGCAACTTCTTTCTTCGGGAAATTTTTCTTGAGAAATCCCATGATAGCAATTGTTGCTGAACAAACAAATGCTGCTGAGCTTGAAAGTCCAGATCCTGTAGGAACTGTGCCATCCTCGTCGCCGCCTCGGCTACCCGCCACGGCCGCCTTCTCCCGCCGCCATCCCCGTCGGCTCTCTGGCTCCTGCGACGTGCCGACGCCCCCAACGACTCCTGCCAGATCTGCTCGACGAGCCCTTTGCGTCGTCCACCTCGCTGCTCGACGAGGCGCGCCTCCGCTTCGATCGCCTCGCCGACAAGTTCTAGGCCGTCTACGCCGCGCGCCCCGCCCTCTTCGCCCGCTCCCCAGGGAGGGTGAATCTGATCGGGGAACACATCGACTACGAGGGGAACTCGGTGTTAGATTATTATGGGATGGCCCATAATTAATTTAATAGAAATTCCAAAAGGTCCATTAGAATACTAGGAGTCATGAAATTGGTTTAGTATCATATGGGTAATTGAGAGAAGGTTTGACCAACTTAAATAGTTGAGTTGTGTGTCTCTCAATTAGCAAGGTGGAAAAGGGTAAAGGCTGTGCCACACGCGCGCGCGCGCGCCGAGCCGAGCCGAGGCGTGTGCGTGTGCGTGTGCGAGTCGAGTCGAGTCGAGTCGAGTCGAGTCGTGACGTGACGTGACGTGACGTGCGCAGCGCAGGCCAGTCCGGACGTGATGGGCGGTATGACCAGTAACCGCAGTGATTAATGTGACCAGATCGCCGCCGCCACCTGAACGGACGTGGTTGATGGTCGCATAATGGTCGCTCGCCATCGTAACGGCTACCTGAGTTGATGGCTGGTAATGGCCGGCTCCTGCCCGTTGCATGTCGCGAGGCTATATAAGGAGAGCCACGGCTGTGCTTTTCTTCACCTGCAGAACTCTCCCACGCAGACTCCATTCACCTGAGTTGATGGCTGGTAATGGCCGGCTCCTGCCCGTTGCATGTCGCGAGGCTATATAAGGAGAGCCACGGCTGTGCTTTTCTTCACCTGCAGAACTCTCCCACGCAGACTCCATTCATCCTTTGCATTCCCGCCTCTGTTTTTGCGCGCACAAGTAGCAGAGGGAGCAGGCCTCCGGAACCTCGCCCTTCTTGAGATCTTGCTCAGGCCGATAAGGTTTTTGGGGAGCGACCACGCGACTGCTCGAAAGGTGTTCCTGGAAGCGCATCTGCACTGCATCAACCTCTTACACTGCGACAACCTATGATCGTCTACTTCGACCGTCATGGCGAACGAGAATGTTCTGCCTGCGCCTGTGCCAACGGCGGCACCGGCTCAAGGGTATATTAACTTATACCGTGTTTTATTCATGCTGATTTCTTGTTCATTAGTCTTTGCGTATGAGATAGATAATTTGTTATCTAGTACCTTTGGCTTTGAACAAAAAAATGCATCTTTGTTTAATCATGATTTACGTAATTCTGTGGATTAAAATATTGAGAAAATTGATCGTCGCCATCAGGAGGGCCGAACCAGTTGCTCTTAATGTTGTTGTCGATGGCACAGTTCCTACAGGATCTGGACGTTCAAGCTCAGCAGCATTTGTTTGTTCAGCAACAATTGCTATCATGGGATTTCTCAAGAAAAATTTCCCGAAGAAAGAAGTTCCTTAGCTCAATTCACCTGTCAATCTGAGCGCCATATTGGGACACAGTCTGGCGGCATAGATCAGGCTATATCTATCATGGCCAAACCTGGATTTATTGAGTTGATAGATTTCAATCCAATCCATGCAGCCGATGTGCAATTGCCTCCGGGTGGTACATTTGTGATCGCCCATTGTCTGGCAAAGTCCGAGAAAGCAGAAACAGCTGCTACAAATTACAACAACCGTGTTGTGGAGTGTCGCCTGGCAGCAATTGTTCTTGCTATCAAACTAGGAATGGATATGAAAAAAGCTGTCTCCTCTGGTACCACCCTCTCTGATGTTGAGGGGTTATGTGTCTCTTTTGCTGGCAATAAGGGTTTCTGATCGTGGAATTTGTTAGAGATAACTCAAATATCTCTGATTACTATATTTTTAATTTTATTTAAATAGGTTGTTAGTCTAAATCTTCTACAACTAAAACTCTTTGGGTATATAAGTCAACCCCTCTGTACTTGTGATCTTTAGAACATTATAGTGGATTGTTTCCCGTGGTTTTTTCCCGTAAAGATTTTTCCACGTTAAATCTTTGTCTCCGTTATTTCGCTATGTTAACTCTAACAAGTGGTATCAGAGCACCTGAGAGGTTCCTATCTATTCGCCGTTGTTGTTCCCCACGGATCCGCGCAGGCTGCCATCATCATCGGCCCTCTGCACTGAGCACCCCATCCGTGCTTCTATCTCTAACAATCCAAAACGACAACTATTTATGATCAAAGGGAGTATATATATAGAGAGAGTACATATGTTTTCTCACAGACAGGCAGGAGCAACTGTGCATAAGATGCACAGTTGATTTCCACACTTGCTGCATGGACCGTGCATCGGTTCATGCATCAAACCTCAAATGCTGACTCAGAAACTTCCATGAAAGCGAAATCACACCACAATGGGAACATTACTTTTGATGCCAATTGGGCTGTGCCGACGACGGCTGAGAATAATATGCAGAGAAGGAAAAGAAGAAGACGAGAAACCAAAAGAAAATAAAGCTTCTTGCAAGTTGCGGAGAAAACAGCTCACCATAAGCCATTATTGCCATCTCTTGTCGACGTCCTGCAAGAGGGGATTAACAACTTTTCGAACCATATCATGCTATCCAGTGTTTTTTTGCCTTTCGCACAGATCATTCCTAATATTCCAGAAGACCATGTATTTCGAACTTAAATTAATTTTCCACGGTGGGATCCGGATTTGCATCCGGACCGCTGTGTATTATGAGCTAGTATCATGATTAATACCTAGCTAGGGGTGTAATCGGATTGGATAATTTCTGATTGACCACCCGACCGATAGGATGTGTTTGGATCGGATTCGGATAGTTTTCGGATTCGGAATCGGTTTCGGATATTTTTTCGGATTCGGATTCGGGAGATCGCTATCCGTCGGATCGAGATATTTCGTATCTATTTTCGAATATATCCGAATTCGGACAAATTGGATATCCGTGAGCCTGGTCCGCCGCCGGCCTTCATCGCGTATCGCACCGGCCGCACGCGTTCGTCGCCATGCGCCGTCCTTGCGGCGC
This sequence comes from Otatea glauca, assembly GCA_036346275.1. Lineage (NCBI taxonomy): Eukaryota > Viridiplantae > Streptophyta > Magnoliopsida > Poales > Poaceae > Otatea > Otatea glauca. The sequence continues at coordinate 13,278,464 of CM070729.1, read as the reverse complement.
TTCCCATCTTCACACCGCCGGCCACGCGAGGCCACCCTCGGTGGTCGCCATCGAAACATAGAGCAGGCGGCCGTCGAGCAGGAGTGGCCCCGCGACGCCCACCGGCAGCTGCACGTACCCCACCGGCATCTCGCAGCATTGGCCGAGGATAGACGCGTAGTCAAAGCCGTCCAGCGGGAGCCCGTCGATCTCCCTCCCTGTGATCTGCCGTAGCGCCTCGTGGCGGATCCCGGCCGCCCGGCGGCAATCGCCCAGCTTGGTCTCCAGCACGTAGGATGGGGTCTTCCCGGCCACCACCACGGCCACAATTTCCTCATCCTCCTCCGGCATTTTCTCGGGCATGACACCCGCGCTGGCACCATGCGCGCCTGGGCGCTCGCGCCAGAGCTGAGCAGGAAGTCGTCCTCATCGTCGCTGTTGGAGACGACGGACTGCAGGAAGGCGATGCCGAAGAAGCTGAGGAGGTAGATGAGGGACGCGACAAGGCCGCAGATGGCCACACAAGAAGTTTGCTTGTGAAGAAAACTAGTAGAGGCAGCCGGCCAATCTTTGCATGTGAAGCTCCAGCCTCGTGAGTCGTGAAGAAGTTACCTGAGACCTGATCTCACCTATGACCGGTTGAAGTGCTTGAGCTAACAAATCCCACAGGTGGATTTAATCCAGCGTCGGCTCCGGTTATTGAGTCCTTGGCCTCGGTTCAAAGCAGCTTTTGTGAGCTTTCTCCAGAACGGCACTCTCGGCTCATGAGCCCTCTCGGCTCTAGTATTTTTTCAATGCAGCTCTGGCTTCTGTTCTAACGGAATTTTCTATGTGCACCCAAAAGTGTACCAGTGGACACTGGCTATTGTCTGTAGTGTGTCGTGCAGTGTACCGCATTACTCCTAGCTCATCTTTTATCACGGATGACGGAACATCATAATTGAGGACGTGCAGGATTCGAGGTCTCTTTTTACTCGCTAGGGTTAACCGAGGCGAGAAACCAAAGTTCACTAGTTTCTTGAGTTTTTTTGTTTGTTTGTATGATGTAATTCAAATATTATCGACTTGTTGTATTGTCCCTTTCATGAAAAACATGGAGTTATGGACCTCATGATCATGTTATCGACTTATCGTAATATTATTTACGTATCATTCTATGTTTCGAAATTTGCCATATGTGTACCGTTCAAATTTAGTTTCTTTTGCAATTTTGTTGGATTGCCCGATAACATAATTTGTTAGACTACGATAATCTTGTTGTATGTTGAACTCATATGGTTGGTTAATCAGTACTATATGTGCTTTATACGGTATCTGTTTTCGCTCATTATCCGATAAAAATTATTCGATACCGTATAGATTCCACTTCGTATTCGATTCAAATCCGCAACCGATATTATCTGTACCATATTCGTATCCGGTACTATCTGAATCCGATAAAAATATAGTTTAGGATATGAAAAGAGCGAGATCTAATCGAATTCAAGCCGATTGCACCCCTATACCTAGCTCACACAGTACAGCAATAGTGAGTATCACATTCATACATATGTATAAATAAAACAAGTACTTAATATAGCATAAACAGTCATAAATAGACCTTACGATCAAATTTCACAGAACGGGATGACAAGCCAAATGAGTTTGGTCCAGACATAGAAAGGAAAAAAAAATCAAAAGGACCTCCATGATTTGCCACGAACAAGGGCTAAACCTAGTAATGGCCATTGTCTTCACCTACATTGCCGGATGCATAGAAGTATTCACACACCGAATCTTTTCTCCCATCATCTACATCCACGTATTAAGCAACCATGAGTACGAAAGTGCTCATTAAGCCCTTATGCCAAATGAAAGTATATAGATGCAGCGCTCGACAAGGGAAGGCATTAAGGTTCTTTTAGCAAGAAGCAAGTTTTGTTGTAATTACCATAGTTAATTTACAAACCTACCCCTTAGCCTTTTTAACTAAAAACTAAGTGACCAGTTTAATTGAATTTATCATGAGAATGAATTCTCTTCACGATTATCATCCAATTCACTTTGTAAGCACCATACTATATCCATGTCTTCACAATTGCCATATTGCATCCTTCATTAACCACCATTTTATGAAAACTAACCAAATGTGGCCTTTATTCACAATGCTCGCAACCAGAGGCATAGCTATTCGAATGGATTATATAGATTCTGTAAAGGTTGTACAACTTTACTCACAAGATATGATCAACTCATACTATCGGTCAGTGATATGCTTCCTGAGGTATGTGACTAAGATTATCATAAAAAGTCCTTTCAAATGCCTTGCTTGGACACTTTTCCTGCTCAGGGGTGAAACTCCTAAACAATGGGATATTGACCGTTATGGGTCACCCCAAGAACACACCCATTATGGGCTACATTTTCAACGAGGGACTATTGTTGTTAGGGAGTCTACCATCCTTCTCGACAATAGAGATCCAACCTAAATCTATGCACAGGAGCCATGCCTGAACTAAGCAATTTACTTGGCTAGGTCTCACTCATACTTGTTGTTGCATGATTGGTAGTTTAGAAATATGACAGACGATTCGGTCCTTCATCGACTTGGGCGAGATAATCCAACAAACCCAATTCTCAGGGATCTATCCACGCCTTAAATAGAGCCTCGGCTTCCGCGTTAGGTGAGATTTTTGCGGCAGAATCTACGGCAGAGTCCCTGTTCGATACAGTGGCGGCCTCGCAAGAAAGATGCAATCTGAACCGTCCACGTGGCTGCAATCCAACGGCCGAAATGTGTGAAGCTACGCGGCTGATCTGCGACCATCAGATCAGAATCCGGCGGTTGGCATCCTAGGGTTAGGTTACAGCGCTAATGGGTCGAACCGGCGCGGGGGTTTGGGCTGGGTCTATACGGGCTCGGCCCAACACTTATTGAAATACGCTTTAAAAATCTTTTTCAATAAAATGAATGCTAGAAATTAGAAGTAGCCAAATAAAATAGCAAAAATACCAGTAAAATCCTAGAAAAATTCCAGAAATTATTTTAAGGCATCTGGAACTCAAATAAAATATTTTCAGCAAAATTTTATTTAAAATTTTCCAATAAATAAATAAAAGATGACATAAGGCTTAATTCAATAAATACAAAATAGATTAAATTAAATCCAGAAAATTCATAAAAATGTAAAATGCAAATTAATTCCAAGAAATGCAAAATTTGAGATCTTACAGCTTGAGCATCTATGCATCATGGCGACTCTATTGGTGTCGACAGTGCTCTAGGAGAGGCAGTGATCTAAGATCTCCACAATATCCTATGACGGAGCGGTGAGGTGGCGCTACGGGCAACAAGATGTGCGCCTACCAGGTTCATGGCATAAAGGGACACATGGGAATGGGAAGACACACCAAGGGGCGGAGAGGGGAAGGAGATCGATGGTAGCGGCAAGTCGGTGCACGCTCCGGGTCGGCGACAGGGAAGAAGACGCGTTCTAGCTGTTTTGTTGCACAACAAGGGAGAAGAAAGGGCACATCAACAAGGAGAGATCGACATTAACACAAGGGACATGAACATGGTCGAATCTCACCGAGGTAAAGGGGGTAGGGTGGTGTTGGTGGCGACGGGTTTTAGTCACGCTCTGCGGACGACGGCATCAACGACATCCCGTCCCACCTACGGGGAAATAATTAGCGACAAGGTAAGCATCGTGAAGAGGGGAGTGAGTTGACCACGAGAAATTGCAAGCGGGAACGCGAGTAGAGAGAGCGAACGAGGGCAAACGTGGCGATGGGACGAGGTCGTGGCGACATTGCGCTTGAGGTTGCGAGGGTGACATCGCTCTAGCTTATGCAACGCATGTGTATGGCAATACAGGCGAGCGAGCGCATAGAAGGAAAGGAGACGTAGGGAGGAAGATGCACATTACTTCTCTCCTCAGGCCGACAAGTGTAGCTGGGGCCCACATGGCATCGAAGGCACATGAGGGAAAGGAGAGCTCGGCTAGGCCATAGCTGGCGCGTGGACCATGCGAGGGGGGAGGGAAAGGAGGGGAAGAGCGGGGCACAGTGCAATTGGACCAGCTGAGCTGCGTTTAGAGGGAAGAAAGAGAGAAGGGGAGCGAGGGAGAGTAGGGCGGCATTTGAGAGAAAAAAGTGGGGATAGCAAGCCAGGTTAGTAGGAAGAATTCAGCCTGAGGGAGAGAGAGAGAAAGAAGGTGACGAGTACTCATATCATGGGTACCCCAACGGCCCGGAGTGACGAACGGGCTGCCCCAAGCCCAGCTCCGACCAAAGGCCCCGCGGGGCCACGAAGGACGATCGACCCCGACCTAACGAGCTGCCCCAAGCTCGTCCCTGACCAAATGAGGCGTTTGACCCCCGCAGGTCGGACTCCCCACGATCTCCGACCAAGCTGAGGCGATCTCCGCCGAGGGCCAAGTGACGGGCCTCCACCGGCCATTAGCCACGTGCCCTACGGACACGATAACTCAGAGTGACTGTGCGGAGGCAGGTGGCTCCTTCTCGAGGTGGTAAGGAGATTGCCAAAGTCAAGCTCCAGTCTCATCGTCCAGACGCGCACGGCATGAGGGCGCGCTCCCTCCCGAGGCAACGCTACGCGACAGCTTGCAGAGGGCGGTGCGCTATTTCCGGTGAAACGCAACCGCTCTGCTCGGTGAGTCCACCTACCCGCGTGGGGAAGCAGACGCGTCCAAACGACAAGACGGGACCGAGCTCCTAGCATAGATCACCTCGCCCTTTCCTCTCCCAACTTCCCATGTAACCTGCCCCCTCCGGCTATATAAAAGGAGGCAGGATCCTCTGGGAGAGGCGACGGACTCCCTCCTCTCGATATTTACGAATAGGCTGTTCTTGCTCTCACGTTTTCGAGCCCTCAGCCCCCGCTTGTAAAAACTGTGCAGCCATCTGCACCTAAGGCAATATAGCACCACCACATGAACCGGAGTAGGGACGTTCGGCCCGAACCAGTATACATCTTGGACTCTTGAGTCTAACCATTCAAGGAGAGGGAACGCGCGGCCCCTTAGACTTAAAAATTCACTCGCCGGTGCTCGAAACGCCGACAGTTGGCGCGCCAGGTAGGGGCCTTCGCGCGTCTTTGTTGTCATCTCCGGATTCCCATTTGCTTCCTTGATGGCTTCCTTCACCCACGACGACGTCCCCGCATTGAGGAGCTAGATCCGTTTCGGCTGCCTCGACTTCGTCGCCACTTCGGCGGGAGAGCTCATGCTCGCCCCCGCCGCCCTTCGAGACCAGGCATCCACTGGGAGCCCAGACTCCATCTCCGGCGATCTTGGCAACCTTCGGCTCGAGGTTCCCGTACGAACCCCAAGGCCGGAGCCCACCAAGCCATGCGCCGTCTCTGGCAGCGACACCTGCGAGCTCGGGCGGGTGACCACCTCACCCCCTGTAGGCTCGCACCTCGTGGCAATGACCGGCTATATGCCGACCTTCGTCCCGACTTGCTAGAGGACTCCTCCAGCCACGACTCCAGCTCCGACACGGAGCGCGTTGCCGGCGGGCCGCACTCTCGCGAGTGCAACATGGCGGGTGTGGTCGACCCGACCGCAACCCCCGCAACTACGGGAGTTCTCATCCAGCGCACTAGAGCGCAGGAAGAGGAATATCAGCGCGAGCGTGCTGAACGCACTCAAGCTCGCCGCACCGAGCTCCAACGACAGCGCGAGGAACTGGAGGCCCGAAGGGTCGAGCTCGACAAACTCCAGGCCGACCAGGAGCAAAGTCAGCCCGAGCCTCCACTCGCTCCTGGCGCCGCACATGGACGCGCGCGTCAGGTACACCACCAGCTGGCGGAGGAATCCGACGGCCCTCCGTTCTTCCCCCACGCAAGCCAAAACGTGGCCGCAGCCGCAATGTTGCTCCGCGGCATTCCCGAGCCGGACGACCCGGAGGCCAAGGCGACGTATCAGAACCTTCGGGGGTTGGTCGAACGCGCTGCCGTGCAACACATGCAGGGCTCTGGCTCCCACCACTCGGGCGCCTCCTCCAGCCGCCCGAGCCACACCGCCGCTTGGAACCGGCTGGGTCCGGCAAAGACAGTGGCACAGCGCCAACGGCCCTGTGCCTTACGCACCGGCGCGCGCCGCCGGGCGCGACTACGACGCCCGCGCCACCATCGAGCGCGAAAAGCGGCACGACGCGCCCGGCCACGGTCGTGAGATGCGATCGCCGCGACGACCGCAGCCCGAGCCCCGATGGTCCAGATCACGTGCCTTCGTCGTGGGATTCGCTCGCGATTTCCTGCCAGTTCGAGCACCGATCAACATAGCCAAGTACACTGGGGCGACGAACCCCGGCGTCTGGTTGGAAGATTACCGGCTCGCATGTCGGGCGGGAGGAGCTACGGATGACCTCTTTATCATCCAATACCTCCCCATCTACCTTGCGGACTCAGCTCGAGCCTGGCTCGAGTACTTACCCGCGAAGACTATCAGGAACTGGGCCGACTTGAAGAGCCTCTTCGTCGAAAACTTCCAAGGCACTTACAAGCGCCCCGGAAACTCCTAGGACCTGAAGAGCTGCAAGCAGCAGCCAGGAGAGACTCTCCGGGACTACATCTGGCACTTCTCCCGACAATGCAATGAGCTCCCCGACATCTTCGACGCCGATGTTGTCGGGGCGTTCATCTACGGCACCTCCTGCAAGGCCTTGGTGCACAAGCTGGGCTGCGTCAAGCCCAGAACCACCAAGGAGCTCTTGGACATCGCCACCAACCACGCCTCTGGCGAAGGGGCTGTGGGGGCCATCTTCGAGAGAGGAAAGGCCAAGCAAGAGCCCAGCGCTCAAGCCGGATCCCCTTTCGACCGCTCCGACAAGCGGAAGCGGCAAGGGAAGCAAGGCCGAGAAGGCCGTCAGGTCTCGGCTGCCGACTACCCTGCCAAGCAGCAAGCGCGACAGGCTGTCCCGCCCGACCACTTCGAAAAGCTGATGGAGAGCCCGTGTCTGAACCACGGGTTCCCCGTCAAGCACAAATATCGGGACTGCGAAGTCCTGAAGCACTTCCTCTTCGGCACCCCCACAACCTCGCGGGGTAAAGGAAAGAAGCAAGGCCCGACACCACGGGCCGAGGAAAATAGGGCTGACGCCAAGTTCCCAGAACCAGACGACTGCCTGATGATCTTTGGCGGACCGGCATGCTACGCCGACAAGCGGCGGCTCAAGCTCGCCTTCCGTGAAGTTCACACGACAACTCCCGCCGTCCCCCAATACCTTCGTTGGTCGGAATCTCCGATCACCTTCGATCGGACCGACCACCCCGACCACATTCCGCAGCCAGGGAGATATCCACTGGTGGTCGACCCTATCGTAGGGACAAAGCGCCTAACTAAGGTGCTCATGGACGGCGGCAGCGGTCTCAACATCCTGTTTGTTGAGACGCTTGACGCCATGGGGGTCCCCCTCTCGAGCCTCCGGCCGAGCAAGGCGCCTTTCCACGGCGTCATCCCGGGCCAGTAGGCCCACCCACTCGGGCAGATCGACCTTCCCGTCACTTTCGGGGGACCGGACAACTTCCGCACCGAAATCCTCACCTTCGAGGTGGTGGATTTTCCCGGCTCCTACCACGCCATCCTGGGGAGGCCGTGTTACGCTAAGTTCATGGCGGTCCCCAGCTACACCTACCTCAAGCTGAAGATGCCCGGGCCACGGGGAGTAATCACCGTGGCCTCATCTTTTTAGCTTGCCTACAACTGTGAGCGAAGCAGTTGCGAGTTGGCATCGGCGGTCATCGCCTCAGCCGAACTTGCGAACCTCCGAGGGGAAACCTCTGAGTCCGCCCCCGACTCCGACAAGTCAGGGTCAGGATCCTTCAAGTTCGCCGAGGACACGAAGGAGGTTGCGGTCGATCCCGAGGATCCGGCCAAAACCATGCGGGTTGGAGCCGCGCTCCCCGTCAAATAGGAAAGCGCGCTCGTCGTCGACTTCCTCCGCGCCAACCGAGATATCTTCGCATGGAGGTCATCCCACATGCCAGGAATCCCAAGGGAGGTCACCGAGCATTCCTTAAACATCCGACCAGGCTCAAAGCCGGTCGCCCAATGCCTGCGCCGCTTCGACGAGGAGAAGCGCAGGGTCATAGGGGAAGAGATCGCCAAGCTTTTGGCCGCAGGGTTTGTAAAAGAAGTGCGCCACCCCGAGTGGCTGGCTAACCCTGTCCTTGTAAAAAAGAAAAATAGGCAATGGAGAATGTGTGTCGACTACACGAGCCTGAACAAGGCATGTCTCAAGGACCCGTTCCCTTTGCCCCGCATCGACCAAGTCGTCGACTCCACTGCAGGGTGCGAATCCCTGTCCTTTCTGGATGCCTACTCGGGCTACCACCAGATAGCGATGAAGGAGTCTGACTAGCTCGCGACCTCCTTCATCACCCCGTTCGGCTCGTTCTGTTACGTAACAATGCCATTTGGTCTAAAAAACGCGGGCGCTACATACCAGCGATGTATGCAAACGTGCTTTAGTGACCAGATTGGCCGTAACATCGAGGCGTACGTCGACGACATCGTCGTAAAAACTAGGAAGGCCGGTGACCTCATCTCCAACCTGGAAGAAACTTTTGCGAACCTCCGCCGGTACCGAATACGGCTCAACCCCGAGAAATGCGTCTTCGGGGTCCCCAAAGGAAAGCTACTCGGCTTCATCGTCTCCGAGCGTGGCATCGAAGCCAATCGGGAGAAGATCTCGGTGATCATGAAGATGGGCCCAATCGGCAACCTGAAAAGGGTCCAAAAGCTAACCGGATGCCTTACAGCCTTAAGTCGTTTCGTGTCGCGCCTCGGCGAGCACGGAATGCCGCTCTACAAGCTGCTCAAGAAATTCGATCAATTCCGCTGGACCCAGGAGGCTCAGGAAGCCCTCACCCAACTGAAGACTTTCCTGACCTCATCCCCGGTACTGGTCGCCCCAGCACCAGGAGAACCGCTGCTCCTCTACATCGCCGCTACGACCCAAGTCGTTAGTGCGGCCCTCGTCGTAGAACGAGCGAAAGAAGGCCATGTGCTCAGGGTACAACGGCCTGTCTACTTCATCAGTGAAGTCCTCTCTGAGTCCAAAGCTCGGTACCCGCAGGTGCAGAAACTGCTCTACACGGTGCTCATTACGAAGAGGAAGTTGGTCCATTACTTCGATCGACATCCCGTCACAGTGGTGACCACGTCACCGCTTGGCGAAATCGTCTACAACCGCGAAGCCTCAGGAAGAATAGCCAAATGGGCACTCGAGCTCAATGGCCACGACATATCGTACGTTCCCCGAACGGCGATCAAGTCGCAGGCCATGGCTGACTTCATCGCCGAATGGACCGAAGCCCAATCGCCACCGGCGCTTGAAGACCCCGAGTACTGGACAATGTACTTCGATGGATCCTACACCAAGAACGGCGCGGGTGCGGGAGTCGTCATCGTTTCCCCGCTCGGGAACAAGCTCCAGTACGCCATTCGGCTGCTCTTCGATGCGACCAACAACATCGCCGAGTACGAGGCCCTCGTCAACGGTCTCCGGATCACTGCCGACCTCGGCGCTCGCCGACTCTACGTTCACGGAGACTCCAAGCTTGTCGTCAACCAAGTAATGAAGGCCGTGGAGCCCCGAGACGCCCGCATGGCCGTGTACTGTCTGGAAGTGCGCAAGCTCGAGGAAAGGTTCAAGGGGTTCGAGCTTCACCATAGCTACAGACGCTACAACAGTGAGGCCGATTACATAGCAAACCTTGCCTCCGGAAGAGGTCTAGTCCCACCTAGGATTTTCGTTTGTGATCTTCGACAGCCTTCCGTCCAATTGGACTCGGCGACCGAGCGGCCGTCCGACCTGTCCGATGTGACCACTTCGACCGCCGAGCGGTCGGACGTAGAGTCCCCCAGGTCGGGCCGCGACGTGCTGATGACCGATTCCGACTGGAGGAAGCCCTTCGTCAACCGACTGACTGATGGATCGCTCCCCACCGACTCGATCGAGGCACGCCGCCTCGCTCGACGGGCGAAATCTTTCGTCCTGGTCGGAGAAGACCTCTACAAAAGGAGTCCCTCTGGAGTCCTCCAGAAATGCGTTCTGGCCGACCAAGGGAGGCGGTTGCTGCTCGATATCCATGGTGGTGTCTGTGGTCACCACGCTGCACCCCGGTCCCTAGTAGGAAAAGCCTTCCGGCAAGGCTTTTACTGGCCGACCACCATGTCCAACACCGAGCAAATCGTTCGCACATGCGAGGGATGCCAATTCTTCGCCCGGCAAACGCATCTTCCGACGCAGGCCTTACAGACGATCCCCATCACGTGGCCATTTGCGGTCTGGGGACTCGATCTGGTCGGGCCCTTCAAAAAGGCGCCCGGGGGCTTTACCCACCTCCTTGTCGCGGTGGACAAGTTCACCAAGTGGATAGAGGCCAAGCCAGTCGTCAGCATCACATCGGTGCAGGCGGCCACCTTCTTCCACGACATCATTTTTCGGTTCGGAGTCCCGAACTCCATCATCACCGATAACGGCACGCAGTTCACGAGGAAGGAATTCCTCGAGTTCTGCGATGACTTCGACATCGGCGTTGATTGGGCAGTCGTGGCTCATCCGCGGACCAACGGTCAGATCGAGCGGGCAAACAGCATGGTTCTCCAAGGGCTTAAGCCGCGAATCTTCAGTCGACTGAAGAAATTCGCAGGACGATGGGTGGCTGAGTTACCCTCCGTCCTCTGGAGCCTGCGGACCACACCGACCCGGGCGACCGGGTTCACACCATTCTTCATGGTGTTCAGTGCCGAAGTTGTCTTGCCGACCGATCTGGAATACGGTGCCATGAGACTGCAAGCCTTTGACGAGGCACGGGGGCTCATCTCGCAACAAGACGCCATCGACCAGCTCGACGAGGCGCGTGACGTGGCCATTCTGCGATCGGCCAAGTACCAGCAAGCACTACGACGCTACCACAGTCGTCAGGTCCGGGGCTGGTCCTTCAATGTGGGCGACCTGGTCCTACGCCAGGTTCAGTCCAGCAAAGACAGGCACAAGCTCTCCCCGCCATGGGAAGGCCCATTCACCGTCGTGGAGGTTCTCTGACCCGGCACCTTCCGACTCAAGGACACAGATGTCAACGTCATCTCCAACGCGTGGAATATAGAAAAGTTAAGGTGATTCTATCCCTAAAACTCTTTCTCGTCCCTCGCTCTTTTTTACCCTTCTACCGAGTACCCGACCGCCGCATGGCGCTCGGGGGCCACCAGTTGGCACACTCGTACGGGTCGCTTTCAGTTGGCGCACTCACGCGGGTCGGTGACCCGACCAACCACAGGGTTCCTCCTAAAACGGTAACCCTCTCGACCCAAATGCTATGGTCTACGCCCCAGCGGCTACGGTTGCTAAGTAGCGCTTTGCAGAAGAAGGAAGTGCCCATACGGAGCGACCCTCGGTCGATCAGGAACACTCCTTTCCCGCGCGAGCGCAGCCTGTTCATGCACTCACACGGGTTGGTGACCCGACCAACCACAGGGTTCCTCCTAAAACGGTAACCCTCTCGACCCAAGTGCTACGGCCTACGTCCCAGCGGCTACGGTTGCTAAGTAGCGCTTTGCGGAAGAAGGAAGTGCCCACACGGAGCGACACTTGGTCGGTCGGGAACACTCCTGTCCCGAGCAAGTGCGCATGAATGCTTCGTAGCCAAGTTCCTGTCCTCTTCACGCTTCCCTCACAAATGGTAACGCACCGACCAACGCTTGACCAAACCCCGCGGTTTCTAGAGCTATGGTCGCCGAGCGTTCATCACAGCAGGAAAGTACAAAAGACAGATTGGAACTTGCCAAACTTCAGTTTATTACATACTAATGTTTCTTACATCGCAAAAAGAAAGAAAAGTATATTAAAATTTCTAACTTTCCTCCTATTCTCGGTGGAGGATGCTCTGGGGCGGTATCCGGTCAGCAATCACCCGGGCGTACGGTTCGACTTGGAGCTCGAACCTGTCGATCTCCTCCTCGGTCCGATTCCCAGCGATCCCGCTGCTAACGGTGGCGAGGTTGATACCATCAAAATGGGAGATGGTGCAGACGAGCGCCGAGGAGGCTCCAAGCACGACGCCCTCGCTCACCGAGCTATTGACGTGCTCGGGCACGCGGGCTAGCTCGGTGGCGAGCGAGATCGGGCCCGCGGGCTAGCTCGGTAGTCAGCTCAGCGACTAGCTCAGCCCGATCTCCCTCCGCCAGTTGCTGCGACGTCAAGGCCACGTCGCGCGCCGCGATCGCCACGCCGCGCTCCTCCACCACTGATCTTCGCGCCTCGACGGCGTAGCTAAAGTTCTTCTGAAGTTCTGTAGACCAAAACAGCGTCAAACGAGCACACCTCGCGTACCGCGATCGCGAAGTTGACTACAAGAGTTGGGTTACTTACGGTACCGTGGAGTCCTTCGAGCGCGAGCTCCTCCCGGTCCGCTCTGCGGCGCCCTCACCGGCTTGGCTCCTTCCGAGCGGTGTCCCCCTCGGAACGCGCTTGTTCAACACCCTTCTGGGCCGAGTCGCGCTCGCCTTGGAGGCGGGATGCTTCCGACCGCGCGGTCTCCTCCGCGGCGACGACAGCGTCCTTGGCGCTGTTGGATCCCGCCAGGAGGGACTCGAGCTCAGCTATCCTCGCCCTCAAGGATTGGTCTGTCCGACGCACATCGTACAAGACCCCGGCAACCTGGCTCAGCTCCTGGCGGACCTTCCCCGCCTCCTCCCGCTCGTGAGCCAACGCCCCCAGAGCTTCACGCAGCTCGGGGCGCAGACGATCGTGCTCCTCCTCAGTGGCCACCCTTTGGCTGTCCAAGCGCCGGAGGAGCTCAGACTGGTCCTCCGAACGGGTCCACAAGCGCTGTAAAACACGAACGCCCCGTTAAGTTCACTGCAAAGCTCATCAAAGGCGGCAAAGATGGGAGTTTGTTCGGCTTACCGCACAGATCGGGATGATTCCCCAGCTGATAGCGTCCAATACCTTGCTGGAGGAGTCGAGGGCGAGAGCCAACCCCTTGTGGATCTGGCCCATCTCAGCCTCGACCCCCTGAGCACTTTCCTGGAAAGACTCCCACTCCCCGCACACCGCCAGGTCGTCCTGTGCGGGAGACGGCCTCGCGAGCGGATCGTCCCCCGACCATGCCAACAAAGGCGCGAGCGGCCGAGCGGACCCCCTTGGAGCGGCCCCAGCGACTTGTCCTTGCAGGAGGTCATCCGGCACCTCCCCCCGCGGCTCGGGGACGATCGCCCCCGGCACCTGGGCCACTCCCGTCGACGGGCACCCGAGTGGCGGCGGCAGATCCTCCGAGCCGGACCGCGTGAGGCCGGCCTCCCGACGGTGGCGGCGAGGAGCTCTTCGCGCCCCTTCGATCTCCGGGCGAGGCACCGACTCGCCGAGGGTCGTCGGACCTCCCCTGCACTCGGGCTCGGCCACCGCGCCATTAATCGATGTCGGCTCGCGGCGACTCAAAGCCACTCGCGATGCCTCGACCTGTCGCCCTAGCCGGCGCCGCCGCGCCGGCGGCGATCCGGCTTCGACCGCGTCTCCTCGGCCCCGCCAACCGTGACGGACGGCGCCGCCTCCTCGGTAGTCCACGCGCGACGCTGCGCTGCCCCCGTGTAAGACCTGTACACAACGATCGGTTAAAAGCTACTCGGACTGCTCTACTACAATGCGACTCGGGGACGTGGAGAGTACTTACAACGCCGAGCGGGTGCGGGGCAACCGCGCCCTCTTCGTCGGCCTCCCTCGCGGAGGCGAATCACCCCTCCGCTTCCTCGAGGATGCTTCCGCCTGAGGCATGACGGCGGCAGCGCCCGCGCGGGCACCCTCGTCCGGACCGCCACAAGTCGACGGTCCAAGCTCCAGCCCGCGGTATGGGTCATCACCGCCACCACTATCGCTGGAGGTCGACCCCAGACCGGCCGATTCAACGGCAGTCGTGTCGGAGACCTCCTCGCCGCGCGCTCTTTCTTCTTCTCCCTCCTCCTCTCCTCCTTCCGCCTTTTGCGCGCGGATTCGTGCTGCGCGGAGTCCGCGCGGACCGCGGCCCTCAGCTCCTTCTCTCCCGGCAGCAACGCCCGGGAGACCATCCCGGCAAGCCCCTGGAAATCACGGAGATACTAGTCAGACCAAGTGCGAAGGGCTAAAAAGGAAAAAGAGGAAGGGAAGAGATCCGCCGTTACTGGTCCGGAGATTGCGCTACGAGAATGGCTCGGGGTGGCCGCCCGCCGCCTCGGAGGTGCTGCCACCCGTAACGGCGGACACCTGAGCCCCCACCTCCGACGCGGAAAGCTCTGGTCTCGCCATCCTCATGGGATAGGGGTGAAAACGGATCGGATACGGACGGATAATAGCTCTACGATATTTGTTTTCATATTTTTTCTCGGATGTGGATACGGATAGTCCGGATACGAATACGAATACGGATAATATCGAATACAGATACGGATCGAATACGAATCAAATCGGATACGGTTTCGAATATTTTATCGGAACATGATAACCCCTTAGATTGTATATAAAAAGTCAACGAAAACACATAACTAGTTGATTTGATGAAAATGTTATTGAAAATTGAACAAATATAAGCATTTTCATTCACTTAGATAATAAGTAGATACCATGTCGCAAATAAAATTATATAAGACTTAGTTTATCACACACATACAATTATTTCATTATAAACGTAGACCAAAACACAAAAATGAAGGTAATCTTTACTCAAAGATACAAATAGAGGCAAACACATAACACACTAAAAGTTTGATAATACTTAAATATCACATCTCTAGAAAAAGTATATAACACTTATATGTATTGATCCAAGATTTATATTCTTTGTTGAATTATGTTAAAAATAATAAATTATGTATTTATGAGTTTTTATGATTTTTAGCTACTTATCTAAATATTTTCCTATTAAGAATAGGAATATTTGAATTTTTGAGAAAATTTAAAATCTGATAAAATCTTGAAAATAATTTTTAAAATGTTAGATTATTTTGGGAACTTTCTCAAAAAAAAATCGTAATTTTCGGAGTTGGTTTGCTAATTTTAATAATTAAAACTTACTTTATGGATTAATTAAATTAGAAAGCAATTCTGAAATTAAGAAACATTTTTGGGCTAGAAGAGTAGTTTTGGCCCAGCCCATATGTATATCCGGATATCTGATCCATCAATATCCGGATTATCCGAATCCGTATCCGTATCCGACGGATAGTGAGCTACCGAATACGTATCCGTATCCGACAAAAAAAATCCGTATCCGATTCGATACTATCCGACAAATATCCGATCCGACAGAATCCGTATCCGAAAATATCCGGATCGGTCGGAAACTATCCGATCCGTTTTCATCCCTATCATGGGATCAGACTCGCCCTCATATTGGAACATGGGGCGGATCCTGTCCATAAGGGGTTGCACGCGTATCTTCATGAACGTGCGTACGACGACGTCGTCGGTCAGCCCTCGCTCCCACTGGGCCTTGATCCGGTCGATGATCTCGGTCACCTTGTTCCTCTCCTTCCGTTCGGCGCCCCAAGTCCACTGGGGCCCCGCCTCGGGAAGAAGGCCGGTGAAGACCAGGGCACTGCCTCCCAGGTTCCGAACATAAAACCACTCGGAGTGCCAGCCCCGGTTTGACGACGGCAGCTTCACGTCAATGTAGTCCGATGCGCGGCCGCCACGCAGCTGGAAGGCCACACCGCCCATGGGCGCCGGGGCGTCCGTCGGCTTATCCTTCCTCAGCCGAGCATAAAAGAAGTGCCTCCAAAGCGCCCAATGGGGATCGATCCCCAGGAAAGCCTCGCACAGCGTGATGAAGACTGCTATATGGAGCACACCGTTGGGGTTGAGATGGTACACCTCCGCCTCGTAATAGTGCAGTAGCCCTCGGACAAATGGGTGCAGCGGGAGTCCAAAACCCCACTCGAAGAATGAGGCGGGCACCACTATTTCGTCGTCCCCCGGCGAAGGGACGGCGACCCCCGTCGGCTCACTCCACTTGGAGACATCCCGCGGGGGGAGGAACCCCTTCTTCTCCAGGCCAAGCGCGCGGCTAGGCCGAGCAGAGCACTCCGGCCACGATTTCTCCGAGGCAAACAGCGAAAAGGTGAGAGAAGGGAAAGGTGGGGATCTCCTTTCTCTGACTCCCTCGCTCTGGTTTCTTCTTGTCACACGCAAAGACAGGAAGGCGAGGAAAGCAAAGGCAAGTGACCTGCACAAGCGTCCCTGCGCCAGATTTATAGGAGCCAACAGGCGCCGAGTCGAGCGGGCACCAGTCGAACAGACACCTCCTCTGGTGAAGCATCGCACGCCCTCGGCTGTCACGCCAGGCCCCTGGTAAACGCAATGATTTCCAATTCCTCTCTATGCATTTAAGTCGGATAGGACTGCAAGAGACGTAAAGACACCGTTTCGAGCAGCGCACCCTATGGCCTCTTGGTCTCTGCCTTCGGGCCGGGTCGGTTGCTCTGAGACGCGTGCGAGAGGCCCGCTGGGCCACTGCGGCCCCCAAAGTGGCAAAAGAGCTCGATAGCTCGCGCCCGGGGCCCAGTCAATAGCTGCGGGTTCCAAAGGCATAATCCACCAAGTGGACTTAAGCCGCCCCAGCAGAAAATTGAGCAAGGGGCGAGGACGAGGCGAGCCCCCAATGGGCCTCTAGTTGGGTCGGCGGACAACCCAATCGCCTTAACTCGTGTCCAAGACCATACTTCACGCTCTCCCGCGGAACCCATCGATGGGTGACAGCCAGCAGTGCTCTGGGTCGGCGGACGGCCCAGAGTTCGATACGGGATCGAGTAAAGAAAGGTTTCTCATGGGTCGCCCCCAGTGGGTCGGACACCCTACGTTGGGATCGTCCGCTTGGAAAGGTCCCCCTTGGGAGGGATCTCCAGGTCCCACTCAGATCACTCGTTATTAGCTCCACGAGCACGGCGTTCAAACCGACGCAGGTAAACGCGCGTTCGCTCACCCCCTCCAGGTCCCACACCTGCGGACGGGGCGTACACGTGGGATAGACAGCGGCCACTCCTCTCGCAGCTACCTTCTCCCGATGGGGACTCGAGATGGACGCCCTTGTCCAGCTACGACGTAAAACGAGCACGCGTCCAGCTACGACGTTAAACAAGCACTCGGACATCGGAACCTACTGAGAGGCATCTGGTCGTCCGCGCCAACCAAGGCCACGTCCAGCTACGATGTAAAACGAGCACTCGTCCAGCTACGACGTAAAACGAGCACTCGTCCAGCTACGACGTAAAACGAGCGCGCGTCCAGCTATGACGTTAAACGAGCACTCGGACACCGGAACCTCTCGAGAGGCATCTGATCGTCCGCGCCGACCAAGGCACGTCCAGCTATGACGTTAAATGAGCACTCGGACACCAGAACCTCCCAAGAGGCATCTGGTCGTCCGCGCTGACCAAGGCACGTCCAGCTACGACGTTAAACGAGCACTCGGGCACCGGAACCTCCCGAGAGGCATCTGGTCGTCCGCGCCGACCAAGGCACGTCCAGCTACGACGTTAAACGAGCACTCGAACAACAGAACCTCCTGAGATGCATCTGGTCGTCCGCGCCGACCAAAGGCCGCGTCCCGCTACGACGTTAAACGAGCATTCGGGCGCCAGAACCTCCCGAGAGGCATCTGGTCATCCGCGCCGACCAAGGCCCGTCCAGCTACGACGTTAAACAAGCACCCGGACACCAAAACCTCTCGAGAGGCATCTGGTCGTCTGCATCAGGATGCCCGCGCTTAAGAGAAACGGCCGCGTACCAACTACTGACCCTCGAGGGCTCGAGTAGTCTGGGAAAGCGCATAAAACGAAGTCATCACGCAGATACAACGATCAAAGAGAAAGAGGAAATTTTATTATAGACCCCTCGGTTCGATCATTACATAATGCTATGAAAGAACCTAAGGTCTACGCCCGGCGCACGCGTCCTACTGCTTCGATGAGGGCGCTCCTCGCCTTGGATAGCCGTGGAACGACCTCGAGCAGCGCGACGACGGCGGCAGTATCGCGGGCCAGGCCTCCTCCTCCGCGAGTTCGTTCATCACTCGGTCATAGTTTGCCCAGTACTCGGCCCAGGGATCCTCCTCCTCCACTTCATCGTCATCACCAAAGCTAAAGACCAGCAGATGAGACGAAGCCATCAAAAGGTTGCAAAGGACGATTCTGGGCTGGGGACAACCGTTCAAGCGAGCGGTGATGTCCTTATATACCCGAATGAAGGAAGGCCAAACGACTCCTAGTAAATGCAAACGCGAGAAGACGAAATGTCCTTCGCCGGATTCCGAAGCGGCCGGGAAGACGTATGGTCAAGACGTGCCAAACTATGCGCGACACGCGCAACCAAGCAATTAAAGGCTTCCGGCGGCAGAGCTACCCCCGCCCAGTCCTCCGGCAGCTGCCGGATGCGCTCAAGCACACCAGGCTGGAACCAACCGACCAGACCAGTCGGATCGGCCAACCAAGTCTGGTCGCCACACTCAACCTTGTTTCGCCGACCAATCTAAACCCCCGACCGTATCTAACGAATTCGCTCGGGGGTTCGGGGGCTACTGACGAGTACTCATACCATGAGTACCCCAACGGCCCGGAGTGACGAACGAGCTGCCCCAAGCCCGGCTTCGACCAAAGGCCCCGCGGGGCCACGAAGGACGATCGACCCCGACCTAACAAGCTGCCCCAAGCTCATCCCCGACCCAATGAGGCGTCCGACCCCCGCAGGTCGGACTTCCCACGATCTCCGACCAAGCTGAGGCGATCTCCGCTGAGGGCCAAGTGACGGGCCTCCACCGGCCATTAGCCACGTGTCCTACGGACACGATAGCTCAGAGTGACTGTGCGGGGGCAGGTGGCTCCTTCTCGAGGTGGTAAGGAGATTGCCAAAGTCAAGCTTCGGTCTCATCGTCTAGACGCGCACGGCATGAGGGCGCACTCCCTCCCGAGGCAACGTCAGCGCCTGACAGGCTTGCAGAGAGCAAGTGCGCTATTTCCCGGTGAAACGGTAAACTATTCTGCTCAGTGAGTCCACCTACCCGACGTAGGGAGAAGCAGATGCTATCCAAACGACAAGACGAAGGATCAGAGCTCCTAGCATAGATCATCTCGCCCTTTCCTCTCCCAACTTCCCATGTAACCTGCCCCCTCCGGTTATATAAAGGGAGGCAGGATCCTCTGGGAGAGGCGACAGACTCCCTCCTCTCGATCTTTACGAATAGACTGTTCTTGCTCTCACGTTTTCGAGCCCTCAGCCCCCGCTTGTAAAAACTGTGCAGCCATCTGCACCTAAGGCAATATAGCACCACCACATGAACTGGAGTACGGACGTTCGGCCCGAACCAGTATACATCTTGGACTCCTGAGTCTAACCATTCAAGGAGAGGGAACGTGCGGCCCCTTAGACTTAAAAATTCACTTGCCGGTGCTTGAAACGCCGACAGAAGGGTCTGGCAATATTTATTTGCAAATTCAATTTCGAATTGAATTTAAAGTTTGAAACCTAAGAAGGTTTTCTACACGAGGGTTTTAGGAGATTTTGAATAGCACACAACTAAATTTTAGAATTTTGCAAATTTGATTTTTAAGCCAAGGAAATTTATTTTAAAGCTTAAAATGAAAGCAAAGCTTTTGGAAAACATTTTAGATGAAACCTAAGTTTTTGAAAACCATGCAAATTTCATTTTGGAGTACATTTGGGTTGTTACATCCACTGAGCTATTCTTACGCTGGTGAAACACCGTAGTAAAAGAAAAGAGGCCTACGTACATTTGGGAATTTACATAGTTCAGAGAAAGATATGGCGATTGCTAGATGTAAGAACATAGACAATCTCCACTGAGGATAAAATGGACAATTCAGTATACCTGTGCAGTTCACTCGGGAATGTAAAATAAAATGTAAAGTTGGAAACAAGAACTGCACGATCCGAGGCTGCTAAACAAAGACAAACCATCTGAGAAAAGACAGAGAAGGATATGTATGCCCCAACTAACAATTGGCCTGAAATGAAAATTTCGCTTTGCAAGAAGTCAAGCATGCAGACAGCAATATGGGACTCCATACCAGAATAGTACAACAGTGACTTGTACCATATTATTGAAATCTGGTTCTGAATGCAACATATTTCATCGAATATTGCAAGCAGCAAAATCAAAAGATAAAGCAGACACCAATCATGTAACAAACAATGGATAACTTCCGAGATCAGAGTCAAAAGGAGGAAACTTCAAGCAAGACACCAGAACAATGCATACATGCACACTTTCTCTATCTCATTGATCATACAGTGATTCCACAAGACAAACTGATAGAAAGCTTTATCGATATTTTGTTCTAGAAACTTGGAAGAGTTTTACAAAGTTGAACCACTGAATGGAAGGACATCCCATTCTACCAAATTGAACAGCTATTTGCTGCCAAGCAACCCATGGAAATATAATCACAATACTCAATTCAGAATTGCTAAAGAAAGTTTTAAGCAATTTCTTTTCCTCACACAAACGCACATCACAAACCGGACAGATTTACATCAAGAAAAACAATCCAAAATATTTTCTACTTTTGGTATTAGCGTGTGAAATCTAGTATTCTTTCCCCTTATAAGAAAAAAGAAAGGTTACTTTTCTACTGCCACATGATATGAGTTAAGAGTTGCTTGAACAATACTAACACTACAGAACCAAAGGTGTCAATAATTGAATCAATTATAAAACACGCAATTTAGCACAGTATTCCTTATCTATGAAGAAGTTTTCAACCAAATTATCCACCAGTTCAAAATTACTTAGATTTATGCTCCAAATGAGATGTCATATGGTAGGAATGATCTTTATTACCCATGGTAATGAAGACTAGAAAGAATCACAGTATTCAACACATTTAACACTGCAAAAGATCCTCAACTAAAACCGTGGAAGTTATTGACTTTACAACTCAAGGTAAATGGTGGATGAGGAGTACACGAGTAGGAATGTAAGATCATAGCTATACCAATCAAGGGAAATGTAATATGTTATTTTAGCTTACCGCATTACTAGAGCCTAGAAATCACAATATCCCTGAAGTTTGGAAACAGAAGTTGCGATTTATCAGAATCAGTTGAAGGCTATGTTATCAATGTAGCTTTACGGGCAAACTTTACAAGAGTGGCAATACAGCCAAGATTATTGAATAAATTTGGCTGTTCTTTCTACATGAAGTAACCAAACCATTATGACTGGCTCATATGGAGCAAATTATGGATGATCCCCAATTTTTGGCTAATAATGTAACAGTTCCATCTCTCTGGTTCTCAGTCCAAATTTCAAAATCACATTGCACAAAAAGAAAACTGTATCATATGCACTCATTCATACTTCTGCAAACCCAACACATCCATAAGTATGAATGCATTGTTTACAGTGCATCAGTCAAATTTTGAGTCCCAGGCTAACAATGACGAATTAAAGGAGTTACTTATCCAAAAGGAAATTGGCTACTCCCAAGAATCACAAATTTAACTTGGTTGATGTCAAGAGCATGTTTGTTTGTTATTTACAGGTCATGCGCATCAGCATCTGCAAGGTATACAAGAGAATTTACTATTATATTTCACCTTGAGTATATTTCTAAAAGAGGTCAGAAAGAAATAATCACCACTGGAACAGAGAAAATTGAGGATATGCATATAATGACTGGAAAGGACATGGCGAAATCAAGTGAAATAAAGGTTTTCTTTGGGATCAAACAATGATAACAACCAGATTAAGAGTGCAGACTAAATGTATCAGCATTTGGAATGGTCAATATCAAGATTGCAATTACAAGGATATACTTCCAAATATAGAAAGTAACTTAGTTCACATTTTTGGCATCTACTTCGACTTAGTTCATATTTTTGGCATGTACTTCGTTTAATTATTTTTTATTTTTTTATTTTAAAGCGATACTACAAAGCTATTCACTCTATCAGAAATGGAGTGACATGGAACCTTTCAAGTGGACTAATTAGCACACCAATCCATAATAAACTATCAGTTGTTTAAACAGAGCATTACAAAACAGGAACAGCACAAGCATCACAGAGCAGTTAATAAAAAAACACAATCAGCAAAACAAGCAAGCATTACCAACCAAAATGCATTAACTCCATGCTTGAAATTTGGAAAGAACCAAATCAAATAGAGTATCTTAGAGGTGATTTATCTGAATTGATTGAAATGAGGAGCCAATGTTTTTTTTTCCATCCATCTTGGTTTTGAACCCCGCAGAGGGTTTCAATTTCTAACCATGCTCTACTCAAACAAATGCAAAATGTTTGGCTGGATTCCAATTGCTAGGCCATCTTTCTCAAGGTGACTGAGAACCCCAAGCAAAGACAGAGAGGAAAGACCAACACACTATGTAGGAGAAATCATGGATCAAAAAATATGCCATTGAATCTTAAAAGGCATGACATGCATAATTGATGATCCTTCTTGTTCCAGACACAGACAACCAAATACTACCAAAACAACTTGCTTTATCATCATCATCAATGATGGAAAGCCTCGGAAATTTGTCGTTTCTAGATTATTGATATGACACTTTTTGCATGGTCTCATCTTCGAAATCATGAGATTGATCCAAATATAAATGAAGAAATGGATTAGCTGTGGTGAAAACAGATGTATTAGAACTCAAGGGTTACAAGATACTGCTGCTGCTGCTCTGCTGATGCCAACTAAATCAGATACCAGATCGAAGGCAGAAATTCTTGATGAAGAATGAGTGCTGCAGCTAAACAGGTTTGCCTTTTTGCATACCTCTCTTTGTAACATCACCGCACTCATCCTTGATCCAGTGAAGTCAGCAGCCCATTACAGCGCAATTATACACAAAGTTCCCCGATGGCCGTCTGGCAATCAACTTCCACACAGGTGGTTTGTCATTTGGGATCCATGAGTTGAGCTCAATCATACCCCCAATAGAAGTTCTTGGGCCACCAATGACAATCAGCCTCTCGCCACATGCCCTAAATGCAAGGCCCCAGCCATTCATCGACACAGAACGCTCTGGTAATTTTCCAAGTGTGATCCACTTGTTATTCTCCTTGTCGTACTTCTTCACATCCTTCTCGCTGTAATCGGCAGCATACAACTCATTTTTCACAACCGCAATAAGTGGGGGTGCACCGCTCACTCCATTGAGACCCTCAGACATCTTCTCAATCACCCTCCAAGACTGGCTCTGCATGTCATACTCCTCCCCACAGGTCAAGACCATGTTGTTATTGGTCACACCGCCTATGACATAGAACTTGCGGTCCATGAACACCCCGGAGCAATTCTTCCGGGCCCTATTCAGGCCAGGGAGGGGTGTCCATGTATGTGTTTCGGAGTTATACAGCTCTGCTGAGTTGAGTATCCTGCCATAAGAATCAGTGCCCCCAGCAACATACGCCTTCTCTCCTACGCTTGCAGACCCAAACAGACACCGTGGCGCATTCATCACCTCGCCCCGGGTCCAAGAGTTTGTAAGTATGCTATATCTGAAGACTATGTGTGTCATTCCAAACACGAGCAGCTCAGTGCCCACAGCCAGCGACTCCTTGTCCGAGCACATGAAGCACTCATCAGGAGGCATCTTGGGCACCGAGATCCAGCGCTCACGGTATGGGTCATAAGCATCCCACTCCAAAACATTGCAAGAGAAGTACACCCAATGCTCAGATATCTTATTCTGCCGCCGCAGCCGATAGATCTCCCCTCCACGCACCAGCGACCGGAAATCCTGGCTCAGCGACCCCACCGAGCCGTACTCTGACCGGGACAGCCGTAGGAGGCAGTTAATGGACAGGTCACGCCCAATTTCGCCGATGAGGTTACCCCCACCGCCGCCCTGCTCCCCATCAGAGGCCGCACGGCGTCTATGGGCATGGGCCTCACGGATGTCAGGCGTGTGCGGCTGCGGCGACGGCGGCTTGATGCGCTTGCCGCCGCCGCCACCGTCGACCTCGTCCAGGTCCGGGACGTCGTCGGCGTCCTCCGGCGCAGGGCGCTTGCAGCCACCGCCGAGGAGCTCCTGCTCTTGGTACGCCCACTGCGACTCCGCCTCGCAGGAGCCCCCCTCCAGCACCATTGCTTCCGCTTCCTTGTCACAGAGATCCATTCTTGCGGTTGTTCCTGCGAGAATTATTGGATGCGCCAAGAAACAAGAACCAAGGGAGTTGCTTTGTTTCCTCCTCCTCTCGAGATTTATACAGCTAGCTTCGCTCCGATCTGCGGGGAGAGAAAGAAAACGAATTGAGCAATAAATCGTCAAGAACAACGGATCAAGAAACGGAGATCTGAAGAAACCGTTCCCCAAAGAGAAACGCGTCAAAAATCGAAACAAACCAAACCCACCGCCCACGAATCCAATCCCCAAGAACCAAATCCAGAAACCCCCAATCCCAAACCGATTCATCCAAGAACACCAAAACAAATATATCCAACGGCAAGAAACGCACCTAGAGAGAACCCATCTGAGACCTCGAACCACAGAGAGGAGGCGGCGGTAACGGCGGTGGCGGCTGTATCCGGCAAAGCAAAAGCGCAGCCAAATCAAACCCTCTCCATCTGTAAAAAAAAACAAATCAAACCCTCTGCATCTGTAAAAAAATTCTTCACCCTCTCCTCTCCTTCTCCCTCTCAACCACCCCCTTCTCTATCACTCTGTCTATCTGAACGGCCATATAATTATACCCGCGCATATATAGATGATATAGGTAGTAGTAGCACGCCACTGCTTCTAATGCATCTGCGCCTCCAGCTTCTTCTTCCCCCCGCTTTCCTCTCTGTTGTGCTGTGCTAATGTGTACTGCTTAGGATTCTCCTCACTTTATTTATTCTTTTTTCCTGGTATTTTTCGTTTATTTATTTTTCTGTCTACGTTTTGTTTCCTATTTATTTAGGGTTTTTTCAGGGCCAGGCCAGCTCACGAGATTGCCAGCTCAGCGGCTTGGTCGGTGTGTTTTATATATTCCTTTAGTGGCGCCCATTTTCAATTTTGTTTTTGTTGAATGATTTGTATTGGTCGACGTTGACGATACCATTACCAGAATTGAAAACGTGATGATATTTTAATCTGTCTTGTCGTAACTTGTTTCACGCCCTTGGCGATATGATACCGAATTTCTGACCAAAAATTGGGGGAAATCTCATAGTTTGTGAATTCGAATTCAAACTGAAAACTGGAGGTGAGTCGTGCCGAAGCGATGCGAAAATCGATCGAAATGGATCGAAAATCAGGCGATCTGGTGCGTTTATCGTTCGGTTTTGGAGAAAATCGGCTGAGACAAGAAAATAGAGGAAAAAAAAGGGATTCCAGAAAAATATAAAAAATTAGTAGAAGGCCTAAAAAGGCTAAAAATTAGAAAAATATTTGAAATGCATAAAAGATTATGAAAAAATATAACAAAATTCCAGCATGACCATTCATATATATCAAGACCATGTCAAATTGTGAAATATATATTTTGCAACAATAGCACAACTATGGAAAAATATGAATAATTTGAAGAAAAAATCGGCATAACCCTTGCTATATTTTGGATAATGTGAAGTTGTGAAATAGGCATATAGAAGTAATATGTCAAGTTGTCAACAAATAATATTTCATTTCAATACATACACGAATCAAATTTCAGTATCATAACAAATGATATTTGAATTGAGCCTTTCTCACCTAAAATGAATGTTCCCACTCGACGTAGCTTCGTCGGTCTTCTATTATGATACATATGCCATGGTGTACCTACATGTATTGCTCGATGTTAATAAAAAATTGAGTTGGAATAAAATGAAACATAACCTTAGAGGCTACGGGTAGTATTGTTGGCTGTACCCTCATTAACCACTGAGATAATTTCTTGCATCAACAAATAAAATGAAAATCTCCATTATTTCACGCACACTTCAAATACATTTCAGAACAGCAGCAATGAGAGCAAGTACCTTGCGCAAGTACGACGAATCTTGACTTTTGCCCATCGCATCCACAGACTTGTGGAAGAACATGGTGCCGTTGCAATATAGCATGAAGTTTATAATGCTCATGCATGTTTGGCCTAGTCCAAGAATCGCACATGATAGTTACACCAAGGTTCAAAATTTCGACGAATTTCGGCGAAATTTCGGATTTCGGACCACCCCGAGATCTCAAGTACCGGCCGAAAATTTTTTTTAAAAAAATTGAAATTGCTACAGTAAAATTCGAACTTTCATTTTTTTTTGGCGAAATTTCGTTTTTTTTGGCCGGTTTTGAAAGTTTTAGGGCCGGATTTGGTCCAATAACCCTTAGGAAAGCCATCTCCTATGAAAATTTGTTGAAAAACCTAATTTTTTAAACATTTTAAAATTTTGGCAGAAACACTGTCAAATTTTTATAAAATTTTACAAGCATGATAACAATCTAAAAATTTTATGGTACTATACTTAGTAGATTAGGATCATACATAAAGAATTTCAAAATAATTTAACTTCATGTGTTATCTTTACAAAATCAAAAACAGAATGAACATAATTGGGACAGTTATATTGTCAGAATTTTATAAATTTTCTTGAGTGTGATTATGATCTAAATTTTTTTTGAGATATTAATAATTGACTTAACATTATATAAATTTTTCAAAAAAATTTAACTTTGTTTATTTGGTCAATCAAATCTATGTAAGCATTGAACTTCGTTTGTTATATTATATTTCAAAAATCAAAAAGAAAAGAACATAAATGGTACTGTGCCTTGTAAGAATTTTATAAATTCACTGGAGTGTGATCGTGAATCACAATTTTTATGGGATATTAAGAACTTCATTATCACCATATTTTAAAATTTTCAAAAAAAATTATGGTTTACATAATTTTTCATTTTGTTCAAGTTTGCCGGTAAGCCTTTTAACATGGCAGTAGTACTGTTTGAATTTTTAAAAATTCATACAGTTTGATCATCATCTGAAAATTTTATGAGAGCATTATAGATACATCATAACCATTCACAAAAAATTTCATCAGTTTCTAACTTCATTTGTATTATTTTCCATTCGGATCAAACTTGTTGGTCAGTGTTCTATCAGGACAGCGCCACTCTCCGAATTTTTAAAAATTCCTCACATGTGATAATCAGATGAAATTTTTATGAGAATATTAGTTATGGATCATAACCATGCACAAAAAATCTCAACAGTTTATAACTTGATTTGTACCATTTTCCATTCCGATCAAACTTGTCGGTTAGTGTTTTATCAGGACAGTACCACTCTCCGAATTTGTAAAAATTCCTCAGGTGTGATAATCAGCTGAAATTTTTGTGAGAACATCAGTATTGTGTCAGGAACCTCCAAAACAAATTCAAAAAAATTTCGATAAAGTTGAGACCACTTTTTAGCCAATGCAAAAAACCCAAAATTACGGATATTTCGCACGAAATTTCGGGTTTTTTTCGCCGAATTTCGGTTTTTTTTCTCCAGATTGGACTGGATTTGAATTTTCAAATTCAAATTTTGTCCGAAATAATTCCGAAATTTCTAAATTTCGCCGAAATTTCATTATCCGGCCCGGGGCGAAATTTATTCCGAAACCGAAATTTGAAACCTTGAGTTACACCAGACGTAGATCATTCCATCTTGAACTTCTTCATCTTTTCATTTATATCCGCTTCATTGGCGTCTAAATATTTCCCTTCTTTGTCTCTCCCATGGGGAGACGGGACACCCTTGCCTGCAAATGAGATATAGGATGACCATGTGAGCTATTATTGCACGTACAACTAGACGAAAGTATAAAAGCTAACTTACCCCATTTTTGAGTTTCCTTGACAGCGCTAACGAAGTATGGATGTCTGCTACCCTCCCCGCTATACCAGTCGTATGGAAGAATTTGGCCCATGCAAGACAATCGTCTGCTTCACATTCCTTCCCTTCTGTGTCCAGCTCCTAGTGTCAATCCGTGTTTGCACAGGGCCACGGGCTGCGTCAAGGTTGTAATCCCTCACGGCCGGTCTATCCTATTGCGATGAACTTCGAAACATCCTTGGCAACACACCGTCGTCCCCTCCTCTAGATCCCTCACTGCCACCACCATACTCATACCTGTCACCTGCCTGACTCATAAATTCTGCCTCTACCCTTGAGGCATCCATCGCATGCTGTAGCTGGTCCTCCTCATCAACACCACCCGTGTACTTAGAATATACACTTTTTCTCAGCGAGGAATCGCCAGCTATTGATTCCTTCCTAAGCCTCTCCTCCCTAATTCCCTTCCTCTTGTCCTTCGTCCTATCTAGCTTGCGCTGAAAGTACTCACGAACCTCCTTTGGAACTTGACTGCAATAGACGACATTCCCACCGCGCCCTGCCAAGTGGTGCTTCAATTGGGTTGAACCGTCCCTTCTTTTTCTCTTGGTGACTAGGGATGGCAATGAGGCCCATTCCCCGTTCCCTGGTGGGGAAATTCCCCTAATAGGGGGTAGGGATGGGGGAGTTTTTCTCCCCACGGGGCTATTAACGAGGGAATTTTGTCCCTGTCATGGCAAACAGGTACGGGGACGTTTCACTGGTCCCCGTCCCCGTTACTCAGCCTCAGCTCCATCTTCTTTGGCTCAGTCGCCCACCCGCCCGCCTAATCCCAAATCCTTATCACCGCCTCCAATCCTCTGCTCCCTTTGTCCCTCTGTTCACCTCATCCCCGTCGCTGCCTACACTCCCCCTGCTCGCCTCCTCCGCCGCTCCCATAGCCTCCCTCCGTTGCCTCCTTCATCGCTCCCTCCGTCGCCTCCCTTCGCCTCCTCCTCTCCCATCGTCTCCCTCCGCCGCCCTCCACCATGGCCGCCTCGCCCTCCCTCTCCGCGGGCCAAGTGGCCGGTGGCGTTGGCATCGATGGTCGGGGCGCGACGTCGGTGGCGTGGGGCCCTCCCCCTCGATGACCGGGGCAGTGAGCATCGGTGGCACGCGCATGCAGCATCTAGGACACTAGGTACTCTCTCGTCTCCACCTAGTCTTCCTAACGTGCTGCCATGCATCGCCGACATCGCCGTGTGTCGGCGTGCCCCACGGGTATGGCTCCCCACTGGGACCCGATTCCCCGACGGGGACGGGGAACAGGACGAAGAGTCCCCCTGATGCCAGGGCCGGGCCGGGGAATGGGGGAGTTCCCTCCTCGCGAGGACGGGGACGTTCCACCACTCTCCACCGAGGAACGTCCCCGTTGCCATTCCTATTGGTGACAATACTTGCATAAAAAACTGATCCCAATCTTACTACCGTGCTCTCACACAATGTCACCCTGCTCTGCCATCTACGTATCAAAATAACAAGAAGTCAGCTAACACAAAACATCAAGTGAATACTACAAATAAAAAGTATCATCAAGTATTCCGGCAACATCATGCATTAATCCATACATGCATCTACCGATTCATACATAAAATTTTTGACTACCAAATGACTATGTTTAACCACTTTGAGCATGTAATCGAGTCAAAATTGTAAGGACAGAACAACACATGAAGAAATCCTCACTAACTATAATAAATGTTATTTATCTCTTCTCTCACACAGTTATGTCATCATTGTTGTTCACATTCATTTTTGATAAAAATTGAGTATTATAGATGTTTTCTCATTTACATTGTCCTCTGGTTCTTTTATGTTTTACTATGTTTCAACTTAATTTATTTTAATGTTGCGACCAACAAATTAATTTTTACAAATTTCCACCGGAACGTATGTGTTATCTTCTAGTTTTTTGCACTCTTATTTCCTCTCCTTTTCGGTTCCATGCATTTGTGCCAATGATTTTGAAAATGAGGTAGCTAGCTGCACTTACATGTGTCCAAAATTTGCAAGTGAATGTTCTAAATCTTCAATTTAGTTAGTTTAGCGATATACATCGAATCCAACATTAATTTGTTAAACTGGTTTTCTCTCTAACCCTAACCCTCTATTTCACTAAGCCTAACCCTTGCCCTTGGTACTATGCTATACTGTGCAAGGCAGGAATCATACCACCAAACCAAAAATTAAGACAATAATGAAAAGATTCACAACATTCATAACATAGCATAGTGCACTGCATACAATATGAACGAAAATCGCAAAAACTTACCGAAAATCGCTCGGTTCTTTGCAAAAATCGCTAGGGTTTGGGATGAAATCGCCGGAGCTCTCCAGGCGATGACTATCGGTGTGCCTCACCGATTTTCGGAGCTAGTCGGTCGATTTTCATGGACTCAATGGCGATTTTTGTGTCGGCGGTGACCGGATCTCGCCGGAGCCAACATGAGTTGGAAGCTTGCGCACAAAGCAGCTCGGGACTGCAATTATTGCGTCTGAATGCCATCCATTGCAACTTAAAACGTGCGTGCACTTTTCACGGGCCGAACCAGGCTAACGGGCCTCCACCTTGAACAGTAGCAGGCTGGCACTGTTTTTTCTTTTTTCCCCTTTTTTTCATTTTGTATTTTCGGTTTTCCCTCAAATTTGTCTTCCAAATGTCGTTTTTTTCATGAAATTTTGATCTCATACGCCACACAGCTATTAATACTAATTTTACAGAAATTTAGGACAAATTTTTCCAAATTTTTCAATTTTTTTGAATTTGAATCTGAACCGGACTGGTTTGCCAACAGGTTTGAGAAGCTGCACCGGACCGATACAGACGATTATTGCAATTTTCCATCGATAATCGACGATTTCGTCAACCCTAGCTTAGACGTGCCATGATAAGATAGTACTACAGAAAAGGTCATCACAAACAGTTTTCCGAACCATTTGTAACCATGTGTCAGTGATGTTACGGTATATCACAAACGGTTTCTAAACCATCTATGATGTTATGATATCATTGACAGTATTAGTTTGAAACCGTTTGTGATATCATAACATCACAGACGGTTTTCAAACTGGTACCGTCTGTGATGTTATGATATCACAGACAGGTTTTAACTAAGACCGTCTATGATATACTAACATCATAGACGGTTTTTAACTGGTACCGTTTGTGATATTCTAACATCACAGACAGTTTTAGTTTGAAACTGTCTGTTACATCATTACATCACATACAGTTTTTAATTAAATACCGCCTGTGATAAGTGTTCTCACAAAGAACCCTTTTTCTATTTATTGGCTAGCCTTAGGAAATGCTAGCCATGCCCTCTGGAAAAAGTAGATTGCAGATTAACTAAACTCACATTACAAGCATTAAATCCATTTCAGATTATAAGCATTACATCCATTTCAGATTACAAACATTACATCCATTTCAGCAATCAACTCAGATTACATCATAGTGCAAAGCAGATTACGTATAGATTAATATTGCACGGCACATCTATTTTAGAAATGAACTCAGATTTATTAATAAAATGGAACTCGATAATATTAACCAATTAATTGAATGCGCAACTACAATTCACAAATCCACAGCACAAGTTTGACAATTAACCCAAATGGTAATTTTGAAAAAATACAACTCCTGAAGTTATAAGTCAGCGTGGAACTCGCCTTGACTGAGCAAGAAGGCATAAATATGTCCTTGAATTTGCTCCAAATCAACCTCTTCCACCGTAATTGTTACCTGATTGGGCGTTTTCTTAGTGACGAGGAGTTCCATGTTGTGGCAAACGTAAAATCCACAACGGTTATTTCCCTTTCCCTGCTGGTGGCACTGCAAATATAGAGTTGGTTAGTTCCAAAATCATTATTACATAGTTTATATAATATTATTGTGTATAGCGGATACCAGAAACTTAAAATCGTGCTTCAGCTTCGCCCTATCCTTGCTAGAAGGCCCTCCATAATATTTGTGCACTTTGAAAGCACTTCGTGATTGGAAAAGGTTAGCAACGTACACCTTGATCAACCTATATGACCATGTTATCTACGGAGGAAACGTAATTAATTACATGTTAAGTAATTTTGCGATAGAATTTAAGTTGTGGCTGCCACTCTGTAAGGAATCAAGGTAAATAACCCGATTCATTCTTGAATGAATTACAATGAGAACCCAGTGAAACCTACACACACGTATGTCGGCATGGCCAATTAACAAAATAGAGTTGCGAATATTACAAATCAAAGTATAGCAAGTAGTGCAACATTTACCTTGGGTTGTAGGGTAAACGTATGAACTCTTTATCTTTTTGAGCCGCCAAGGTCTCTCCAATGTATTTATCGATAAATTGTAAATCTTTATCCATTGTTTGCTTGGAAACTATGTGTGGGTCTAGGAAACCCACATGTTGTTAGTTCTGTCTCACTTCACAGATCATGTATCTATATATACGGAAGCATTGAGTTATATATATGACATTTATCGGTACTACGCGAATGTAGACTGTGATTGCACACACTTACAATGTTCAACATCTCAAGAGCGCGGCGTCGAGGGCGTCGAGGTTGAAGACGTCAAAAAGGTCCTCGAAGTCGCCTGTGAAGAAGCCCCCCGATGACACGTTGAACAGATGCTCAGGCTTGAAGCTGACCGAGATACTCGTTATGCGGTCTTGCAGTGGCTTTTTAGCTTGTTCCATGCACCAATTCTGCAATCTAACGTAAGCTATAGAAAGGTTCTTCATGCGCTCTCCTGTTACAAAAGGCTCTCCTAGCTGGTATACTCGGGCCAGCGGGGCAATCGGATAGTCCAATTCCTTCGTGATCTGCTTCGCATTGCCCTTGACTTGCTTTCTGATATAGGGAGTCTTCACGGGAGATGAGTGGGCACCATCCCACTGAAAATCATTTGATACAGGGGGTATGGGAGCCGATTTGGTGGCCTACTGAGGTGCAGCAAATGACTCAAGTAGTTGGGGTAGCTCCAGTGATGGAGGACGGGTGTCCAGGGAGATGTCGCTGCTGGGCCACTGGATGAAAGTGCGAATGGCGTCCCCAGTGTCACATTCTTGCCGTTTGGGGGCAAAGGTAGCGGGACGGTCTTGAAACTATCAAGTACACCGTCCACTTTAACCTTCATGAATCCCGGTGCCACCAGGGTACCATGCACCATCGCCCCTTCAATAGACGGAAACGCGAGCCCCCAAGTAGCCGGAAGAAGAATGGCACCGTGGGTAAGTCTCACTTGGAGAGTGCACCGCGTGGCCACCTACATAATGGTACACAATTATCAAATGTGTCCAACGGCTATTTGTATGGAGCATTCAAGACATATATATAAGTACCTTGATGTCATAGACATGAAATTTGTCATGTTCATCTGTTGGAGTGGCAGACGCACAGCTGCTCTTTTTGGTAGTAGGGCTGATTTGCGCACATACATCTAGAACTTGCGTAGGCTGTCTGCAGTCCTGATTATTAGGGGTGGGCATTCGGTTTTTTTGGTTTGATTGGTTCGGTTTTTTCGGTTTTAAAATAATTCGGTTTTTGAAAACTAGCAACCGAATTTCTTAGACCAAAATAAAAAACCGAACCGAATTAACAAAATATTTGATTCGGTTAATTGGTTTTTCGATTAACCAAATATGAATAAACACTAGATAAATTAGATTTAGTCCTTCTCATATCGCAACATAGAGTAGGGTTAAACCTACACAATATTCATAGATTATTACAATATAAGTATAATAGAACATGTGAATATACCAAACATATACATAAATGTATTAGAATATGAAAATTGTTTAGTAATTTTAGGAAGAATATTATAAAAGTGGTATTATATGTGGGCTATTCGGTTATTTTGGTTTTTGAAAGTAAAAAACCGAACCGAACACCGAAAACCGAATTATACCAAAACAAAAACCGAACCGAAAACCGAAAACCGAATAAACCAAAATAATCGGTTAATTCGGTTAGGTTCGGTTCGGTAATTCGGTTTCGGTTTAAAAATGCCCACCCCTACTGATTATTAGCCTTTCCTCGAGGCTTCTTATCTTATTGTTAAATTCTTCTCTTAGTCTTTCCTCAATCTTTTGTACAAGTCGTTCCTCTCGCTCTTCTTTAGTTCTCTTCCTACTCCAGTATTTGTCGGAGTCGTTTGGGAATCCCGTTTTCCAGGGAACAAAAACCCCTATGCCTCGCATGCGACCAAGGTGTTTCTTGTTTCCCAAGGCCGTAGAGAGTACATCTTTCTCCCTGTTTGGAAAGAAAGTGTCCTCAGAAAATTGTGTACTCAACGCTACCTTCAAGATTCCGACAAGTTATTTCACTTACAAAGTTATGGACTAATTACGTACAAAATTGGTAGTCGTATATTTTACCAGGTGTTGGCAGACTTCCTCGTCCGCGGGGTTTGTAAAGGAGATGGTGCCGGAAGACATGACACTTGACCTCGCTCTCAGCCAGTCTCTGGCGTGCTGGTCAGCGATAGATGCAAATAGCTTGGAGGTCTCCTCGCCCTCCCTCTCCCATTGCGCCCTCTTCTCCGCGTACCCAGCAGTGCCAAGTCTATGGGGGTGGGTGTTCCTTGCCTGCAGGGCCTTGTGGGCTTCACTTTGACGCAAGAATTCGTCCGTCGTCTTCGCCTCAACAAAACTTTGCCATACGTCCTCAGCAATAAACCTGTACTTGGAGAAGGGAGTCCTGTCTTTATTGACATATTCCTTGACAAAGCGTGCTCTTAAAGTTCTTCCACTCCTTTCCCGCCACTAGCAGTGCATACCGTCGCACTGAGCGCACGCAGTCTTTTGGGATCTTAAACGAAGAGAGAATTTCTATCACCAAGTCATCGCGGTTCTCGTTAGTCAGTGACTTCCAGGATGGACAGGTGATGGGGACCCGTTCCCGTGCGACTATCCTGCACAATGTCCTAAATGTATTCGCTGCCTTTTTTGGTTCGGTAGGGGGCCCATCCTTTGGATTAACCGCTGTGATGGTATATCGATCTGTGGGCCTTTTATTTCCTCCTCTTGGACCTCGAGGAGGTTTTCCTTTCGATGGCTCATCACATCCTTGAGATGACGAATGAGGGGACACCATCTTGCAATCTAAGCTGGTTTTCATGGTTCAACAGGAAAGAAAAGGAATCAAGCAAGGAAGGCTACCAAATGAATTTTATAAATATGTTGTTTCATTTGAAGTGATTCAGTTTGTTTTTTTTGCTATTTTTGCTACCAACTGGGACCTTTATTCGTTAATGTTTTTTTGAAGTGATTCAGTTTGTGAAAATTAGCATTGATTCTCCATTTGTTATTCAACTGAGAATTCTTGCAGGAAAACAATGTGACTTACAACCTCTTCTCTGACTAATAGATAAAGTCATGTTGTCATTGAGTGCCTTGCATTTTTTTAGATGGTTCTCATGCTCAATGCCTCTCACAGGGTGCGCAAAATTTCCCTCCCACCACTCTCTAATCACCTGAGCACCTGCTGTGCATTTCGAGCAATTGCAAGAGAAATATGGTACATGCGGTTGTATGTGGTGTCCATATTTGATTTATATTTGTATGTGGTGTCCATATATATGAGAGCTCCAGGAAAGAATGATATTGCTTCAAAATGCACAAATGAGGAAATGTGGTGGTTGCCATATCATTTTTATTCCTTTTGTACAACATGGGTTAAGTTAAAAACCTAAAGAAAAAGTTTATGAGGGACTTCCAAATTTGAGCGAGATTATATTATAGTAGACATAGTTTCAGAATTTAGATGCAATTATATGTTAGGTGAAATATATATTATAGGAAAAATGTAGCTAGTAATTTAAACCTAGCTAGTAATTTGAGACAATTCATACAATGAGCCATTCAACTTTCTATCTTATATGCGTTACACCAAATCTTCCTCAAACATGTCGAAAATGAATGAACAAAGCATGGCAACCAAATCAATACATGATACTGTGATGCATATAAGCATACTGCATACACACATTTCAGGGGGAGAGAGTAAATGAAGCATAAAACACATGTAGAAACATTCTCTACTATTCATTCAATTCAACGGGGAAGACGCTTACATTTTTTCAGTTCCAGTACAAAAGCAACAAGTAGTCGGTGTCGAATTTTGTAGTCGGCAATAAATTTATGGGGTAGGCGCTAGATCTCAAACTCGAAGGTCACACAAGACAAGGGGTTTAGACAGGTTCAGACCCTTAGCGATGGAGGTAATACCCTAATCCTGTGTGCTGGGATTATGCAGATCTCTTGGATCTAAGATTGCTCAAAGCGCAATATGCTCTGGGCGATATGAGGTGTGCTATGCTCTATGGCTTGATGGCTCTATGCTTGGATGATCGGATCCCTATGTTGTTGCCCGCCCTCTCCCTTATATAGCGGGGGTGGGCCGGCTTACAGAGTCTTGATCGGTTAAGAGATTCCGATCGGTTACAAGATTCTAGTCGGTTACAGGATAGAGTTTACATATTTATCTACCCTATTAACGACTCGGATTACAACCGTATCTATCATATCTAAATATAAGTTCAACTTCCTTTAGGATATGTCCCCTTACGCACAGCAGCGGGGCCTGACGCGGGGAGTATCTTTGGGGCCTCCCTCTTGGGCCTGTCATGAGGGTACCCGGATTCTTATATTCCACAGTAGCCCTCGAGTCCTTTGCGATCGAGTTGCCACCTTCCTGGTTGCAGCCCAACTGAATCATGCTTCACGCCGAGTGCTTCCAGTTCTTGATGCAGCTTCCCGACTAGTTTTCCTTACGGTAGAGTGCCTGTTGTAGGCAAAGAGATCGTGAAGGACTCAATAGAGCTCCACGCGTTAAACTTTCCGAGTGGTTCCACCCATTATTGGAATTCGCGCGTTGGCTCATCTTGGGACATACCGTATCCCAAGCGATATCACGAAGTCAAAACGCTTTCCGCTCAAGGCAAAATTCAGCGCCACTCCTTTAAATTCATTCATCGCCGAAGTTCTTGATGTAAATCGTTGAAGCGTTGGCTCACACACGTCACATCAAATTTAGTAGCCCCAAATCATGTATATGCGAACTTAGGCAATGTAAAAACAATTCACTTTCGGATGTGATGTCCGATGGTGTATATATAATTTTAGAGTTTTTAGTCTTTTTCCTTATTGATTTTGAATTCATCCGAGTGGTTTGACTCTTTTGTTTAAGCACTCTACCCGACTAGTCTAGCCCCGGCGTTGGGAGTCGGCTCATGGCTCTTTTCCTGAGCACGTGTTTTGGGTGACTAAAGTTCGCCGTTCATGGGGTCGAGCTTCACAACTTCGGAGTTATCGCTTTCAGATTCACTTGCAATCGTCAAGCAAAGAAGAAAAAACAACTCGAGAAAAGATGTGCGCGCGCACTATTAGTGTATCCCCGACTTCTTTGCTTAGTTGTGGGTCAACTAAGTAGCAAGTCAGGAAAGTCAACAATTTTATTTATAATGACATAATTGAGTAAAAAGCGACTTAGCTGCTTTATGCTCCATGTGTTGCTGACGATCATGCCGTCTTTGCTCGTGGCGCGGGCGTAGGCTTGTAGATGAGCTGTAGGCAGCGCTCGGGGCGCAGATGTGGCTCATGGCCGTGCCGAAGGTGGCGCTCGGGGAGCAGGCATAGGCTCGTGGCCGTGCCGAAGGTGCCGACGGCGCGCGCGGCGGCTCGTGGCGTCGTCGAAGGTGGCGCTCGAAGCGCGAACATAGGCTCGTGGCCGCACCTGAAAGGTGGCGCTCGAAGCGCGGCGTGGCTCGTGGCCGTCGCCGAAGGTGGCGCTTCGGCGCAGACGTAGGCTCGTGGCCGTCAAAGGTGGCGCTCGAAGCGCGGCGTGGTTCGTGGCGCGTCGAAGTGCGTGGGGCGCGAGTCGCTTCACCTACCGCTTTTCTCGATTTTCTTGAATTGCGCCACCGTCACCATGGCCTTGATCAGGCCACGATCGGGGCGCGGGCTATCGATGCAATCATCGAGTCGGTTTGTCGAGAAGCGTCTTGGAGGCGACGGCGTTACGCATTGGCGTGTGGAAGGCGGCGATCTCCCAACTGGATTGCGGGATGTCCTCGCGGACATTGCGTACCGCGAGATCGAAGCGATCGCACCTGCACCTCCTTACCCTTACGAAGACGATCTTTCCCCGCAGCTTCTTGTTCTTCTTGTTGGCGTTGGAGATCGTTCTTCTGCTCTTCTATCGCGAAGACGCCACGAAGATCGCAGCAATTCCTCACGACGCCGACTGGTTTGCCGGCCAAGTCAAAGTAACATACCTGAAATGAGTCGGCCTGATCTTTAACAGATTGGATCTGGTTCAAGTCTAGGTAGACAAGTTCTCCGCGCGCATCTGCGACGAAGTCCAGGCTCCCGAAGCGGAAAGCCTGGTCGGAGATGAAGGTGGTGGTGATTTCGCCGATCGCTGCCATCGAGTCTTTAGGAAAAGATTATAGCGCTGCCCCTACCTGGCACGCCAACTGTCGACTTTTGTAGTCGACAATAAATTTATGGGGTAGGTGCTAGATCTCAAACTCGAAGGTCACACAAGACAAGGGGTTTAGATAGGTTCAGACCCTCAGCGATGGAGTAATACCCTAATCCTGTGTGCTGGGATTATGCAGATCTCTTGGATCTAAGATTGCTCAAAGCACAATATACTCTGGGCGATATGAGGTGTGCTATGCTCTATGGTTTGATGGCTCTATGCTTGGATGATCGGATCCCTATGTTGTTGCCCGCCCTCTCCCTTATATAGCGGGGGTGGGGCGGCTTACAGAGTCCTGATCGTTTAAGAGATTCCGATCGGTTACAAGATTCTATTCGGTTACAAGATAGAGTTTACATCTTTATCTACCCTATTAACGACTCGGATTACAACCGTATCTATCATATCTAAATATAAGTTCAAATCCCTTTAGGATATGTCCCCTTGCGCACGGCAGCGGGGCCTGACGCGGGGAGTATCTTTGAGGCCTCTCTCTTGGGCCTGTCATGAGGGTACCCGGGTTCTTATATTCCACAGTCGGGTACACATCCATCCAGTGCAAGATTTAAATAACAGTGTTATAAACTTAATAATAAAAGATTAAGGGCTAACTCACAAAGGAACAACACTCTGAGGGGATGGCTGTGGCGACCCGCATAATTAGCCCAGGGTAACGACAGTTGCACTGCCATCACTCTGAGATAATTACGCAAATCTCGGCATACTAACTAATCAAAACATCGAGCGCACTCGATATTTTATCAGTTAGTACACCGTGTTCAGAGTGTTGCAACAGAACAATAATTAGAGACTGGATGTAAATATATTACAAACCAAACCATGCAGGGCTATATGTCCATTACATAGATATATTGATCCTTGCATAACAAAAGGATATTAAATAGATACTATTACACCAAAAGACTGACGAAGCCAATACACAGCTACCCATCTTCTATATTCCGCCTGGTAGAACTCTGCTGCCTCGTCTACCCAATCATTTACTTGAACACCAGAGCCAAACTCTAAAAAATAGGGATTTAGCAAGAGTGAGTACAAAAGTACTCGGTAAGCATTAGTAGCAAATGCAGAAAATGATTTTCTCTCAAACCAACCAATTCCAACTAATACTCACCTTCCCTCAACATCCACTTTTATAGAAATTAGATTTTTGGTTTTCTTTAAAGGTTGTTTATTTTAAACTTCAAAACTAGCTACTAGCACTCGTATATGAGGTAGACTTAGCTTCCGTAGCCTCCAATCCAGGAGACAGG
Source organism: Otatea glauca (assembly GCA_036346275.1). Lineage (NCBI taxonomy): Eukaryota > Viridiplantae > Streptophyta > Magnoliopsida > Poales > Poaceae > Otatea > Otatea glauca. Next base: position 13,238,895 of record CM070729.1, on the reverse strand, counting down.
CTTGAATTCAAGATTTTAACCCTGCGCAAGTTCGTATCACTTTACCCATAACAGCCTTCACCACAAAGGCTCCAGAACGTTTATCGCTAATTCAGCATTAGATCTCCAACCCTGGTAGCCAATGAGTAGTAGTGTCCTCGATTGTTCCCCACATACCCTCAGCGTCCCAGTTGTACCATGCGACCGCAGTAGCGCTGATACTCCCCTAGGCTTTACATATAGCGCCTGATCAACCATAGCTGATATCGTGTCCATCACTGGGACTCCCGGTATACCCAGCTTCACACCCCTAGTTAACTACCTAATCACCAACGTGGAGATCATAATACCTTCATAGGACAACCTTTTCTTACAGCGATTTATCTCGCTATGGTTGATACTGGAATACGGCTCATTGCCCGAGTGCTGTTGGTTGACCTTATATTATAGCCTATGTAGAGGACCCCACTGGCTATTCCCTTCTCATCGGCGCCCTCTACCCACCATATTATTTCTAATACAAATCCACGACTCCATTCGTGGACGCTAAATTCCAACCCAACCATTTCCAAAACCATATCACAAATTCACCATTTCATTCTTTCTCAAAAATCACATCCCATTTCATCATCCACCTCCAATTTAACACTTCAATTTGAAAAAAAAAAATTGATGCAGTGATGATATACTTACTATAAGAAAGCATTGAAAATCATTTAATAAGAAATGATCAAGGAATCTTGTCTGGTATAAAAGCAGAAGGATCGTCCTCTCCCGAAGATTAGTTCTGATTTACTGGGATGCTCAGGTCTGACCCTAAAAGCATAAAACATTAACTAGGGCAATTAAGGTGAATAATTTATTCTGGCGTCCAACCAATTTTCCGATCTGCCATATATATTTATCTTGGCACTACTTACTTAATACCATGTTGGTGATTTTTAAGCGATCCGCAAGTTGATTACAGAAACTAACGCGGTCCGCGGCATGAATTTATTTTTCTACCCTTTTTCCCTCACTTTTTCTCTCTTCTTTTCTCTCTTCCCTTTCTTCTTTCCCTTTTCTCTTCTTCTTTTCTTTTCCTCTCTGCCTACCCCTTTCTTTCTCTAGCTCTCTGGCCGATGGCCTCTTTGTTGCGTAGCTCCCTCACCTGGCCGAGCTCCTCCCTTCTCCTTCCTCTGCTCCGGCAGGCTACTCCCTGCGCCACTCCTCCCTTCTCTCCTGAGACTCGGCTCCTCCCCGCGGCTCTGCGCAGGCGCCGGCCTCCCTCGCTGGCCGACGGCCACACACGGCGCCGATCTAGCCACAGATCCCCTTGCGGCCTACCCCGCACGGCTGCAGCGCCCTGGCTCCTCTCCTCACTCTCCCCTGCTCGGCTGCCGAAGGCTGCACATGGCGCCGCCTCCACTAGCTTACCACTCTAGGGCTTCTCTACTCTACTACTGCCCACTTTTGATTTTGCTATGCTTTTGCTTCTCACCTTCTTACTGATTAATGAAGAAGATGAGACATCCATGGTCTATGATGAACGTTGGGAAGCTGATCTACACATGATAACAAAAACAGATACTAGCCCTAATGGTTTTTCCAACTACTGAGGCCATGGGGATAACCCGATCTATCTCCTACCCTACCCCCTAGCTACCTAAACCCTCGATCGGCCCTCTGTGCATACAAACCCGCACTGTAGCTACTCTAGTACTACAGGTATGCACACCTGATGATCGGTTGGGTGGTGAAGCTAGCTAGGAATGAAGTTGAGGAAGCGAGGAAGAAGGGGAGCTGCCTTTTGGCTTCGGGTGACCTCCTCCTCTTCTGGACTGTCCCCTCCTCTTCCGGATTGCTTCCTCCTTCACTTTTGGGTGCTGTTGCCTCCTCTTCTGGGTGGTCTCCCTCCACTTCTGCAAGCCTTCTTCTTGGTTTCCTTCGGCTCAGACTTGTTCTGGTGCTTGGTGGAGAGGAATGAGGCACTGGCTAGTTGCTTCGATGGAAAGCTTGGCTGTGTTCTTTGGTTTGCTTCTGTTGGGGAGGTAATGACAGAAAGGAAGTGGCTAGCTTTGGGTTAGCAATGCCCTGGCTTTATTTACCCCTCTTGTGGTCAAAAGACCACCCTGTCCTCGGGCTTTTACTGAGGGTTATTGGCACTAAGGGCTCTACGGTCATTTCTCACTCAAAACTCTAACGGTACTCGCAACCATACTAGGTAAGATCCTAAACGCCGAATGATGAACCCGAAACTAGCGACAGATGCCTACCTGGATCCCGGACAGGTCGGGTACCTCGATGAGCGATACCTTCGCTATGGGACTGACGGCACTTCTCAAATCCCTTACATTTTAATTATCTTGCCTAATCATATTTTTATTGCTTAATTACTGTTTTACTGCTTTTAATTAATTGATAACCCCCTGGTTATCACATCGGCGTCGGCAACGGCGTCGGCGAGGGGGCGGCGTCGGTGAGCAGGGGTGCCACGCGTGAAGAGACTGCGTGGGTGAGGCGCCGAGGGGGGAGACGCCGGTCGGAAGCGGCGGCGAGGTCAGGGGGGAGGCACCAAAATGGGAGACGAAGCGTCGGGACTCGGGAGACAAAGCTAGGTTTTGAGCGCTGGAGTGGAGAATGAACGATCTACGAGAGTGGCCTTTTTATAGGGATTCCATATCACAGACGGTTCTATTTTAGAACCATCTGTGGTAATAAACATCACACACGGTTCTTCATAGAACCGTCTGTGATAGCTTATTATCACAAACGGTTCTAAAATAGAACTGTCTTTGATAGATTATTATCACAGACGGTTCTAAAATAGAACCGTCTGTGATGTGCCGAATTCTCCAGAGTTTGGCCTTCTTGGCCTACAACATCTTCACAGGACCAAGATCAGTGAAGGAATTGCATAATTTATATGGAATTGTAGATGAACCAACATTAGTAAAAGAAAGGGAACTTTATTAAATAAATCAAATGCATACACAAAGTTGTTTCAAATTTCGAGCGTCTCATTAAAAACTTAACTCTATTATGTTGGAGAGTACACTTAAAATCATAACTCCGCTTGCTTATTCTTTTGTATAAAATTAGCCCTTCACGATGGTTGAAGCGTGTGTAGCTAGCTTCCTCGGGTTGTTCTTCCTGGATTGTGATGCCGTTTTCGATAGGAGGCAACTCATCAAATTGATTGTATTCTTCCTCATCTACTACAGTATTCTCTACTCCGACAATCCTTTTTTTTCCCTGAAGAACTACATGTCTCTTCTTGTTGGACAGGTCGATTACATAGAATACTTGAACAGCTTGGTTAACGAGTATGAATGGTTCATCTTGGTATCCAACACGTGCGAGGTCGACAGTAGTGACACTGTACTTGTCAACCTTCACGTGCTGGAGGTGCACCCAGCGGCACCGAAATAACGGAATCTTGAATAGTACATAGTTGAACTCCCAAATCTCCTCTATGAACCCAAAGTAGGAGCTCTTCATGGACCTAGCAGTATTGAACGCATCTATGCGGACACCACTATTCTGGTTTGTGCTTTTCATATCCTGATCTCTCGTGTAAAATGTGTACCCATTTAAGTCATATCCTTTCCATGTTACAACTGTAAATGTTGGCCCTTTTGCCAACCATATGAGCGTATCACCAGACGAGGTCGCAGTGATGAGTCACCCAATTAACCATCTGTTGAATTGAAGGTTATGCTGTCTCATGATCCAAGTCTTGTGCCGTGTCAGATTCTCTAGCCGTAGCCAGTGCTTATGCTTGTTGATGTACGGGGATACTATAGCCATGTGTTGCAAAACTATGAAATGAGCTTGAGCGTCAGCAACCGGATCAAACGTGATTGCTTTCCTTCTGATGGTCTCGATGCCCTCGAGTCTCCCCTCATGGCGAGATCGAGCCACACCTATTGGTTCGATCTGAGCCATGTAATCGATGCAAAACTCGATGACCTCTTCGGTTGTATAACCTTCGACAATGCTACCCTCCGGTCGAGATCGATTTCATACGTAGGACTTGAGAATTCCTATATACCTCTCGAATGGGTACATGCTATGTAGGAACACGGGCCCACATATCTTTATCTCGATCACAAGGTGAACAACAAGATGGACCATGATATCGAAAAACGACGGAGGGAAATACATCTCAAAATTACATAGAGTCATCACCACCTCAGCCTATAGAGCATCTAGTGCTTCGGGATCGATGACCTTCTGAGCAACTATGATAAAGAAAGAACACAACCTCATGATTGTCTCCTGGACCTTGACTGGCAAAATACTTCTAATTGCCACAGGGAGCATTTGTGTCATAATGCACATGACAAGCATGAGACGTCATGCCAGTTAATTTAAAATCTTGCATCGAAACAAGTCTCTTAATGTTGGAGGAGTAACCGGATGGAACTTTCACACCATGCAAGCACTGGCACAGTTCAGTTCTCTCAGCCTTGGACAAAGTGTAACAAGCAGGTTCGCAGTACGTTCGTCCTTTATCGGTCTCTTTCGGAGCTAACTCAGGTCTTATGCCCATATCGACCAAGTCAAGCCGTGCACTGTTATCGTCCTTTGTTTTGCCCTTAATATTCAGTAAGAGACCAATCAAGCTATCACAGACATTCTTCTCTACGTGCATGACATCGATGCAGTGCCGAACTTCTAGGTGCTCCCAATAAGGTAGGTCCCAAAATATTGATCTCTTCTTCCACATGCTCTTCTCACGGGACCTCCACTTACATCCTTTTCCAAACGCAACATCCAAGTTCTTAACCATATCATGAATATTTGTCCCATTTAAATGCTTTAGAGCTGAACCATCTTTGTTTGTTCCATCGATTTGTTTTTTATCTTGCGGTATGGGTGATTCCTCCGAAAGAACCTACGGTGAAGCATGTACACGGTTTTGCGCAAGTGATTCAGCCACACACTCTCGGTATCATCTAAGTAGTGAGTGTAGGCTTTGATCCTTTTGTACTCTGGCCTAATAGGTAGGGATGAAAACGGATCGGATAGTTTCCGACCGATCTGGATATTTTCGGATACGGATTCTGTCGGATCGGATATTTGTCGAATAGTATCGGATCGGATACGGATACGGATTTTTTTTTGTCGGATACGGATACGGATTCGGTAGCTCACTATCCGTCGGATACGGATACGGATTCGGATAATCCGGATATTGATGGATCGGATATCCGGATATACATATGGGCTGGGCCAAAACTACTCTTCTGGCCCAAAAATGTTTCTTAATTTCATAATTGTTTTCTAATTTAATTAATCCATAAAGTAAGTTTCAATTATTAAAATTAGTAAACCAACTCCAAAAATTACAAATTTTTTTTGAGAAAGTTCCAGAAATAATCTAACATTTTAAAAATTATTTTCAAGATTTTATCAGATTTTAAATTTTCTAAAAAATTCAAATATTCCAATTCTTAATAGGAAAATATTTAAATAAGTAGCTAAAAATCATAAAAACTCATAAATACATAATTTATTATTTTTAACATAATTAAACAAAGAATATAAATCTTGGATCATTACATATAAGTGTTATATACTTTTTTTAGAGACGTGATATTTAAGTATTATCAAACCTTTAGTGTGTTATGTGTTTGCCTCCATTTGTATCTTTGAGTAAAGATTACCTTCATTTTTGTGTTTTGATCTACGTGTATAATGAACTAATTGTATGTGCGTGATAAACTAAGTCTTATATAATTTTATTTGCGACATGGTATCTGTTTATTGTCTAAGTGAATGAAAATGCTTATATTTGTTCAATTTTCAATAACATTTTCATCAAATCAACTAGTTATGTATTTTCGTTAACTTTTTATATACAATCTAAGGGGTTATCATGTTCCGATAAAATATTCGAAACCGTATCCGATTCGATTCATATTCGACCCGTATCTGTATTCGATATTATCCATATTCGTATTCGTATCCGGACTATCCGTATCCGTATCCGCATCCGAGAAAAAATATGAAAACAAATATGGTAGAGCTATTATCCGTCTGTATCCGATCCGTTTTCACCCCTACTGATAGGTTACCAAGGGCAGGATAATCATTTATTGTGTAGAACAAAAGGCAGTGCAAAGTGAAGTTATCTTATTTATACGCATCCCATACTTGTACCTTGGGAACCCATAGTGTTTTCAGATCTTCCACCAACGGTGCTAGGTACACATCAATATCGTTCCCAAGTTGTTTCGATCCTTGGATAAGTACAAACAACAAAATGTACTTCCGCTTCATAGACAACTAAGGAGGAAGGTTGTAGATACATATATTCATGGGCTAAGTGTTGTGCCGGCTACTCATGTTACCGAAAGGATTCATTCCATCTGTACTCAATTCAAACCTTATATTCCTCGGATCCTCACCGGATTCTTGAAACCTCCAATCAATGTTTCTCCACTGGATGGAATCAGCAGGGTACCATAGCATTCCATCGTTCTTACGCTCCTCCGAGTGCCAACGCAGTAGTTTTGCCTCATTTGGGTTCGCAAACAAACACTTCAAACGAGGAATTATAGGCAGATACCATGCCACCTTAGCAGGAGGTCCTTTCATCACCTCGATGCCCTCGTTGTCATCATCTGAATGACTCTTATGCTTATACCGGGATGCGTTGCACTAGGACATACATGCAAGTTTGCGTACTCTTTGCGGTATAGGATACAGTCATTCGGATATGCATGTATTCTTTCTACTTTCATTCCTAAGGGACAAAGAATCTTCTTAGCTTTGTAGGTGGTTGTCGGCAACTCGTTTCCCTCTGGAAGCATGTTCGCCAATAGACGTAACAACGCAATGAAACTCTTGTCGAACCGATCGTTGTGTCGGGACCCAGATTTGCAAATTCGAAACCCTCAGTGTATACTGCACTAGTCTAGGATCACGCTAGTGCACATAGTGGAAATATAGATGAAATATCATTCCATACAACGAATTAACTAAGAAGAAGCAAATTATTATTAAATAAGGCAAATGACCTTATGGTCAAAGTTTACACCACTATGCCTTAAGGGCATAAGAAACAAATAAACTATTGCAGCGAAAAAGATAACATGGGCCATTCGACATGCCATAGGCAATCGTTTGGGGAAACGTCTTCCTAGTCCACGTAGTCTTCATAATATTCAGCATTTCCTGATCCTTCCTCAGCAACTGATCAACAAAGGCGTAAAGCCGTGAGTACAAAAAGTACTCAGCAAGCCGCAGGGAAAATGACGCAATATATTCATGCAAGCTTGACAAAGGATTGCCGTATGGTTCATATACAGAAAGCAATAACTTGAATTGAAATATAGTAAATAGATTGAAAGCACATTTATGAAAAGATAATAAATAACTGGTAATCAATGGTAGACAACATGAACAGAATGGCGAGGCATCACCCCATACCATCTAAAACAATTATGAAACCACTAAATTCAACAGCACTAACTTTAGACAACAAAACAACAGTGAACTCCCTGTTCACATTCCAACAATTCCACATTTCCACATTTCATGAAACACTCTATACCCCGTGTGAAATTCCCGGACTTGTCCATGACCGCGGACGCGGCTATTCGAATAGTTTTACACGCTGCAGAGGTTGTACTTCTTTACCCACAAGACACGATCATCTCTTTATGCAATCGATATTAACACACTTCCTTCGGTGTGCCACAGAGAGATCATGACAAAGCCTTTACAATGCCCTATCTAAACTCGGTACTGCCCACTAAGGTTTCGCCCCTCGGGGCCCCCTCTTGAGCCATGTGAGTCTACCCGTTCACTCCGGAACCCACACCACCAATTGGCAGTACTTAAGGCTAGACATTGCAAATTAATCAGCTAGGTCTGTCCCATACCAGACTTATGATAGTACGGTTAGGCCCAGTTCAATGGCGCACAAAATTAAGTCCTTAAGTTGTCTCAGGCAAGACATCCACATCCCAATGTGCTAGAAAGCACCCCTTTACTGCACGATCACTTGCCCGAGGGAAAACAATTTGTTCAACCAAGACCAATGACAAACCCCGCCATGGTACAACAAATTTTACAATAGCAGCTATCAGCCACAATTCAATATCTCATTAAGTCAAGATTAACATTATTCAACATGTGATATGGATTCCATCGTATAACTAAACAAGTTCTAAGCATAGCTACGGTAACCAAGTATTGGTAATATGATTATGTCCAACTAGTACTAACCCAACCTAGGGTTAACAATGGATACATATCATCCCAATAATCAAGGTGGTATAATGTCAACTAGGTACATAGCTACTCCCGGTAAATAATCATTGTACAGAAATAGCATGCAATTGTATAAAGCAAATTACTTTTGCAAATATAGGTTCAATATGATCAAAGGTTACGACTTACCTTGCTGATCTAGTGCTGAGTCTTGGTCTTCGAATTCTCCATTCGCTACCTGGGGATCAACGTCTACGCGCAACGAAGAACGAACACCAACATAAAATACAAAACAGAGACAAAAAAACTCTAGAAATCAAATAAAATTCACCAAAATAAATTTCATGAATTTAGAAAAATTTAGAAATTTGAATCGCCACAATCGGGGTTCGTATGAGAGAGAACGGATTTCTGCAAGGTTAAATCAAATAAAGCAATAAAGAAATGACTTTCCAATTTTTAAATTATTTTTCATCAGAAAAAATAAAAAAATCAAATTACTGTATAATATCAGCAATTTGAATCTAAATTTTCTAAAATAAACATTTTTTATTTCTTTTTTTCAATGAATCTTCTCTCTCCTGATGATGGTACTGTAGCATCGCGAGTCCTCATTGCTTGACTTGATGCAGAGAGCAGCAACACATGCCTCATCAGAGCAGATCACAACACATAGAGGCAAGGCAACTGAGGCATGAGCAAGGAAGAAGGAAAGCAAGGCCAAGGCAACTCCATGCTTGGCCACGGCGGCGGCTCGACGGCAGGCCGATGACTCACGGTGACAACGAATGGCCATGAACAATGACGAACTTGCTTCGGGAAAACGCAAAATTCATCGCACACGGTGAACCAATCTTGAATTCGATTGAGGGCTTACCTTCATGACGATCAAGAGAACAAAGTGATGCGAATGGATTTGGAAGAGGATCTCTGAGGCATCGGGAAGCTTTCTAGGGCACGTCGACCGATGTTCGGTTCGCGCTCCGGGCGTCGCGGCGTTCCAAGCAAACGAAGGCACGAGAGATTGGAACAAGTGGAGGAACGGGTAGAGCAATGAGAGGGGATCCCGGTGCTCTCCTTAAATAGGCTCAGGGAGGCTCGTAGGGATAGATACGTTTGGTTTAAAGAAGTGTCCGATCCGGATAAAACTCAAATTTCTCCCGAAATAGAAGGGATTAGGATGAGAGAATCACGGAGATTAGTTGAGGATAAGATGGCACACGCATTGGATATGAACTCGGGAGCAAAAACGTGTTGGATTGGAGGTCCAAAATCTTGGCCATGGAGGAAGAAAGAGAGACGGTTTGGCTGGCTTCTTGGCTGGTGGTTGAAGACAACCATGACATGTGGGCCCTCCTTTGATAATTATTTTCGAATTTAATTAATGTTGAAAATAAAAAGACTTTGAAACAATAACAAATAAGGTCCAAAAATTTTGGAGAAATTCTCAAAAATACTTTGGAATATTTTCAACTTACTGGAAAAGTTTCAAAAACTTCGAAATATAATTTCGCTATAGTAAATATTTTTGTAAAACTGAAAATAGAAAAACAGTTTTATAAAATCTAGAAAATTCAGCAAAAATTTCAGAAAATTATAAATAAGTAATAATATTATTTTTTTGCAAATTTTAGGATGTTACACGTTGCATGCCTTCAATTTCAACAGTTCGTATCCAAAGGATGTTACACGGATGACAACCTTGTGTATTTCGACTTGCAGCCTGGGAACAAAGGTTTCTCTGAGTCCTCTATCAAGCTGTGGAATTTGCCATATCCTCTGTCATCACGGTTCCCTTCTACGTCACGCAGCATCTGATTCAGATTATCGTCCTGCAACCTATCCTCATCGGAAGCACAATCGGTATGATCTCCGGCATATCATTGACTTCGTCGATGATGTTAATGCTACCTGCTTCCTGTATATCCTACTCTTCACCGTGACTGGTCCAACATGTATACCCTCTTTTGAAACCTCTCAGAATCAAGTGTGCTTCGATCTGCGCAGAGTTTCGAAACATCTTCAGATTCTCACAGTCAAAGCACGGACAAGACATAAATTGCACCCCTTATTTAACATATCATCCTCTGCAGCTCTTCTAAAATCGGAGATGCCATTAATGTACTCGGCACTCGCACGGTTCTTAGCGTACATCCAGTTTCAGTTCATCTACTCTACGCATATAGCATTTAGTGTTAAATATTAAAGTACACTAGGTGTATGTATATAAGCACACATTTGTAAATATCTAAACACAATATTTAAATTAATTCTCTCTTCACCAAACTAGGTACCTAAATCTTATATATAATAATACAGTTAGATTAACCAATTGCTAACCTTTGATCACTAAGAACATGCACATGCATGCAACTACAAGCTAGATGTAAACAATCTTCAAATTCTCTCATTACCAAGCTAGATCTTGAATATAATGTAATTACCCATTACTAAACCTTAGATCAACAAGATCACACATGGATCTACAAGCTAGATCTAAAAAATCTTTAAATTCTCTTCCAAGTAATATCTCAAATATAAAGCAATTAATTAGAACCCAAGACATTACTAACCTTAAATCACCAAGAAAACATGGATCTACAAGCTAGATCTATATACAATCTTCAAATTCTCTCCTTACCAAGCTAGATCATGAATATAATGCAATTAGAACCCATTACTACCCTTATATACAAAAGAACACATAGATCTACAAATTAGATCTAAAAAATCATCAAATTCTCTCCATACCAAGCTAGATCTTGAATATAATGCAATTAGACCCCATTACTAACCTTAGATCACCAAAATCAAATGGATCTTCAATCACCCTTCAAAATCAATTGTCTTCTTTTACCAAATCGCCTCACAGCCGTAGACAAATGAAATAGATCCCGAAACCCTAAAATGCACCAAGTGCTCGGGTCTCTGTATTATATATCGCTGAGAGATATCACAGATGGTGCTATTCATAAACCGTCAGTGATAAACATAGAATCCCGTCTGTGATATTGATGTATATCACATATGGTTTTTTAAGAGTACCGTCTGTGATGATATCACTGACGGTTGCAATATAGAACCGTCAGTGATGTTCATCTTCGCAGACGGTTTTGAGGAACCGTCTGTGATGGGGCATCTAATAGAAGCCTTTATGTAGTAGTGAGATGACATTCTGGTGCATAACCTTGATAAGATGATGTGGACGTGGACTATATTAAATGCATTGATGTTTGTTTCTTACAAACTAAGCCTTGATGAAGGCCTATTTGTTTTGGCATTTTTCACTTGATTAAAATTAAAAAAGTCAAAGTTAAAACAAACGACTTGTTTTCAGTCGAACTTTAAAAAAACTTAAAGCCTTTGTATAACTAAAAGCTAAAAGCCAATCTAGATGACGTTTTTTTGGCTTTTGCGGGTTGAGAATAGCCATTTGCCACTAAACTTTGTCATAATTACCCACCAACGCCATTCATATGTAAAAGGAAAATGTTCACTTTTTCTCTAGTTTCACCTCCCCCAATCAAGCCCCTACCCATCCAATCTCGCCCAGGTCTCCACCAGGCTCTTGTGACCTCCCCCACCCAACCCTATAACACCTTAAAAATTATAATTATTTCTAATTCCTCTAGGAGTTCTGAAATTTTTATATACTTTTTGCTATTTTTAGATTTATAAAATGGTTTACTATAGAAAAACTAGAACTTAAAAATTTCTAAAAATAATTTTACGAAGTCCCAAATATATCAAGATATTTTTGAGAATTTTTTCAGAATTTTTAAACCTTATTTCTATTTTCTAAAATTTAGAAACGTTTTCTTCTTAGCCATGAATTAAATTTTAAACAAATGAGATGCCCCACCTGTCAGCATAGTGGCATCCTCAACCACGAGCCATAATAGAATGATCCTCTCTCTACCTTGCACCATTGATGACTTTTGAAGCTTCAGATTGCCACCAAATCCACACCCATTTCTTACCAAACTTACGCCAAATCAATCTATGGATCTTCCTCTTTCCATTCCTGACCTCCTTTCCCAAATTTGGTACCCAAATTTCGTATTCTTTCTTTTTCCAAAATTTCTATATCCAAGTCGATTTCCATCCAACCGAGCCTCCCCACGTGTATATAAGGTGAGCACCAGCCTCATGGATCATTGAACAATCCCGTTCCTCCACTCATCCCAAATGTCGATCGTCGTGCTCCATCCTCGTCACTGATACCTTGGAGCTCCAATTGACAAACCGTTTGAGTCACGAGGTGCGCCCAGGTCTCCTCTCTATTTCCCCTAAATCAATTTTGGGATTCCTCCCTTGTTCTCATCGAATTTTTGGTTTTCCCATGTACGGTCGCACACTGCTCACCATCATATTGCTGCCATCTCGGAGCTCCCTCTCTGCCATCGACCCCATCATCAGCTCCCCCTCATCGCATTCTATGCATTGATTCCCCTGCTCCACCAAAACCTCCCCAGAACACCACCATTGCATCCGTCGTCCTCCCGCAAGCCGCCGACATGCTCCAACTTTGCTTCACTGTCTTTTGGGGAGTTTCTTTCATTTCTATCCATGTCACATCTATGTTCCAGGGCATTGCGAACAAAACCCCTCAATTTATTTGGCATTTCCCCCACCACATCACCGGATCGAGGTCATTGTTCGCCGTCGGCCGAACCTCGCTTCGTCACCATTTCCACTGCCATGCAAGTTCTTCAGCCATGATCAACCACGCCATTGGTATCATGATGCCACATTCCAAGTGATGCTCTCTTCTACTTTGCTAAAACCTCACCACAAAAATTCAAAAATCAGCCATTGTTCTTGTGAAGTAATTCGGTTTTTCTTTAAAAAATAAATAAAAAATTCTGTTCTCCTCTGTTTGAACTCTAAATTTAGTGATTCAAAATTTTAAATTCATATAAATTCAAATTCTACCTTCTAATACCAATTTTTCAATTTTAGATTTTATTTGAATTTATTTTATTTGTTTTGGTTCGCTTTTCGCATGTAGACATCGTCGCCAAAGAAGCCTCATTGATCCAGCAATAAGAGGTAGAACCAGGCGCGTTCAGTGAAGGCAAATCTTCCTTGATCATGTTGATCCCAAATTTTAAAAATTCGTATGTTGTTTTAAATTATCGCATGCCTACTTTTATGCAATGTACTTTAAATTCAGTCCTAAGGTTTAGTTAAATTTCCAAATTTGTTATGATCTCCTCGGCTTGATCATTGTGTACCCTTGTCGCCCTAGATAGTATTATCTATTTTATTTGGTGATAATTAGTAGAGTAGCATAATATGATAGAATTGCATAGTCCAGCATAATCGCTTTAGTATTATGCCATTATTAGGAATTACTTCAAAACCTTGTTTAAAACCATTTGTGAAGTTGCGGCAATAGGTATTGCCGTTGTTTATTAAATAAAATAAATAGAAAATGGTTTTAGACCAGGGCAGATGGAAAGTGATCAAGCGAGTGTAGGAAGTACAAGACTTTATAAAGTGATTGTTCCGCCCTAGTCAATTAAGAACTGAAGCGTGTGTTATTTCAAACCGAGCACTACCGTACAACCACAAGTCTATATGGGTACGACCTGGCTAATTAATTTGTGCGTCTCGTTATTGGCTTCGCCAGTTAGTGACATCCTCTAGTGCCCCATCCCACTGGGCGAGCCACAGCTCCATCCTCTGAACCAAGGTCGCCATGGTCTTCTGAGGTCCCTGGGTAGCGAACCTGAAGAGAAATCTACAATATTACAAATATAACATAAGCATTTATTATAATTGTAGTGAGCGAGTAACTCACGAGTGCACTCTCTCTGGCACACGATCCCCTGAAGGAACAGGGACCAGCTGGCGAAGTCCAAACTGCCTCATGACTCGATGCGGCACGTAGTCCTCCACGAAGACATCAAAGATGAGCTTCCTCCTGGTAAGCCAGTAAGCCTGGTCCCTGTAGCATAGTGCCGAGACCCCCCTGCCATGGCTCTCTCCACTACACGACGGTCGTTGTAGGGGTCCCAGATCATCTGCTCCGCACTCAGGTGGTCAAACGCCTCCGTGAAGGAGTGGTACGCTGAACGTACCTGCAGTCCTACCCACAGTGGCTAAAGTACAAAAAAAGTCAGTAATCAAATGCGATTGCAATTAAAACTGGATAAATACTCACAAGGACGTACCCGTCGCATAGTCCAAAGGGAGCCCATCGTCGAACGGTTGATCGCATCGCCTCCGTACATGTCGGCAGTGTAGTGTCGAGGCTCGACATAGGGTCGACCCACAGGGAAGCGCTCGATTGACTAGAGCTGAAGAAGAAGAGGCATCCCAGCGAGATTGGCGGACTTGCTTTTCTTCACGCACGTGTCGCAAAGGGCGCGGTACGGGCAGCAAGAACCGCCGAACCCCAGGATACCTGTGGTATGCCGTCGAGCTCAGCATCGGCAATAGCCTGTGCATAGTCTATCCAACGTGTGTTGACGCTGTCGCCGTGTGTGGACGTGAACATCATGGACCCGAACAACCAAACCAGATAGGCCTCAAGGTGCCGTGCAACTTGGTAGTCCGTGGGCATCGCCGCCATCCGTTGCACCTGTGATAATTAAAATTGTGTAATATCATGTTAATGTTACATAAAACTAGAATAATATCCGATTGAGTCCGTTCAAGTTTTTAAATTCATCTAAAATCAAGTCTTTCATTCTAGACCATCCATTTTTAATTTGTTGTGTATTTGATTTATCTTTTAGTTTTATTTGTATTTGTTTTTTCTCTTGTTAGACGTAGATGTCCAGAAGTTGTTCGAAGGAGCTGAAGATAAGGAAGTCGAAAACAGAAGATAAAGTGATCAAAGATAAAGAGACAATAGCATAGCAAGAGTCAGGCAAGGTGTGCTTTGATAATGTTAAACCTAGTCTATAAAAGATATTTTGTTTCAAATTATTATATGCTAGTTCAAATTATCAACAGTTTAATTATTTTAGGAATTAGTTAAGCAACCTACTTGGATTATGTATACCTTATCATTTGCTATAATATGATCATTTGTCACCCTAGGTTAGATAATTAATAGTTGGTCACTAATGTATCACCAATGTAGGTTGGTTTAAAACATAATTAGTTGGCTTAACTATGCAATGGATTATTGATATCCATTTTGAAGTTGCAAATTCAAACACGACTAATTGTCTATACAACAAATTTTATGAAAAGAGTGTGTCATGTGTTGTTACATGATGATTTGATATTGATGGCACACTACTATAGAATGGTACAATACTATCGCTTCATTTGGTCGTTATTAAGTTTTTAGGAAAAATCAATTGTAATAGATGATTTAGGAGAGGGTGTTAATAATAATCACAATCGGTTCTTAGGTTAAAACCGATTGTGATGTAGCACTGTGCATATCACAATCGGTTCTAACATTAGAACCGATTGTAATGTACCGTGCACATCACAATCGGTTTTTACATGAGAACTGATTGTGATGTGCCTCGCTAGGTTATTTATACCCTCAGGCTGAACACTCCTCTGTTGTTGTTCCAAAGGCTAAAAAATCACCGTCACCCGAAAAAACACTACATATTCTTGTTGGAAGCAATACTTGGGTGAGAAATTTTGAAATCCTCGAGGTCGGGTGTTAAGAGGGTAAAGTCAAAGCCCTAGCTTAAGGATATTTCCCCTCAATTTTCCCTCATTTGTGGTTTTCTTCAAAATGTGAGCATTCCTTCAAACCCCATCAATTTTGCACTAGGTAATTTTGATATGTCGCAAAGAGAGTTTAGGTTGCACTAGAATTGTGTGTATTCTATTAGATTTCACACCCTTTATTTGACAAGCACACATCAATTTGATTATCTTTGTAGTACACTCGTGTTAATATGAAATTAATTATTGTTGTTGTAATATGATGAATGTTAGAGTTTAGGATGCGTAACCTACGTTTCCCGTTCGAGGGTGCTTGTTTATAAATATGTTGAAATAGAATATTTATAAGCAAACACTCTCGAATTATCTACTTTTTTGGACAGTTCGAGGAAATGTGGTTCGGGCTAGTTCCTAAGCTATTGTACAACTCTAGAGAAAGTTTTGATAGCATCTCCCTAGTGTTCTCCGGATACACACCCCTCTTGACTTGTTGTTGAGACATGTATTTGGAGAACAGTGGAGAGATGCTGCCGAAATTTTCTCTGGAGTTGTACAACAGCTTAGGAACTTGCTTGAACAACATTTCCTCGAATGGGATTAGGACCTAACCTAATTAGAGATTATGAGTCATCGTTGGTACGTACTTAGTTGGTGAACAGATAGACGTTTCTTTAAGATCATTCAATTCGTCAACGAAAACATGGTGGAACCCAATGATGAGTTGCAGCCTGATATGTTTGAGGAGGACAATTTAGAGCAAATGTTGCGGGATGTCGAGGGAAATTATACGGAAAGAGAGTTTAAAAGTTTAAAATCTTGATGGAAGACGATGACAAACCGCTTTTCTCGGGTTGTAAAGCGGAATACACCAAGTTAGGTTCGGTCCTTGCATTGTTCGAACTGAAGGCAAAATAACGTTGGACATATACAAGTTTCAATGCACTTTTAGTTTCTCTATCGGATGTGCATCTGGAGGGAAACAAGTTACCAACAAGCATTTATGAAGCGAAGAAGCTACTATGTCCTATAGGAATAGAAATAGAAAGGATACATGCATATCCGAATGATTGCATCTTGTACCGTAACGTGCATAAGGAACTGCAAGTTTGTCCAGTTTGTAGTGTACCCCGGTATAAACAAAAGAAGAAGCGTAATGATAAGAAGCGTAAAAGCAGGGGTGATGACGGTGAAGAGGTTATTAAAGGGGCACTGGCCATGGTATTGTGGTACTTGCCCATCATTCCTCGTTTGGAGCGGTTGTTTGCAAATTCCAGATAGACAAAATTGTTGCAGTGGCATTATGAATCTCGAAAGGAAGATGTCATGCTGGGACACCCCTCTAATTTGGCTCAATGGAGAAACATCGATTGAAAACATGAGGAGTTTAGTGCCGAGATGAGGAACATAAGATTTGGATTGAGTACTGATGAAATGAATCTATTTGGTAATATGAGCAGTCGTCACAGCATGTAGCCAGTTCTGTTGTGTATCTACAATCTCCCTCCTTGGTTGTGCATGAACAGAAAGTATATCATGATGTTGTTGTTAATCTCGGGACCCAAACAGCCAAAAAATGATATTGATGTGTACCTTGCACCACTGATCGAGGATTTGGTAAAATTATGGAATGAGTGGGTCGCGGTGTAGGATGCATACAAAAGAGAAAATTTCACCCTACGGGTTTTGATATTTTGCACCATAAATGATTTCTCGGCCCCTGGTAATTTGGCGGGCTATAGTACGAAGGGAGCCAAAGCATGTCCTATTTATGAAGAGGACACTAAGAGCTTGTGGCTGCCGAATTCTAAGAAAATTGTGTACATGGGTCGCCGTAGGTTTCTACCTCAAAGTCTTCGATACCGTAAGATGGATGATAAATTTGATGGGAAGAGGGAAGTTCATTCGGCCCCGCAGCCTATGAGTGAAAGGCAAGTATATTCATGCGTGAAGGATATCGATGTTCAGTATGTAAAGAGCTGTAAATCTGTTCATCCCAGGACCATTTGGAAGAAGAGGTCGATATTTTGGGAATTACCATACTGAAAGGAGTTAGATGTCTGGCATTGTATTGATGTCGTGTATGTTGAGAAGAATGTTTGCGATAATTTGGTTGTACCTGGGAAGACCAAGGATAGTGTGAATGCTCACCGCGACATGGCCTATATAGGAATCAGGCCCAAGCTTGCAGTGATAGAGAAGGATGGGAAAGGTCCGTACACTCCTGATGCATGCTACACCCTGTCCAAGAAGGAGAAAGAAGACCTCTGCAACTGTCTCCAAGGTACGTATTTAAAGTTCCATCGAGCTACTCCGCAAATATTGAAAAGCTTGTGTCTATGGATGATTTGAAGTTGCTTGGTATGAAGTCCCACGACTGTCATGTCTTGATGACCCAAATGCTTCCTATTGCAATCAGAAATATCCTGCCAGATGATGTTAGGTTGGCAATTACGAAGCTATGTTATTTCTTCAATGTGATTTCTTGCAAGGTTATTGACACCGATGTGCTAGACAACTTACAGAGTGAGGTGGTGCAGACTATATGTCAGTTTGAAATGCATTTCCCCTGTCGTTCTTCGACGTCATGGTCCACCTTGTTAGAGAGATTAAGATATGTGGACCCGTATTCCTACGTTACATGTATCCATTCGAGAGGTACATGGATATATTAAAATCATACGTGAGGAATCGATCGAAGCCTAAGGGTAGTATTGTTGAAGGTTATGGGACTGAAGAGGTTATTGAGTTCTGCGTGGACTATCTACGTAAAAGACAAGCAATTGATGTTCCTATATCTCATCATGAGGGTAGACTTGGTGACAAAGGAACCATTGGGTCCAAACAAACGAGTTCACGATTTGATATGTATTATAAAGCTCATTTGACAGTCTTGTAGCAAGCACAGAAGTTCATCCATATATCGAGCAGCACAAGTTGATATTATGAGAAGAGAATCCACATATGGATGAGCTTACCATCACGCGAGAACACAACGATTGATTTTTCACATTGTTCAAAGAAAAGACGAAGGTCTCCGTTAGTGAGGATGTCAAATGGTTGGCTGACGGAACAAGATTTAATGTACAGATATGGCAGAGGTATGATATTAATGGCTACACCTTTTACACTAAAAGTCAAGATGCCAAGAGTACTGATCAAAACAGCGGTGTGAGTATAAATGCTTTGTCCGATGATTACTTGAAAAGAAGATCCTCAACAGCAATGAACTGCTACTATGGGATGATTGAAGAAATTTGGAAGATCGATTACTGAATATACTAAGTTTCATTGTTCCAATGTAAGTAGGTGGGACTTCCAAATGGAGTGAAGGTCGACAAGAGAGGTTTTAATCTTGTGGATCTCAATAGACTCGCCTACAAAGATGAACCATTCGTCCTTGCAAAGCAAGCAACTCAAGTCTTCTACGTGCGTGATCCGGCCAATCCGAGGTTGCACGTTGTCCTTCATGGGAAAAGGCGGATCGTTGGAGTCGAAAATATTGTAGATGAAGAAGAGTACAACCAATTCGATGAAATACCTCCGTTTGTAGGTGGGGCATGTCTTAGCGGTGACTATGACACACATCAAACAAATTACATATGTGTAGATCATCGATAAGGGTTGTATTGTAAAGAAAGGAACTATTTTAATGTTTGTTTGTTTTATTGGACTGTTTATTTGGTTTAACGGTCTGTACTGTTTAACAGGTCCGTTTTATTGGGTCGTTTATTTGGGTAAAGTTGTAAGATTGCCATGTGATATGGAACATTGTGACATACATGAGAAGAATGATAGAATTAATTTCTCCGAATGTTGATACTATAAAAAAAATTCAAAAGAATTTTTGTTAGAATTAATTGTAAAATAATTTTGAAAATAGCTCCAAAACGAAAAACACGGAGTTGGTCATCCTGAACAATTCTCGTATTAAAAAGATTTTTAAAAGACCAACCAATCGTAAGTTATTTAATTTTGAAACTAGCCCAAAAACTAGTGTTGACCCATATAGGTCATATTCTTGCATTTTGTGAGTTTCAACTCTTAGAGGTACAAGTGCCTAGCATATAATTAATTTTTTCTAGCATCTATTCTTCGTCTCTTAATTTTATTTTTTCTTCAGTGTCATCAACAGGGCATCGATGATCTGTGCGGCTTCTACGTCATATATCATATGCTGGTCGTGGTCGACGGTGCAGACCTTTTCCCTAAGGCATATGTACATACATAATACACGCAGGCTTTTACATACAAATTTTCAAACTTAAATTAGTGCACTCATTCTTATTTTGCAGAAGATCGATATCCCCCTCAAGAGCTTACAAAGCAAAGAACTCAATAAATTACGAGACCACTTATGCCAGTTGTACTGGACAGAAGTTCTAGCTGAGGATGGTAGGTTTAGAGACCCAACAGGCTTCTACTAGTCCATATGTAAACAATATTATATCATATTAATGTGATATGTGTACTAACTTTTAAGTATATATGTTTTTGTTCTATATTGTTAACAAATGTGATGTATATTGTAAAATATTTGTGTTCTATATATATTGTGAATGTCATATGCATACTGTGTGTAATCTGTGATATATATTGTCAATGTGATGTATATTGCAAAATGTGTGTTCTATATATATTGTGTAATCTATTTGGAATCTGTGCTGTTTTTGGGGAGAATGTACAAAGCCCCAAACCCTCATCACAATCGGTTCTTCATCAGAACCGATTGTGATGAGTGCCTTATCACAATTGTTTCTTTCTAAGAATTGATTGCAATGATAATTTATCACAATCGGGCGAAAACCGATTATGATAGCGCCTCCTCATCACTGTCTAATGACTTTCTATCGCCACCAAAACCGACTGTGATGACGAAAAAGAACCGATTGTGATGTGTATTGCTGTAGTAGTGGCATGTGTTGCACAATAATCAATTGGGGTGGTAAATAATTTAGAATGAGACAAGTGGAAAGAGACTCTAGCCTGAGTGGGTCTATGTGACATTTGGTTGGTGATTATGTGTAAATTAATTGATATGGTTTGGTGTGAATAAGTAGACCGAAAGTCTTGTCTTGGTCAATTAAGGACTTAACCTCATAAACCATTGCTAGGTTAATCATACAACCACATGTCTACTATGAGCCAAATATAACCTAGTTACTTACCGAGTGTTGACATGTGGTACCTCAGGTGTTAGAGTAAGCTGTGTGCGAGGTCGGGGAAGGTGTGTCTTGTAGTGGCTTCATATCTTGAACAATTGTTATTCCTAGTCCAACGGTGAGTCCCTCCTATTCTTCTCCTCTATGTGAGGATGGAATAATAATACCAGGGTTATCGGGAGCGTTTATGTTTGGATAGAATTTTTGAAATGTTTTGTTATGATCTTCTTAGTTGTACGTCTAAAGAAGCGTATCAGTTATATGATAGAAGAAGATGATCATATCTTGTGGGCAAAGTGTATAACTTCTGCAAAGTGTAAAATTATTCGAATAACCATGTCCGCGATTATGAATAATGCTTGGGAACTTCACGCAAGGGTTAGATTTTATAAAATGAAACTTGAGAGGGAAATATGTGTGCTAGGAAAAATCTAGAAATGGTGTAGGATGTGTGCCATTTTAACTTGAGAAATCTCCGAATAACTTATTATTGCTGTTATTTATTTTACCTATACTTTCAATCTATTTATTTGTATTGAAACTGCAAATGTTGCTTTAAGCAAAAGAACCATATTAGCCATTCTTTGTGTAAACCTTGCTATAGCTATATAGACTTGCATCCTGTAATACAACTTGCTAAGTACCCATGTACTTACCCTTGCTATAAACAATACTACTCAGTTGTTGAAGACATTCATCAAGACGTCATTGGTCAATGATTAGTGAGGACTATTTTGAAGATCGTGGAGAACTAGGTTGCGGGCTACCCATTGCTATAGACAATACTACTCAGTTGTTGAAGACATTCATCAAGACGTCATTGATCAATGATTAGTGAGGACTATTTTGAAGATCGTGGAGATAGGTTGCGGGCTACCCAGTCGATTACATGTGGGCATATGGATGAGTTTCACTTGAAGATATTATATTTCCTTCTGCTGCAATTTATTTGAGTTGTTCGTCTCCTAAGGCAATAATTGTAAGCTTTGATCATAAGATAGCTATTCTGATAATTATTGTTAATTGTTTCTTCCCTAATTGTCAAGCATGTAATGATATTTCATCTATGTTGCTACTATATGCACTAGCGTGATCTTGAAATAGTGCAGTTTAATTATACATAGGGTTCAAATTTATATATGGGTTGGGGGCCGGCGACACCTTACCGACTTCGCTTCATCGCTCTTCATTTTTGCACGCGCCTTCTTTCACCTAGTCCTTAGCAAAAAATTCTCAAAGCTAGCCCCATGTATACGCACAGGTACATTCATATATAGCACACGTATGGAAAACAAAGACTGACATGTAGGCCTGCACGAGTGGAGTTCAAGGGAGGAGGCCTCTCCACGTCAATCGGTGTTCTTCTCTACGCACGTCTACATATAATGCATGGATCAACGGCCTTTCGCAGGAGATCTCCAACCGCACCGCAACAAATGGCAGTGGAACAGGATGCACGATACCGACAAGCTAAGCCACCACTTGCTCTGTCTGGACCGGGAGAATAATACTCTAAAGCCAAAACTTTTGGTGCCATTGTTGAAAGATCAAAGGGAGAAGAAAAAAAGGGGGGAAAAAACAAAGGGGATCAAGTTCGGAGCACACACCATTAAACAAAGGAGAATATGGTTCTCTAGATGCTGTACAAGTTTGAGGTAAGCCAATACCACAGCAAATTAAAGCCTAGCCCTAGCTTTGACATGATCTAAAGGCAAGAAGAATTAATGGAAAGAAATGGAGCTTAAGGGTAATTGATTAATTCAATTAGTCCAGTGTCAATTGGTCGGACGGACCATGGGTGTCGCTGTCTTATCTGAATATACTAGTCATGTGTCCGTGCATTGCAACGAAAACTCAATTTGCGATAAAAAACTTATTTGCAAAAAACACTAACTTTAGTTATGCTTCAATAGTAGGAAAAGTTTGTTCCTCCGAAGAGATTTGACTATCGAATTAAATCCTCTTTCATCTCAACCGTTTATGTTAGATCCAACGAATTAAGTACTCTGAAGGAGAACGGACGATCGCCACCAACTCTGTAAGGTCGAGGATGCCGACTAGAGGGGGGTGAATAGGCGGCTTTTAAACATGTTAGTCAAATCTCATAATGAGACTAATAAGAATAAGACTTAATAAAACATGTTAGTCTCATAATGATTAGATTTGTCATTAAACAATGATTAAATATTAATATTAAACTAATCACCAAAATCAATAGAGCTTGAACTTACAAACTCTTAATTAGAATTAGTAGAGAGATATCAATCCTTACCATTGAAGGAGGAGAAAGTTACTTGCAGGAAATCTTCTTACTTCTTGCACACAGCCTTTCTCTTCTCTTCTCTTCTCTTCATGCGTGTGTCTCTACTGCCGACCGGCCTGTCCTCCTGGAGATGAGAGTGGGTGCCCTCTAATAGGGAGTAGATGAAAGCAGAAGGCAGCGTACGCAGGCGGATGGAAGCCAGGTCTCCCCAACATCTTCGTGATTGGCACGTGATTTGGTTGCGTAATTCTTTCCTTTTAATCTATGCATTTCCAGATATGATGAGATAGAATTCCCGTATTATGGGATATGGTGAGTATATCATTCTATCCATGGAGGACATGATGAGAAAATCCTTTCATTTATAAGATATATGAATAACATCCTTCCATAGTAAGAACATGTGAATAGAGATATGCTAAAATAATATTTCTATTAAAAAAAGATATGATAAAATCCTTTCATCTAAGATATGATCAAATTCTCTTCTATCTCAGCCGTTCAAGTCAGATCCAACGAATCAGATACTCTAAAAGAGAACGGACCACTGTCACCAACTCCTAATCAGAAGTAGTAGAGATATATAGTTTGGTATTTTTCTGCTTGCCTTATTACGCTGCATGGCGCACAGGTCGGCATTTGACTGGCCTTCCCTTGGAGTTTGATCTCGATCACCTGGTAGCTAGCTAGTAATTTACACGCATGATTCAAATCCTGCTGTGATCTTTACGTGGTGGTGTACGTAGCCGCTTAAAAAAGAAGGGAGGAAATACTACTATTTTGGATGATTAATTAGTAGTCATCGTGTAAAACTTCCTCCTTGATTTAATTATTAGGAAGAAAGCAACGGCGGAGCAAGTTGCACATAGTACGTAGCAACCTGTAGACGGAGAGCAAAGAGGCAGATCGATGGTGTAGGAACCGCTTGCTAAAGCGATTTTGGCTCACATAGTGGTTAACCATTTAATTCCGGTCTCCTTCCTCTTGCTACGTGTCTGTAATGTCAGGTTTCTTTGCGCTCAAGCTAGCATGTATGGTTACGGCCCACAAATCAATCAGAGAGAGAGAGACAGAGCATTATCATCTTTTCATTGGAGAGCCATGTTAGGGTATTAGATTCAAGAGAAGCTTAGCATTAACCTCCCATGTTAAGGGTATTTGATTCAGTGATTCATTGTTTATTCCTGACTGTCCCTATGTTCCTGATTAACAAAATTCGGTTCGTAGGGCACTGTTCGATCCTGGATAAGTGGGGAAAACATGGTTTCCGTATCAAACTCTTCCCCCCCTGAAATGTTTCGCACGCTAAAAGATGCAAAAACTTAAGGAAAAGAAACTAAAAAACGTACATGCTCAATCATTATTAGGGCTGGTTTGCTATTGCACCAGCGTTATAGTGCGATGGAATCAATTTTATTTGTAGGAATTAATAGCTACTACCATCCAAATTTATAAGTTATATTTCTTCTCGATACATAGATCAAAAGATATTGAAAATAAATAGATTACCTCTAATTATTATCACTAAACACTATACTCGATATATACATGTAGAGAATATAAAGCAAGACGCATATCTATTAGAAGTATAGAGGAAACATTACACTAATTTTGTATTAGAATATAAAATACACTTTCTATTTATAAACAGGATCATAAAAAAATACAGCTTATAAACGTAAACCGACAGAGTAATTGTTATGTACTAGTGCACTATTTTTTATTTGCTATTGAAGAGGGTATTTATTGTGGTTAAACAGTCAAGAGAGATGGTCATCTGTCCGTACACGTTCGACTCCGAATGAACGTACGTGTTTACCATTAATAAAAATATGTATATACATGTGTATGTTTAGTGGTAGGAATAATTTACAGCTTGCCAGATAGTACGGCTTACGTGTCGCCGCAAGCCGGCCGGGACGCTGCGTACGTTCGTTCGGCTAACGAGTTGGACGCGCGCGTACTTACGCACGAACGTGCCAATTAAAACTCCGTGGCGCGCCTCGTAAGTTGTCTCGCTCTCGTTACTCACCTCATCCCGTAATACAAACTAGATGTGTGGACGTAGCGTATGCCATGTCAGCCGTTACAAGCTGAACGGTAAAAATCAGGCTGAGTTTTAGAGGGCTTCCCAAGTAAAAATAGACTAATATATAATTTCAAAAAGTTTCGGGCCACTTTTCGCAAAGAACAACGTGCTAAAAATAATTTTCGAAAGTTTCTTTGCAAAAAAACGGACTAATATGTCTTTGCGCAAAAAAAACTTAGGGGTTTCAAGGCCTAACCGCAAAAAAATGGATTCGATGGTCTGAATGTAATTCACGAATACCCGAGGACATTTGCGCAAGGAAAACACGAAAAAAATCAATATCCGGTTTTTTCGGAGGCTTGGATGTAATTTTGGAGTTTCCGGAGGAGCTCCGTGCAAAAATACGTCGCACGCGGGGGACACACACAGCACACGTAGACGCCACACGTCGAGCGGGAAAAATCCCACGCGGGAGTGCGGGCTCGAATGCGCAACCTGCCGTTCACGCTGTTGAGTGCTACCGCTGTGCTACTGTGCCTTAGCGGGCGAGCTACGGAGACAAATTATTTAAGCCGTATAAAAGGTGGCACAAACGGGCAACGCGGCGCAACGACGAGTGATCACGTCGGCCCAAGATCAATGTGGCCACACTAAGCAAGCCGGAACTCTTGGAAATTTAATATACGGAGTATATCACGTCCAAAAACTCCATCGTATTAAATGCGTAACTCTAAGAAAACATCAATGTTGTTGGACCATGTATAACTCTATTAAACGATATACTACAACTAACTGTCTACTTTTTCAGCCTTGAAGGAGAGATATAACATACCTCTATTAAATGAGATACTATAATCAACACTACTACAGAAAGGCTTATATTAGACGTCTCATTATAGACGGTTCCTCAAAACCGTCTGTGATGAATAATATCACTGACGGTTTTATATTGAAACTGTCAGTGACATTATTACAGACGGTACACTACAAAAACCGTCAGTGATATACATCAATATCACAGACGGTTTTAGTTAAAAACCGTCTGTGAAGATATCACAGACGGTTATTTTATAAAACCGTCTGTAATATCACGTATTATCCCAAACGGTTTTGTAATAAAACCGTCTGTGATATATCACAGACGGTTTTATGATAAAACCGTCTGGAATGCTATGTTTATCATTGACGGTTTCTTTATAAAATCGTCTGAGATTTCTATCAGCAATATAAAATACAGAGGCCCGAGCCACTTGGTGTATTTTAGGGTTTCGGGATCTATTTTCATTTGGCTGCGGCTGTGCGGCTGTGAGGAGATTTGGTAAAAGAAGACCGTTGATTTTGAAGGGTGATTGAGGATCCATTTGATTTTGGTGATCTAAGGTTAGTAACGGTGTCTAATTGTAGTATATTCAAGACCTTGCTTAGTAAGGATAGAATTTGATGATTTTTTAGATTTAGCTTGTAGATTCATGTGTTCTTTCTATGTAAGGGTAGTAATGGGTTTTACTTGCATTAACACTAATTAATGCTATATGCTTGGTGTAGATGGACCGAAGATGGATGTACACTAAGAACCGTGTGAGTGCCGAGTACATTAATGGCGTCTCCGCTTTTAGAAGAGCTGCAGAAGAGGATATGTTTAATAAGGAGGCGGTTTATGTCTTGTCCGTGCATTGGTATGAGAATCAAGATGTTTGAAACTTTGCGCGGATCGAAGCACACTTGATTATGAGGGTTTCAAAGCGGGTATACATGTTGGACCATCCACGGTGAAGAGCGGGAGATCTGAGGCGGTACTAACATGGTCGATGAAGTCAATGATATGTCGGATGGTCATATCGATTGCGGTTCCGATGAGTATAGGTTGCAGGAAGATAATCTGAATCAGATGCTGCGCGATGTAGAAGGGAACCGTGATGATAGAGAATATGGTAAATTCCGAGGCTTGATGGAGTACTCGGAGAAACCTTTGTTCCCAGGCTGCAAGTCGAAATACACAAGGTTGTCATCAGTGCTTGAACTGCTGAAATTGAAAGCAAGTAACAGTTGGTCCGATAAGAGTTTCACAGCGCTGTTACGTTTATTGGCGGACATGCTTCCCGAGGGAAACGAGTTGCCGACAACCACCTACAAAGCTAAGAAGGTTCTTTGTCCCTTGGGAATGGATGTAGAAAGAATACATGCATATCCAAACGACTATATCCTGTACCGCCAAGAGTACGCGAACTTGCACATATGTCCTGTGTGCAACGCATCCCGGTACAAGCGTAAGAGTCATTCGAATGATGAAAGTGAGGGCATCCAGGTGATGAAAGGACCTCCTGCTAAGGTGGCATGGTATCGCCTATAATTCCTCGTTTGAAGCGTTTGTTTGCGAACCCAAATGAGGCAAAGCGTGCGTTGGCACTCGGAGGAGCGTAAGAACGATGGAATGCTAAGGCACCCTGCTGATTCCATCCAATGGAGAAACATCGATAGGAGGTTTCAAAAATTCGGTGAGGATCCGAGGAATATAAGGTTTGGATTGAGTACAGATGGAATGAATCCTTTCGGTAACATGAGTAGCCGGCATAGCACTTGGCCCGTGAATCTCTGTATCTACAACCTTCCTCCTTGGTTGTGTATGAAGCGCAAGTACATTTTGTTGTCTGTACTTATCCAAGGACCGAAACAACCTGGAAACGATATTGATGTGTACCTAGCACCATTGGTGAAAGATTTGAAAACACTATGGGTTCTCGGGCTACAGGTATGAGATGCGTACAAACGAGAGAACTTCACTTTGCACTGCCTTTTGTTCTGCACCATAAATGATTACCCTGCCCTTGGTAACCTATCAGGCCAGAGTACAAAAGGAACCAAAGCCTGCACTCACTGCTTAGACAATACCGAGAGTGTGTGGCTGAATCACTCGCGCAAAACTGTTTACATGCATCACCGTAGGTTCCTTCGGAGGAATCACCCATACCGCAAAATGAAAAAGCCAGTGCAAGACCGCATAACGAGTATATCGGTCAGTTTCAAGTATGAGCATCTATTCAATGAGTCATCGGGGGGATTCTTCACAGCCGACTTCAATGACCTTTTTGACGTCTTCAACCTCGACGCCCTCGACGTCGTGCTCTTGAGATGCTGGACATTGTAAGTGTGTGCATTCACATTCTACATTCGTATAATATCGATAAAAGTCATATATATATATGACTCAATGCTTTCGTATATTTAGATACATGATCCAGGAAGCGAGGAAGAACGAACAACCGGTGGGTTTTCTGGACCCACACATAGTCTCCAAGCAAACAATGGACAAAGATTACGGATTTATCGATAAATACGTCGGAGAGGCCTTGGCGGCTCAAAAAGATAAAGAGTTCATACTTTTACCCCACAACCCAGGATAAGTGCTAGTTTGATTTGCACTATGCTCGCAACTCTGTTCTGTTAATTGACCATGCCGACATACCTGTGTAGGTTTCATTGGGTTCTCATTGTAATTCATCCATCGACGAATCGGGTTATTTACCTTGATTCTTTACAGAGTGGCAGCCACAACTTACAACCTACCGCAAAATTAATCACCAGGTAAATAATCACGTTTCCTCCAAAGATAACATGGTCATGTAGGTTGTTCAAACGTGTATGTTTCTCTTGGAATAGCTGAGGATAACCTATTGCAATCACGTAGCGCGTTCAAAGTGTACAAATATTATGGAGGGCCTTCTGGCAAGGACAGGGCGAAGCTGAATCACGATTTTAAGTTTTCGGTAACCGCTGTACACAATAATCCTATGCAAACTATGTAATAATGATTCTGGAACTAACCAAATCTATATTTGTAGTGCCACCAGCAGTGAAAGGGAAATAACTGTTGTGGATTTTACGTTTGCCACAATATGGAACTCCTTGTCACTAAGAAAACGCCCAATCGGATAACAACTGCGTTGGAAGAGGCCCATCTGGAGCGAATTCGAGGCCAGCTTTGTGCCTTCTTGCTCAGTCAAGTTTTACACAAAAAAGGCGAGTTCCACGCTGCCGTATAACTTGAGGAGTCGTATTTTTTCTAAATTACCATTTGGGTTAATTGTCAAACTTGTATTGTGGATTTGTAAATTGTAGTTGTGTATTCGATTAATTGGTTAATGCTATTGAGTTACATTTGGTTAATATATCTGAGTTCATTTCTGAAATGGTTGTAATGTTTTTGTAACATGAGTTTAGTTATTCTGTAATCTGCTTTTTTCCAGAGGGCGTGGATAGCATTTTTTGAGGCTAGCCAATAAATAGATTAATGGTTGCCTGTTGGAAGTCTTATCACAGATGGTTTTTAATTAAAACCAGTCTGTGATATAAAGATGTAACAGACGGTTTCAAACAAAAATTGTCTGTGATATCATCACATCATAGACGGTTTTCAACTAAAACCGTCTGTGATGTAATGATGTAACAGACGGTTTCAAACAAAAACCATCTGTGATATCATAACATCACAGACGGTTTTTAAATAAAACAGCATGTGATATGATAATATCACAGACGGTTTTAGTTTAAAACCGTCTGTGATATATTCTATCACAGACGGTTTAGAAACCGTTTATGATATGCCGTAACATCACTGACACATGGTTACAGACAGTCCGAGAAACCGTCTATGATGACGGTTCCGAACCGTCTGTGATAAGATTTTCTGTAGTAGTGAAATCATATACTTTTTCAAAAGTATATTCTCTAGTTTGGTAAAGTAGGACCCTAGTTTTTCTATTCGTTCTTCTCTGTTCTTCCCGAAATTTCTTTAGATTTTTTAGTCGGATTGCCATCGGATCCTGAAAATTGGTATCAAAGCCGGCTCTATCCTTGGCAAAGGACATCTAGACGGAGAGATTGGATTGAGGTTGGATGGGCTGTAAAATCCTTCGATCCAGCGATTGAAGGAAATCTGGTAAAGAAGAGTGAGACATGGATATGAGCATAAAGATCGAGAAGATTCAGGATTGTCTTGCGGATTTGGAGTTGTTGAAATCAGATGTAGCGGAGATCAAGGCCATATTATTGAGCAATTCCCGACTCTTGACAGATCCAAAAGATAATCCAACTACTGCAGCTTCTCAGGATGAGAGGAATGCTACCTCGCATCTGAGTAATCTGGTAACTACTGTAACCCAACCCTTCTTACCTTCGAATGTTTCATGTTCGCTGGAGCCATCAAGGGGAATGGAAAGCCACATGCCGATCTACACTCCTGCAATCAGGACTTCATCACATGCAAACTTGGGAGCATACGGGGCAATGGGGACGACTGGTGCACTACCTAACATATACACTCAGATGTCTTAGTTGCCAATCCATAATCAGCAGATGGGGGCTATGTCAGTAGGATATCCTCCTCAGATTCCATCATCCCATCCTCTCGCAGAACCTTAACCCTAGGGTAAATTGTCAGAATGGCTCATTCCCTCAAGCTACACATTTTCCAAGGGTACATCTTTTTAAAAAAAGATTAAGGGTACATCTTTTTGATGCTCAATGAAATACTAGTTAGGGAGACACCAATAGTGCTCATCATTATGCTAAAGCTGTGCTCAGGGACCCTAAATTAGAGTTGACTGTGTTTATTGGAGATCAACCCTTAAGTTGGATTGAGCAGTGTGAAAGTTTCTTCGAGATGGCTAGCTAGCCCAAAAGAACAGTGGGTGAATTTAGCCACAGCGCATTTAGCAGAA
This sequence comes from Otatea glauca, assembly GCA_036346275.1. NCBI lineage: Eukaryota > Viridiplantae > Streptophyta > Magnoliopsida > Poales > Poaceae > Otatea > Otatea glauca. The sequence goes on along the minus strand of CM070729.1, from coordinate 13,207,896 downwards.
AAGGCTAGTACCTGGTTTAAGGGTATGGGAATTCCATGGCAGATGTTGAATTGGCAACAGTTTAGTGCAATATTATGTGACAGATTTTCAGAAGCTAGTGCCCATGAAGCAGTAGAAAAGATGTAAAATATTAAACACGAATACAGTGAGTAAGTATATTGATTATTTTGAGAAGTGCGTGGAGCTAGTTAAAAGGAATCACCCCTATCTTCAGGAGAATTATTTAATGAGTTGTTTCATTGTGGACTCAAGGAGGAGATAAACATGATGTGAGTAGTCATCAACCAAAAGGGTTGTTAGAAGCTTATTGGTATGCTAAATTGGAAGAATGGGCAGTTCTGGCAAAAAGATCAAGTTATTCCTTAGGACCCTCCAAGGCTAAACCGCAAGCTCAGGTTCACAAAAAAGGAATCTTTAGAATTGTTGTGACTAAAGCTACTGAAAATCAGAAGCTGAATGTTCAGGACAAGAAGATGAGGACTTGCTGGCATTGTAAAGAGCCTTGGACTCCAGGTCATAACCAAAACTACAAAGTCAAGAAAGCAATACATGCCATTCTAATGCATGGTGAAGAAGAAGAAACTAGCTAGGGCAGCTGAAACTGAAATGGTGGCTGAGACTGGATTTGTTACAGCTCCTGGGAGTCCCAATATAGCTGAAAGCACTGAAGATGAGGACCAATTGATACAGATATCAATATATGCAACGAATGGTATTCCAGGGCCAGCAACCTTTTCTTTGATTATCTACATTGGAAGCAAAAGGGCTGTGTCACTCATTGACAGTGGTAGTACTAACTCTTTTATGGATCATGAGTATGCTGTAAGAAATGGTTATCCCCTAAGCTATATGGCACTTAAGAAGGTAACTATAGCTGGGGGTGGAGAATTAGCTTCTGATGCTAAGGTGGAGGAATTACAATACAAAATCCAGGGCACTACATTCCAGACTACATTCAAATTGTTGAAGTTAGGGAGTTATGATTGCATCTTAGGGGCTGATTGGATATATGAGCATAGTCCTATAGTGATGACAACATCCCTACTACTAGCACATCTTCCTCGCCACATGTTGTTCAAGATGAAAGGAACAAGGAGGTACCACTTGGGCCGATTACACGAGCACATGCTAAATTACTTAACCAGCAGTTGTCTCCTAAATGATTTTAATCTTGATTATAATGAGAATATGATACTGCCTAATAGTTAATAGTTCCATGTTGTGTGTGTGCAGGTTTACGTGTATAGAAGCATATGGGAGGCCGAGAGCAATGGAGAAGGACGTCTTGTACAAGATCTTTGTTTGCTGCCACGTGAAGAAAAGGGAAGCTACAGTTCATGGACATGGAAGTCTAGTGCGTATGCATGCTATCCTATGCACTAAAGAAAGAAGTCTGAGAGAAGGAAACGTTTGTGCCAACAGAAGGAAGGAGCGAGAAGGTGCTGCATGTGTCTGGGAATGATGGAAATTAATCTGGACGCGAGTTTCTTTCCCAAGAAAACCAAGGCCGGTTCTAATTTTCAGGTACTTAAGAAAACCAATTTCTTGGAAAAGGTTTGAAGGGAAGATCAAGACGTGGCCTGTGCGTCATTTATTTGGCCGAATTCATGTCTGAGTCGGTTTGTATATATCGTGGTGAGTCCAAACTAGAGGTGGGCACTGAGCCGGGTCATTTTGGGCCGGCACGAGGTCCGCCCGATTCAGCCCGA